>CM047809.1:70433741-70934029 GCA_026214975.1 Gentiana macrophylla
GTCTTTTGCTTCCGTTTGCTTTTATTTGATACGACGTAGTAGAGGCTTACGTGTAATGTTATTTATTTAATGTTATGTGTGCCGAACGTTTCGATTTCCGGATAAGGACTCGGTGTCTGGGAACGGGGCGTTACAATTCTACAAACTTTTATCCTAACCATAAAATGAAACATCGCATATATATTCCTTAAACTAGATCTATTTGCAATAGAAACAATAGTAGGGACTTACCTATGTCATTAACTCATAATACTAGCCTACATGAAGTGTAGCCGCCGGAAAAAATAGTCGTGAAGGTCACCTGGCTTGGACCGTGCGAATGCTCATCTACTTGATGGAAGTCGTGCGTGGCCACCCTAGACCGCTGGTGGTGGAGCGCAACGATGAAGGTTCGTTGACTTTTTGTCGGTATGTGGAGTCTGCAAAGGGCGGTGTGGAAAGGAGAGGAAGGAGGATGAGGGCGGAGGCCGCCGATAATGGGTGTTCGGTATTTAGGTAATGAAGGGATTTATTCTATTTAGTTTAACAAGAAAATTAAATTTTTAGGAGATGTTTTTATTAAGTATTATACAAATATAAAAATAATAAGGATATTGAAAAAAATTAGGACATTAATTTTTTTTTTCCGGATACGAAAGGTTCACACACACTTGTCCCAAGCGGTCTCGAACCCTGGTCTTTTTCCAGGGAGTGACCTAGTGAAACCACTAATTAGGAGAATTAAAATTTTGTCATCAACGAATAAAACAATTTATGTCTCCTCATTGTAAGTATCATTTAATGATGAATTTTTACCTCCTCATCAAATTCTTTTTGTTAAAAGACAGTTTTCTTGTATAGTAGATCATTGAGAGCGGCCTTCATAAGGTCGCAGATAGAACTTCGGATAGCTAAAGTCCCAACTATGAGCTTGTACTGATCTGACCCGCTTGACCATTTTAACCCCCTTTTGGGCCAAAACGTCTATGGTCTTGTACTGATTTGGCCTTCGTGACCATTTTGGCCTGCTTTTGGCCCAAAACGTCTAACGTTGATAATCATTGGATTATACCCATGTCAATTTTTGTATATTCTATATATTAGAAGTACTAGAATATGTCTTCTCAAAAAAGTACTAAAATATATATGTACACTATATAATAATTACATAATATACGAAGAAGTATAACACTCACAAATATTGCATTATGTAGGGCTCGAACCCGGTACGAAGAGGTGGCCATGGGCCTTAACTTTAACCACAAAATTAAGGCCTCATTGCCTTAATAATTTGATTTGTTAGACTTTAAACTTTAATTATTCTTTTTACTATCGAAAGATTTTTTTTCAATGATAACATATTGTTCCCTCTAGCCAGGTCCAACAAAATCAATTTGCTAACTGATTTTTTTAGGGGTAATGGTTATAAAGGACAAATGTTGAGAAGAAATTGTCAAAATTGACAAGTGGATTGAAAAATGGTGAAAAAGGACAAACGACACTTGAAAGGACGAATTACTCTTGCCATATTTAACGATTTCAATTTCACTATCAAACAAATCCACTTAAATTAATCCACTATAACTTTTAATATAACAAATCTAATACCAAACAAATCCACTAAAAGAAAAGAAAAAACTAAAAACTTGAGAAAGGCATAATCGTCCAGTTGAATGATAATTTATCCCTTTTGAAATTATATTCAATCCACTGGACTAAATGTCAATTAATACATAAATTTTGACCTTTTTAACATATTTTATGTCTAATTAATGGGTTTTTTCTAATTTAAATTGTGTTATATATTTCCTATATTTAGTGTCTTCTATCTTTAAGTAGACTACATCAACCATGGAACATTGTCACAAATGAGTGATCGAATATGTTCATCACAAATTTTTTCACTAATTTAACAATAAATATAGTTACTGGCGCATATTTTTTTGTGACCAATCTAGTTTGTCGCATATTTGTCATAGATAATGGCGCATGATTTTGGCGTGAAGGTTTGTGACAAAATAGTTACTGGTCTTTTGTCATGTACATATCTTGTCACAATATCGCCGCATTTTTTTGCGCAAATAATATTCTTATGTTTTGTCGCTAATTTGAAGCAATGATGTCGCAAATTTCTGCCGAACCATTTTCGACACAAATTTTTTCGTCACGAACTTTCGTCACCAAATTCTGTTCACACACATATTTTGTCACAAAGGGGTCGCATGTTCTAGCACAATATTTATATTTGTGATTTGTCACTAAACCATTGAAACTTTGTCACAAATCACCAACAAAATATTTTCACAACTTTTTGGTCTTTAAATTATCGTCACTAATTAGTGGGAAAATAGATGTGGGCCAAATTTTCCAATAGTGACGAATTAGCTACGATAAATTTTGCGACAAAGATACTTTATCATAGATTTATCACAAAATATGGTGCTGAAATTTGGCGCGAATGTTTGTGACGAAATGGTGACAAAAAGTTTGCAACGTACACTTTTTGTCGCAATGTCATCATGATTCGTGGTAAAAATAATTTATTTGTATTTTGTCAGGAAGTAGTAGCAAATATGTCGCTACTTTGTGACGAAATATTTTCGTGACAAATTTTCGTCACAAATCCGGGAAATTCTAGTATCAAAGAGATTCAAGATAGTCGAGCAAATAGCGGAATATAATGCTAAAAAGCTAAGTGACGCTCCTACCCCCCACTTAATCGAAACATTGTCCCCAATGAGAAGATGAAAAATAAAAAAGAAAGCAACATAGATTCGGTATGTGTGGAGCGAAGGAAGTAAATGGATTGTCAATAATCGCAATGGGCACAAGAGATAAATCCTCGAAAATCTGCAATAAGTATCTCATAAAAAACAAGAGAAGAACCTTGGGTGACAACAACCGTAAAATAAAAATGCGGTTGTAAAAGAGAAATAAGATAAATCCAAAACAATTTAAGCCGGCAAAATTATTATATTATTAATAAAAGTCTGACAGAGTACTACTAGATAGGAAAGAAAATAAAATAAAAATAAAAATAAAAATACTTAAATGGAAAGTAACAACAATAATAAAGAAAAGAAACTAGTCCTCCTCGAAGTATTCTTCCCATCCTTCGGGTAATTCTTCATTAGGCTCAAAACCAGAAGGTGCTCTAAAACTCAAGGCAGCAGCAGCAGAAGAAGATGCTCTTGGTGGAGGGGCATAAGGAGGAATGCCTAAAAAGTCCATCATGTAATCCATTTTGTGGTGCAATCCCGCAATCTCTCTCGCATTCTCCTCTATCAGAGCTCTTTGAGACCGAGTTCCTCCATGGACCGGAGTGTGCTCTCACTCAGCTCTCTAGCCAACCCGTTTAGGTGCTCTTCCTACTCGTCACTGACTAGTACCGGAACATGGTCCTCCAGAGCGAACATATCAATCATAGGGCCATAAGGAAAAAGCTCTCGCTCAGACTCATCAACGAATGTGGTTATTCATGAGGATTCCGATGTTGACTAGAGATTCCTGCTCCAAGTAGAATATCAACTCTGCCCGATTCAGTGTAACCGATGCCATAGGCTTGGTCGGCAGAAGGTGGGAACAAACGAATCTATTCAGCATCTTTCTGTCCCAAGACATGTCATTCTCCAGGAAAATCGTAAGGGCTCCCATTTGATTTCTCCTCCAAACCACCCCAAAATACTCAACGATCATCTACATCTGCTCAAAATCATTAACATTTGAGAATGATGTATACTCATCCGGGCCTACTGGTGGATTTCTGACTCCATAGAAATCGTTGATCTGCTCAATGGTGAAAGCAACCTTCTCCCCTCGGACCATAGCAAAAGTAGCTCATTGGTTGTGCGCCAGATATGCATAAAATTCTCACACCACTGTAGTATTGAACCGACTTGGTGCCTCCTCCATATCCAAAATGTCGTGATGCTTTAAGACCTTGGGCAATATCATGCCATAATCCTCCAAGTCGACACCCCTTTCATAGGCAACAGACCGTCCGTTCCAATGACCTCAGAAAGACTCGTAGATCTCTAATGAATTAAATTTCTCAACCCCGTCTATCAAGGGGTCGGAATCACCTTACATAACATGTTGACCGCTCGGACGGAGTATGGTTTCGCTGCGTTTGGGGGCCATGGATGCTGGATACAAATACTTCTGATAATTCTTTTTCAGAACAGAAAAGGGGACCCTCGATTAATCAGCAGGCAAACCTGATTAATCGGACAAAAAAATTCCAATTTTTCTCTAAAGCAGTGCTGCAGATGATGGAAGAAGATGAACAACAACAACAACAACAACAACGTCACAGCAGAATAGAATGACAACATCAGTAGTAATGGGGGTTTTTATAGAGGTTGATGGTGGATAATGTGGAGAGAATGGCTAGCAATGGTGGTGTTAAGTGGTGAGAGTGATGGTGATGGTGGCCGAAATTTGAAGAAGAAGAAGAAATGGAGAAATTTGTGTTGAAGATGGAGAAGGATGGAGAGGGTTGAGTGTTTAAATGGGATAATTTAGAGTGGAGGTGGAAGGTTTAGTGGGTAGAGGGGAGTAATGGTGGAGTAATGGGTTGAGAGATTTGAGGGTTGAATGATTGATGGGATTGACGAGGTGGTGTTAATGGTGGAGTGTGAGAAAGGATGAAATGATGAAAAAGAGGAAGAAATGAGGAGGATGCTCTGACTCTAGGTTGACCGATGCAATACATGTCCTTCACATGTCCTCGAAAGGTCTGATTTAAAATCTGACACTCAGAAACAGATAATACTATGCTCGATTAATCGGAGGAGATGTCCGATTAATTGGGGTCACTTTTCTCCCAAATTTTTTAATTTCTGGTTCCATACACTTTCTACTAACTTTTCACTCAATCCTGACCTCTCAATCACCAGCCCTTACTCTTTTGTGTGATATTTTAGACTCAATCCTAACCTACTTCACTAGATGCAACGACGAGTAAAAAAAACCTTCACACCATTCATTGCTTAGGGCCTTTGGATGTTGTAGGATGAAAAATGCTCGTCCCCTTGTCTTGTTACTTTATTGACTCTCTCTATATCTAACTAAGGGTTCAAGAAGTAGTTTTGAGTTTATTGTCGCCAGCTTGACTTAACTTCGAGTCTTCGTTAATTCTGAGATTTGGGGTTTAGCTCGCAAAACTTGCACTCTCGAGGTCTGGACCATGACGCACTTCCCTTCTTGCTTAATTAATGATCTCTTTTGGCTTTTTAGACCTAGAAAGAAGCATTCTTCCTTATCATCTAGGAGTGCTGCCTCTTGTTTTTGCGTAGAAACTTTCTGAGATCTCTTCCTGGCACGTCTGTCTCTCTTATCTCGTGCACTAGGTCTATCCCTGCTTCGAGACTTAACCTCAATGTCCAAGGATTCCACACTTTCTACTTTTAGCTCTACTTCATCACTACGTATAACAGAAGGACTTGCCTCCTTGAGCGTCTTGTTGTGGACCTTTTCCTCTTGTTCTCTTAGATGTAACTTCACGAATTCCTGCTCTCCTGTTTCTACAAGAACCTCTCTCCGCTTAGTTCTCTCATCCTCCACATCCGTCATCTTAATCTCGCCTGAGCTTGAGGTCATCCAACACCTTTCAGACCTATTGTAGAGGGGTTCAATGATATTCTCAGTTATGGCATTGTTATTAGTTCTAGGTGTAATCTCTCCACTTGCATAGTCCAAGATAGCTTGGCTTGTTGTTAGGAATGGGCGTCCTAGAAATACATGGAAACTAAGGTCTTCAGGCACATCAAGGACCAAGAAATATATAGGAAAAGTGAGACCTTTTTTGGTCCCAAAGATGGGTGAAAATATAGTCATAGTGGGGGTGAATGTCTATATAATGACTATATTGGAGTTTCAAAAACTATTTTATTTTTAAAAGCTTTTGGGCAGCGGATAAGTCCCTTCTTAAAAGTTTTCAAAGTAGACTAAGCACACACAGATTATATATGAAATGCCGTAAAGAAATGATGTCAAATAAAGTGCAGTAAGTAAATGAACACAAAGGTTTATAGTGGTTTAGGGTGGTGTAATACCTTAGTCCACTATTCTCCTGTGATGATTGAAGGAATTCACTTTTGTCTTTCACCAATACAATAATATGATTGTCTTTGGCTACACAAGCTTCACAATCTCAAGACTATCACTCCCTGGCTACAAAGCTTCAGTGACTCAGTTTTCCACACTGCTCCTTGAGAACAAATACTTCAGCAGCTATCACAGAGGATGCAATTCCTTCTCAGAAGATCTGATTCAATTGCTGCAAACTGGTGGGAATAAGATTCACAAAGGGTAGATCAATCTCAGTCCTTGATGTAGATTTGTAGCTATGAATTCTGAGTTGATCTGCTGGATATGTCTTTTTAGTTCATATTGAAGGCTTGTGAAATTGACAGAGTTTCAGTACTTTTTCCTGTGTGTTCTCGTATATTTCTTGTCTATCAATGCCTTCTATTTATAGTCTCAATTATCCTTGAATTTGAAATTCCGTCTGTTGGCTAATTAATGCTGAGAATAATCCTTGATTCTTCCTTCATTTTATTCTCCTTAATTTAAATGATCCGAATTTTCTTCAAACGTTCCACATAAAATCCGTCCTTGATTAATTCTGCATTAATTGTTTGATCTCCTTATTTTCCATGTTCAGAATAAAATGCAGATAGCATACTTCACTTGCCTATTTCTTAACTTGGTTGTTGCTTGACCGGTATAGTGATTCTGCTTATAAGTTGTTACTTGGCTGTTGATGTTCTCTTCACCATTCTTCTTGATAGTCAGCCGGTAGAGTGTTCACTTAGTTGTTTTACTATATTCCTTCTTACATTGATATTTCAATGTCTAAGTATGCTTGTTCTTCACTGATCCCTGATTTGGATGAGATCAGTGCACACCATATTGAAAGAATAGATTCCATCACTTGTTAAAAGTCATAGACTTACCTAAGGTCATCACAGACTTCCCTGGTTGTAAGTCAGTCCATAGGTCTTTACTTTACTCTGCTGGTTCCTTGGCTGTCTTCACCGAACTGCTCCAATGATTTTACTGAGCCATCCTACCAGTCTATTACAGTGCTTGTTTGACTGAAGTTATACAACATGTCAAACTTCTAAGTAAAGCCTATACAAACAATACCGATCATTAGATTTATTTCAGGCTTGCTATAACAGCTAGTACGGCCATCATCAAAACAAATAAAATGTTCCTAATAATTTCCCATTTTTTTATGATGCCAAAACCCTCATAAGCCTGAACGTAAGTAAAAAATTTCATTTGATAAAAAAGAATAAAATTCAGATATTTTATTCATCCATGACGAGCAAGTTAATCAAAGGCAAAAACAGAGAAAACTATTACAGTCTACTTTTTCTCTTGAAATTTGATGCCTTAAATTTAGAGCTTTCAAGCTTATTACTACATTCCCACTTTTTGGTAGCATCATGTCTTTCTTCCAATATCTTGTTGGTTGCCTCAGACACAGTTATGATTGTGTCAAGCTGCTGGATTGCATCACCTAAGGTGCTTTCAATACTCTCAATCTGTAGAGTGTGACTGTTCAGAGTGTTAACCATGGGGTTAAGCTTGTCATCAAATGCTCCTGCTAGATATTCAACTTTTACATGAACATGTTGAGTGACCATTGAATTTAGTTGGCAGATCAAGCCTCCTTGCATTTCCATCATATTATCTTGAACCTCAATGTGACTAATCAAAGCCTCAATCTTTTGCTCCATTGAGGTGTAGCTACTTCTCAGTGCTGTTTGAAGGTTCTCCCTACTTAGGGATTGTGTATCCATGTCCACAATCAGAGGGTCAATGTCCAGATGAAACGAACTGTCTAGATCATTATTGGAGGGTTGTTCATGTGCTGGTGCAGTTGCATCAGCCGGTTCCTCTTCACTTTCATCTGTTGCTTTTTCAATTTCATCAGCTGTCCTTCCCCCTTGATCACTGCTAGGGGTGCTCGGCGAGTCAGCTGGTTGATCTCCTTTAGCTGTTCCACTGAGCTGCTTTTCTTTATCAGTTTTACTCCTTTGGATGATATCCTGAAGTGTCAAGTTATCAGAATCTTCATTTTCTTCTCGATCATCAGTGTGATGAACCTTTATCTCTACATCTTCATCCTCACTAAGAGTCAGATAGTAAACATCCTCATCTGCTTCATGTTCTTCATCAGATTGATGATGAACTTCTTCCTCTGGATCTTCTTCATCATCACCAATTTCAACAGGTCTTTCTTCATTGCTTGGCAAGATCCTGAGTTGAGTTTCTTTGGTTTGAGATGTGGTTCTCCTTCTGAACCCATAACTACTTCTCTCATGTTGCTTTCTTTTCTGCCCCGCATTAGCTGAAAACTTCTTTGACTCCTTAACATATATGAACATTACCTTTTCATCGTGCAATTTATACAGGTGAATAGGTTGCACCTTCATACAATCAAACAGAAGTTGAAGTGGGATACAAAAAGATTTCTTGACCCAGAATTCCTCTTTCTTTTGTTCTCCTTTCTTCTCTGCTAGTTTTACAACATTTATTTCACCTTGAATCTGCTCTTTGATTCGGTTGAATATGAAGGTGGCCCAGTTGAGATTCATTCCTCCATAGATAATAGCCATCAGACGTGTCCTCACCTCTATCATCCCATGCATCGATCCCAATCTGCCTTCTATATTCTTGATGATAAGGTGGGCCAATTCAGCAAACGGCTTTTTGATTGCTGATCTATTGTAGTTAAGTCTTTTTTTTTTTCAGGTGTAGCACATTTTCCAATTTCCAACCAAAAGTAGTCAGTATCAATCTCCATGTTGCATGCTTGTGCTGATCCGGTGATGGAGAGTTTGATATAGTGTCTGAGGAGTCCCGGTGTAATGACTAACTCTCTTTCATTCACAGTTGTGGTAATAGACTCCGGTGTACCTTTCTTTCCGGGAACAACCTTTGCATTGTGCCAAAAAGCGAACAAATTATCAAAGAAAATTCCTTTGACCGGTGGGTTAAGGAACACCATTAACCCTATCCATCTGCTAGGCGTCTGGCCTGTGGATCATTGTCGCATAACTCAAGATAGTGCTCAGGTCGAAAGAATGATCATGTGGTAATTGATTTTTCATATTGGTTGTTGGACTTTTTGATTGAGGAAAATGAAGCCATTGCCTTTAAGAAGTTTTTAGAGTAAAATCTTTGAGCTTTCTGAGAAAATAGGGTTTAAGAATTTCAAAGAGGGCGTAAAGTTTATGAAAATTCTGAAGTGTTGATTATATAGGGGGGCGTAAAGAGTGTGAACGGGATTGAATATGGAGATATTTTGGTGGAGTAATGGCATGATTTTGTGTATAAAAATCACGGTTAACAATGATAGTGAGGGACAGGATTGAGGCATGTAATGATAATGCCCGGGAATCAAGGCGTTGCCATCATTCTCTCTTGTCAAAATAATAACCTCCATAAATTAATCCATTTGTAAAAAAAACCCGTGTGTAATCTTCAAAGGATAAATCTCTGATTTTCCACATGTGTAAAGACTGATTCATTTCACACTATGCTTCACTGTTTTCCTATAGAATTTAGCAGTTGAGTGACTTGGCTGATCACTAGGCCTGTGTAGTGTCCTATTTACTTAGCTGTTGCATCAAAACTGTTCCTAACAATCGGTGAAGTGGACTTTGCTGGTACCAGTTCCTTACCTGCCAAGTGTGCGCACCCAAAATGGAAAAGGTTCAGTCAGCTGGTGAAGTTACTCCACTAATCACTCCAGTTAGCTGCTCCTTGTAACTTAATCGATTTCAATCATTCCCAACTCAGTTCTTAACTTACAAAATCTTTCATGACTGACTGGTTATGTGAAAATATCAGCCAATTGATCTTCTGTTGATAAGTATCTCAAAACCACATCTCATTTCTCCACATGATCTCTGATAAAATGATGTCTCACATCAATGTGCTTTGTTATTAAGTGAAGTACTGGATTCTCTGTTATTGATATTGCACATGTGTTATCAAACATTGATTGGAATTTTTTTCTTTTATTCCATAGTCTCTAAGCTGTTGTCTGATCTATAGTACTTGTGCACACTAGCTACCTGCTGCTATATATTATGCTTCAGCTGATGAGGTAGATATGGAATTATGCTTTTTACTGAACCATGATACTAGTCTGCTACCTAGAATCTAACAAGTTCTTGAAGTGCTTTTGAACTGCTTTTTCTTTCAATTTTGCATCCAGCATAGACTGAATCTGAATAAGATATCAATTTCAATACAAAGTTCTCACATTGATTGTGTGCTTCAAATATTTGATGATTCACTTAGCTACCAACAAATGAGATTCCTTAGGTTGAGCTTGAAATCATGCACACACTACTACTGCAAATGCTATATCAGGTCTGCTTGCAGCTAGGTCGAGTAGAGATCCAATGATTCCTCTATATAACTTTTGATCAACATCCTTCCCATTTTCATCCTATCCAAGTATAATTTTTGCACACATAAGTGTTTCAGAAGTTTCACTAGTGTCCATACCATCTTTCATTTGTTTCACTTGTAATCCAAGGAAGTAGTTGAGCTCTCCCATCATACTCATTTGAAATTTGCTTTTCATCAAATTTGCAAAATTTTCACACAGCTTTTCATCTTCTGATCTAAAAATGATATCATCTACATAGATTTGAACTAGCAAGGTGCTTGTTCCATCTTCTAGTTTGAAAAGAGTCTTATCAATGGTTCCTCTGTTGAATCCATTGTTGATTAGGAATTGTGACAGCGTCTCATACCAGGCTCTAGGGGCCTGTTTGAGTCCATATAATGCCTTTTAAATCTTGTATACTTTATCTTCTTTTCCTTTGATCTGGAATCTAGGTGGTTGTTCCACATACACTTCTTCTTCTAGGAGTACATTTATAAATGCAATATTCACATCCATCTGATAGACTTTGAAGTCTTTGTGAGTTGTAAAGGCTAGTAAAAGTCTGATTGCTTCCAGTCTTGCTAATGGTGCAAAGGTTTCATCATAATTTATGCTTCTGCTTGAGAATATCCTTTTGCAATTTATCTTACTTTGTTTCTAATGATTGTTCCTTGTTCATCCATCTTGTTTCTAAACACCCACTTTGTTCCAATGATGTTGGCCATGTCTGGTCTATCAACAAATTCCCAGACCTCATTTCTCTCAAATTCATTGAGTTCATCTTGCATGGTTGTAATCCAATTAGCGTCTTGGATTGCATCATCTATTGTTTTGGGTTCTACCTATGATAGAAAACAAATTAGCATGATTTTCAGTTTGTCTTCTTGTTCTAGCACCTGTATGAACATCTTCAATGACTTGTTCTTATGGATGATCTCTGAAGTTGTGCTTGTTCTGGTGATTCTTCTGTTCCTGCTTGTGCATCCGCTTCTTGAGTTTGTGTTGGTGCTCTGTTGTTGTAGCAGCTGGCATTTCATCTTGATTATCAAAAGAGTGATTTAAAAGTGTAGCTGGTGTTGTTGTATCCAAGTATATTTGTCTTTGACTAGCTTGTTCTTCAAAAAAGTGTAAGTCTTCACCACTAGTGTTTGGTTCATCAAACACTACATGAATTGATTCTTCAATCACCAAAGTTCTATTGTTTAGTACTCAGAAAGCTTTGCTGGTGTCTGAATATCCCATGAATATTTCTTCATCAGCTTTTTCATCAAAAGTGTGTAGATGTTTCCTGTTAAAAAACATTTAGATCCGAACATGTGTAAATGAGATATGTTAGGCTTTCTTTCATTCCATATTTCATATGGTGTTTTCCCTGATGTTTATTGATGATGGATCCGTTTTGAGTATAACATGTTGTGGTTGCTACTTCAGACCAAAATCTCTTTGGTAGGTATGCTTCTGCTATCATTGTAACACCCCGGTTTCCAATCCCGTCGGCCGCCGGTATTGGTTACCGTGGTGCCACTCATCACGACACCCAGTCGTGGCGGTAACATGCAACATTCCACAACAGACAGAAAATAAACATTCACCATTCATTATTAAAAGGTTTAAAGTAATTACAGTCTCTCAAAAGAAATATGAAATCGTGCGAATAATCCAAAATTTCAAGGTTTTTAAAAGAAAGAAATCCAAATAAAATGCAAGCGTGTGACTATGACTACGTGGCTCTCAAACCCCGTGACATCCCAGCAACAAGCAGATATCCATAGAAGTACCTGCTAAGAATCTGCTCCCCAAAGATGGATCATAGCAGGGTCAAGCAAAAGCAAAACCAAACTATAAAGTCGAGTAAGAATAAAGCTAGTATACATAAGGTAAAGCCATCCCCAAAAAAGTACCACAAACTTATGAAGGACTCAACCAATCTATAAAAGTTACGACCAACCCATAACGGATGCCATACATCACAACTATCCACCTAAAGGGTCCGAATGTGCACATCCCTCAAAAGGGTAAACCCTATAGAGGAGGATCCTAAAGGTCATCCAATGGTACCATTAATTAAATGGACCATCGCATACTGGGGTGCAAGGAAACCTTCCCAGGTTCCCGGCTTCGGGTGCTACCCTATCCGGCCCGACCATACCAATGTCTGCAACTCCCCAAATCGCTAAGGTCATTGAAGTCGTAAGGAAACCTTCCCGGGTTCCAGGCTTTGGTGCTACTACTATCCGACCCGACCACTATGGGTCTACAAACCTCAATGCCTAAAATCCAAATCCCCACAGTGATGTCAATACCCCTGACCCATCAAGACATGACTCCCAAAATAAATTCATAAGATTGAACCACAGTTACAAAAGAAGGAACACAACATAGACCAGACGCCCGTTTGGAAGACAGGACGCCCGTCCCAATACTCTGTTGGGCGCCCGTCCAAAATATCGGACGCCCGTCGTAATGTCCGGACGCCCGTCCCACTTTAATGTAATTAGATCCTGAATGTAAAATAACCCCTCGGCGTCCGTCCGAGTAACTCAAACGCTGCGTCTAAGGAAAAATTACCAGGGGCAAATGCCCGTCCGAAAACCCGACGCCCGTCCACTTTAACGAGTTAGATCCTCGAATGTAAAATAACCCCTCCAGACGTCCGTCCGAGTAACCCAAACTCGCGTCGAATCGAAATCAAGCGAGCGCCCGTCCGTAAGGCCTGGGCGCCCGTCCACACAGGTTTCCTCTCGAACCCTAACAATTATACACGCGATTTACGAGCCGTTTCACAACAAAACAAAGACAAATACAACATTTTAAGCCTCAAATCTCCATACAACAAGATCTTACCAACTATAGATTTTAACCAATGCAACAACACACTATTATGAACGTATAACATCCCCGAAACAGGACAACCAAGATAGACACCCTTGAATAAACTTGACAGCAAAACGTAGAAATATTCTTACCGGAATTGCTGCGTTTAAATAACCACTTACAAGTTAGAACCGTTCCTCAACGAAGCTCGAATCTATATCTATTGGTAGAAGAAAAGGCACTAAAATTACCACACAATTCCAATGAATAAACAAAACAACCCAAAACGACATCCTCCCTCCCTCACACGCATGTGTGGATCGGCCATGGCCTTTGGCCGGCCGATCGTCATGCTCGAATTGTAGGAAAAGAAAAGGACGACAACCCTTACCGACGACAACGACGACGGAAGCAACAATCCTTAACACGAAGGAGAGATTTCTCTCCTTCTCTTCACAAGAGGCGACGGCTAGGGGAGGAGGAGGAGTTTCACGTGTTTTTGGGGAAAAGGAAAAGGAAGTAAAATCCTCTTTTATTTTTTTATTTGCCAAGGTAGGGGTTTTATAATTCTATTCTTTTCTTTTCTAAGGAATTATAAAATCGAATTATAAAATCCCTTCTTAATTATTAATAAATCATTATTTGAATCCTTTACCAATAAATTAAGAAGTCGAAAAATTCGGGATATTACAATCATGGTTTTGACAGCTTCCTTTAGTGTTCTATTTCTTCTTCCTACTACTCTATTTTGTTGTAGAGTTCCTGCTACTGATAGTTGATGTAGTACACCATTTTCTTTACCAGTAAGTTCTGATTACTTCATTCAGAAATTTTGTGCCTCTGTCTGATCTTATTTTGATGATCTTCAACTCATTTTCATTCTGAATTCTTCTTAGTAAATCTGGCAGTTCTTGAGTGTTTCTCTTTTCTTGTTCATGAACAAGGTCCAGGTGAACTTTGAAAAGTCATCAACCACTACTAATGTGTACTTCTTTCCACTTTCACTCACTGGTGTGACTGGTCCAAAACGATCCATATGTAGGTGATTTAAGATCCTTGTTGTTGATTGATGTGGCTTTGACTTGAAAGAATTCTTGATCTATTTCCTTTTGTGACATGCATCACAAAGACATTCCTTCTTGAATGTGATGACAAGTAGGCCTTCCACTAACTTGTTCTTTGACAGCTTGTAGATGGTCTTGAAATTTAGATGATTCAGTCTTCTATGCCAAATCCAGCTAGGTGATTGTTTGTTCATGACAAGCAAAAAAGTTTCTGCTTTTCCTGTCTTCCAATCTACCACATACATGTTGTCTTCTCTCTTTCCTACAAGTACAATTGTGATGGTTTGATTGTGAATCACTTTGCATCCTTCTTTGTTGAAGTGCACATTGTATGCTTTGTCACATAATTGACTGATGCTTAGAAGATTTAAATTCAATCCCTTGGCATATGCCACATTCTGAATCTTCATATTGTTCTTCTTCATGATGCCTCCCCCTTAATTTTTCCGGGGTTTTCTTTGCCTCCAAAGGTAACCTTGGGTCCATCAAAAGCTTTGAATTCAGTCAGCCATCCTTTGTTGCCTATCATGTGTCTGGAACATCCACTGTCTATGTACCAGACGTCTAACAAAACAAATTATACAAGCTTAGGTACCCAACACTGTTTGGGTCCATCCCTGTTAGCAGTCATGCTCTTACTCCAAGTGTTTATCCAAATGGTTTTCTTCTTGGAGGGTTTAAGTCATCAACCTTGTATGTATAAGGCAGGGGAGAATAGTTTCTAATAGATTTACTAAATGTATTCCGATACGTTTCTCTATCTTTTGGTGATTTAGCATCCGGTTTCACTTTCCAAACCACAGTAGAAGACCATGCCTATTCTACCTTTTCCCAAATACATTTTTCCTTTTACGAAATGGTTTTCTCTTGTATTTTGGAGGTGGAACATTCCAATCATCTTCTGAAGGGTAGAGTCTGCCCTTACCTTTCAGTATACCTTTGCCCTTAGTAGTCTGATAAAATGATTTTCTCTGCTGTTTTACTGCACTATTTTTTACTTCACTGGTGCAGGATGAGTAGTTGAAACTATGGTCTGTCCTTTTCTATATTTAGGTCCAGTTTTGGTCTTTGGTTCAGAATTGTGTTGTCCATTATTTCCTTTCTCATCTTGACTATTGTAGCCAAGATCATGTCTGGATCCAAACATTTTTTGGGGTTTGTATGCTGATGCTTCATGTGGTGCCGTAGTGGTCTCAGCTGGTAGGGAAGTTTCCTTAGCCGGTCTATTAGCTTCAGATGAGTGATCATGTAATGCTTGTTGATTTTCTAAGTGATCTTCCTTACCATCTGATTTAGTTTTCAGCTTGTCCAGTTCTTTCATTAATCTTTTATTTTCCTCATTAAGATCCTGCATTCTTGTTCTTGAATTTCATGAGCTGTTTGAATTTCTTCGAATCTACTCATTAGATTTTGAATTAGATTTGCAGAATCTGTGGGAAGGTAGAAGATTGTGCAGTGTTAGATATTGATACATTTGAGGAGTATGAACTAGATAGTACGTCTGTTTCTTCAATTTCCTTAGCCATTAGACATAAACATGCTTTGTCATTGTCTGGGCTGGTGCCTTCATCATCATCTGAGTCATTATCCGATGATTGTTCATCACTTTCACTACTGGTTTCAGCTTTAAGCGCTTTCTTGCTCTTCCTTTAAACTGATGATTTGTATTTCTTCTTCTCTTCATCTTTGTCCTTTTCTTTCGGACAATCAGCTTTGAAGTGTCCTTTCTTTTTGCAGTTGAAGCTTTTTTATTCATCGTCTTTTTTCTTCATGTCTTTTCTTGAATTTGATTTGTTTTTTCATGAAGAGCTTCATTTGCCATGTCTCTTGTTGAACCTGTCAAATCTTTTGATCAACAATGCCACTTGCTCTTTCAGTTCGGGACTCTCTTTGCAGGTTGACTCCACTATTTTGCTTTGCTGGGGTGCTACCAGTGCACTCGCCTTTTTTGGCTCTACTATTGTACCTTCCTCATTGTTCAATTCGAATTCCTGAGCTTTCAATTGTGACATTAAGGTCAATGTGTCAGTGTAGGCAAGATCCAACGTGCCTTTAAGCACTGACGCAATGATCTACCATCTTTCAGGTAGACCTCTCATGATTTTCAAGCATACTTCTTTTTGAGGATATTTATGAGCAATTTGTTGCAGTTCACTGATAATGCTTGAGAACCTATTATCCATTTGATCAACCAATTCACCGGTCTTCATTTTGAAGTTTTCAAACTTCTGTTTTGCAATTGATAGTTTATTTTCTTTGATTGCCTCTGATCCTTCATTGACAAGGGCCAGTTTGTCCCACATTACTTTTGCAGTTTTGCAATCTTTAATTCTCATGAACATGTTACTGTCCAGAGTCTTCAAGACAAATCTTTTGCAACAAAGTCGAGATTTTCTCTTCTTCTATCATCTTTGGTCCATTCTTTCTTTGGATTTTCTATTTCCTTTCCTTGATCAGTACCTATGGATATCACAGTCATGGTCTTGATTGGGCCATGGTTTGATAACATCCAGCATATCTTCATGAGTTGCTGCAAGATGAGACTACATTCTTATTTTATATTCATCAAAATTATTGACATTGAATACATGTACTTTAGACATGAAATTTGAAGAATCCATTTTCATAGACAAATAGGTGTATATGTGTAAAACACAGATTTGAAAAACTACTTTGAAAGTATGTGATCTCCTTGTTACTAGAAATCAGATCTGAAATACCCTGGGGATTACGAAATAACAAAAAAGTAAAAGTGACCGAGGGTTCTGATACTAGGAACACTGCCCACAGAAGGGTGCGAATATAGTCAAAGGGGGGGGGGGGGGTTAATGACTATGTTGGAGTTTAAAAAACTTTTCTTATTTTTAAAATCTTTTGGGTAGTGGATAAGTCCATTCTTAAAAGTTGGGTCAAAGTAGATTAAAAACACACATTGTTGGTCCCTTGGAAAGGATAACACAAGTTTAGAGGGGGGGGGGGTGAATAAACTTGTCACAAAAAAGCTGGATTTAAAACAAATTAAGGTTTAGTTAAAACTTGTGTGGAGTTAAATCGATCGAGCCGAGTTTAAGTGAAACTGACTTAAGCAAAAACTAAGCCAACCGGCAGCGGATATAATTCTAGCCTTTTTCTTGATCTTGTTATTCTATGTGGAAGCTGAGTGTGTTAAATTGAATTCTGGTGAATGTCAGTCTGTGAGCTGCGAGTTGTATAACAATCAATTCTCAGAATGCTGTAGATAAATGCTAAGTAAATAAATAAGTGTGTAAAGTAAATAAACAAGAGTTATAGAGGTTCCAGGTGGTGTAATCCTGTCAGTCCTCTCTTCCCCTGTGGTGTAGGAGGAAAATTCCACTAGAACTTCTTGAGGTGAGCTGTTACAAAAAGTCCTAAACAATAGTCCTTGGCTAATCCCTAGCTTCACTATCTAAACAGTTGTAGAACAGGTAGAATTGCTGCTCTTCAATTGCTTGAACACTGGTCCTTGAAGGGTTACAAATGCCTCTTCACCAGCTACCACCACACACACAGTCTACCCGACTGCTGTGACAACTATCCTTGGCAAAACCTTCCCGGTTTGCTTCACAGTCTAATCCTTTGATGTTGAATCAAAGTTGGACTGAGAATCAATAAATTGATTCTTGTTTGTGGTTCTTCAAAGTGTCTGAATCTCGGTAAATTCTATGTAGCTTGAACACTTGAAGAAATTCTTGATATGATTTTATGATAGCGCAGAGATGATAGCAATTCGAATAACTAAGACTAGTGCACAAAAATGCTTGTTGATATTAATAATTCTTGTTAAATCTTCGTATTTTATCCTTGGTGCAAAGTCCTCTATTTATAGTGTGAGGTCCAACGTTCATCTTGTTTGAATTCGAATTGTATCAACGTCTATCTTGTAACGGCTATATTTTCTGACCGTTCTGATGTGTCAGTGGTTCATCCAATAAGATTGCTTCCTTTAAAACGTTCGACTGTACTATCGGTTTGTTGGATGGCTGACATATATAAAACCGAGTTCTTGATCGATTTTATCTTTGTGTTTATCACCGCCGCGATTTCTTGGCTGACTTCGAGCATTAACTGAGATTTTACTCTTCTTCAAATATCAGTACTCCAGTTTACATCTGATTATAATTGACTTAATCAGAGTACACCATAAACAATTATCTTCTAAGAACTCATTGTCCTTATGATTCTTAGGTCTTCATACAAGATCCATAAAGTCAATTCAGGTCACCACAAACTTGCCTGAAGTCTAACTTTATAGTCTCGACTTGTAATCTTCATAACTGAGTTTGAACCCTCAGTTCTTCAATCTTCTATAACTTAGTCTGTGACCTTCAGTTCTTCTATCTTCCAGATAAGCCAACTGAGTCTGTGTCCCTCAGCGAACTTATCTTCTTCAGTTTCATATTGGTGTATTCTGAGTCAGTTTGTTTATCTTAACGATTTCCAGTTTTCTAAATTACTTCATGTTTTCAGTTTCATGACACACTAACTATTACACTGCCTGTCTAATGTAACCTATACAACTATCAGACTCTAGTAAAACCTATACATTGAATTCTAGACATCTTTTAGCTTTTCACTATAACAGCTAGCTTCAGCACTTCATCAATGAGGTTAAGATAATATTCTGAGTAAATATGATGAATTATCATCAAAACATAAATTTTATTTCCAACACACAGAGTATAAATGTAATGCAGTAAAGAAATGTTGTAAAGTAAAGTGTAGTAAGTAAATGAACACAATGGTTTATAGTGGTTCAGGGTGGATTAATCCATTAGTCCACTCTTCTCATGTGATGATCAGAGGAATTCACTATTGTCTTTCACCAATACAATAGTATGATTGTTCTTGGCTACACAAGATTCACAATCTCAAGACCGTCACTCCATAGCTACAAATACTTCAGTGACTTAGTCTTCCACACTGCTCCTTGAGAACAAATCCTTCAGCAGCTATCATAGAGGTTGCAATTCCTTATTAGACGATCTGATTCAATTGCTGCAAACTGGTTTGAATAAGATTGACAAAGGGTAGATCAATCTCAGTGCTTGATGTAGATTTGTAGCTCTGAATTCTATGTTGATCTGATAGATATGTCTTTTAAGTTTAGATTGAAGGCTTGTGAAATTGACAGAGTTTCAGTACTTTTTCCTGTGTGTTCTCGTATATTTATTGTCTATCAATGCCTTCAATTTATAGCCTTGATTATCCTTGAATTTGAAATTCCGTATGTTGGCTATTTTATGCTGAGAATAATCCTTGATTCTTAATTGAATTTATTCTCCTTAATTTTAGTGATCCGGATTTTCTTCAAACGTTCCTCATAAAATCCATCCTTGATTAACTCTGCATTAATTGCTTGATCTCCTTATTTTCCACGTTCAGAATAAAATGAAGATAGCATACTTCACTTGCCTGTTTTTTAACTTGGTTGTTGCTTGGCCGGTATAGTGATTCTGCTTATAAGCTGTTACTTGGCTGTTGAGGTTCTCTTCACCATTCTTCTTGATAGTCAGCCGGTTGAGCCTTCACTTAGTCATTTTATTGTATTCCTTCTTACATTGATATTTCAATGTATAAGTATGCTTGTTCTTCACTGATCCTTGATTTGGATGAGATCAGTGTACAATATATTGAAAGAATAGATTCCATCACTTGTAAAACGTCTTAGACTTACCCAAGGTCATCACAGACTTCCCTGGTTGTAAGTCAGTCTATAGGTCTTTACTTTACTCGGCTGGTTCCTTGGCTATCTGCACTGAGCTGTTCCAATGATTTTACAGAGCCGTCCTACAAGTTTATTAAATTTCTTGTCTGACTGAACTTATACAACATGTTAGACTTCTAAGTAAAGCCTATACAAACATTATTGATCACTAGACTTATTTCAGGCTTGCTATCACGCTAGTATGGTCATCATCAAAATAAATAAAATGTTCCTAACAACCTTTCACTTTGATCTCGCAGTCCTTTAACATCCTAGCTGGCATCTCTTGGATACGGTCAACAAAGGTCATGGTTCGTGTTTGGTTTAATGTAACATGATGCGTAACTTTCTGATAGAGTGAATAAGGTAGGATGTTGCAGCTTGATCCGGTGTCGCAAAGTCCCAATCCTACGGATATATTATTGATCAAAATTGGGAATAGAAAGGTCCTAGGGTCACCTAAATTTTCTACTACACTTGAGTCTAGGTAATCCTTGGGCTCAAAGGGGTAGTAGTCAAGATCCTCTGTAGGATCAGACTCATAGTTGGAAGAGGAAACATCAATTACTTCGATAGAAAACTTACCTCTCTTGAAGCCTTCGTACTCCTGAAATCTCGCTTCGACTTCGCGTCTATCCCTCATTGCTGCTTCTTCCTTTTCCACTCATCTCTTGTCCTCCTCATATTGCTCGTCGAACATTGAAATTGGGTACATGAGTGATGTTAAGAACCTTGCATGGCATGGTCCTGGTTTTGATTCTGCATCCCAAAAAACTATTCTACATGAAAAATCTGAAGTGTCCTGTATTTCTTGCTAAAGAGACAAAACAAAAACTAGAAAATTGTTAGCAACTTCCGCCTCATTTGGTTTTAGAACCAACATTTGTGCACCTACCAACTAAAAACTAACATAGATATACATAGAATAACTGGGGCTTTCATAATTTGAATTTTCTGGCTCGATTAATCGGGGGTAAGCCTCGTTAATCGAGTTAAAATTTTGTTATTATGATTTTATACGATGCAGGGATAGGCATGATGACTCAAGACTCAAAATAAAAATCAAATAACAAAAAACAGTAACTTCTCAATTAGATTTATTCTTAGATTTGGCCATTGTCCCCGGCAACGACGCCAAAAACTTGATCATCGCCCGTGGTTGTGTATACTAGCAAGAGAATTAGGTCAAATTGTAGTATACCAAGGGTGAGCCAAGGTCGATCCCACAGAGACAAGACAAACTAAGTATAAACCAATCTAACCTAATTAAGAAAACGACGACGGTCACTGACCAAAAATAACATAGAAACAAATATGGTATTTCTCCCCTTCCCCACCTATCTACTAACTCTATAGGTCCCGTGAAAAGGCTGACACAAGTTTTGAGGGGGGTGAATAAACTTGTCACCAAAAACTTGATACTTAAAAACAGATTAGGTTTTGTTTCAAACTTGTGTGGAGTTAAGCTAACTAAGATGAGTATAAATCAAATTGACTTATTCTCAAACCGAGTTAACCCACAGCGGATTTATTAAAACCTTTTGATTAGGAGTTTAGTCATCAGTTTGTATGCAGTGCTGACTCAGTTTCTGATGTTTGCTGAGTTTGTGATCTAAAGTATATGCTAAAATGCTCTAAATAAATGTGTAAAGTAAATAAATAAATAAGACATAAATTATAGAGGTTCCAAGTGGTGTAATCCTGTCAGTCCTCTCTTTCTCTGTGATGTCGGAGGAAAATTCCACTAGAACTCTTTGTGGTAGATCGGTTACAAAAAGTCTTAAATTGATAGTCCTTGGCTAATCCCTAGCTTCACTATATAAGCAACTATAGAACATGTATTATTGTTGCTCTGCAACTGGTGGCATAGGTCCTTAGAGGGTCGTATTGCCTCTTCTCCAGCTCATCTCAAACACAGTCTTCCTGACTGCACCTCAACTGTCCTTCACACCTTCTTGGTGTTTCACAGTCTAAACCTTTGATGAATTCAAAGTTGAGACTTGAATCAATAACTATGATTCAACTTGTGATGTGAGCTTATTCTTCTGGATGTATATGATTTGCACAAGTAGCTCTGTTTTTCTTCAAGTGTGACTCTTGATGTATTTCTTGAATGTTCAGAACACTTTGAATATTTCTTGATGTGGATCTTGCAATATAGCAAATAGCAGGAGTTATTTTAAAATGCTTTCACCCTTAATTCAATGTTTCCTTAGTGATCTTGAACTCTGATGTTCTTCTTGATGTAGAAGTGGTCAATTTATAAGGGTTTTTCCAACATTCATCTTGTATAAATTTGAATTCTTGTATCCGTTGGTCGTCCTGCTAAAGTTTGTTAAATGTCATTGTCCTTTCTGACATTTCTTCAACCAATCAATATACAAGCTTTATAATGTTCAGATTCTTCTTCAGTTTGAGCGTCATCGGGTTGAAACTGAGTTTTTGTGGTTTGTCAGTTTTCAGCTGGTATAACTGAATGTTTCAGTTTTAGGAGCATTAACTGAGTTTCTACTCTTCTTCAAAACATAGCACTCTATCTTCATCTGATTTTTATTGATTTAATCAGAGTACACCTTAACACTTATGTTATTTAAGATATCATTGTCCTTATGTATCTTAGTCTTCGTACAAGATCCATAAAGTCAGTTTAGGCCATCACAGACTTACCTGAATTCTAACTTTACAGTCTCAGCATTAGTCTTCATAAACTAAGTTTGAACCCTCAGTTCTTCAGTATTCAATAAATTAGTATGTGTCCCTCGGCCTTCTATACTGAGTTTGTTCCCTCGGCCTTCAGCTTCTAGATAAGCCAACTGAGTTTGTGTCCCTCAGCGAACTTACCTTCTCCAGTTTCTGCAAGTGTGCTCAGTTTCTTCGATGAAGTCAGTTTCTTCTTATGAATATACTTCTTGTAAACTCAGCATGTTCTCAGTTTCTCAGTTGCAGGCCTATTCTATTACAATGGTTGCTTGACTTACCTATACAAACATTGGACTCTAATAAAGCCAATACATTTAATTATAGACATATTTTTGCTTTGCACTATAACAGTTAGTTATAACACATCATCAATGGGGTTTAAAAGAATAACTGAATAAGTGATGAATCATCATCAAAATATAAATATTATTTCCAACTGTTAGGAACATTTTATTAAGTTTTGATGATGGTCATACTAGCTGTTATAGCAAGCCTGAAATAAGTTAGAACACTCTGTATAGTCTTTACTTAGAGTCTGACATGATGTATAAGTTGAGTCAGACAAGTATTGTACTAGTTGGTAGGACGGCAAAGTAAAAACATATTTTCGGCAAAGTGAAGCCACCCAAGCACCAACAGAGAAGCAATGAAGACACTATGGTCTGACTTATAACCAAGGAAGTCTATGATGACCTTGGATAAGTCTAAATTATGTTTTGAGTGATGAAACTTAATGTTTAAATATGGTGTACACTGATCTCACCCAAATCAAGGATCAGTGAAGTACAAGGATTCTCCTTAAACTGAAAGAATGAAGGAAACAGTGAATCGGCAAAGTAAACTGACTTTCGGCTGAGTGAAGACAAAGCAGTGAAGGAAGATCTAAGAAACAAAGTCAGATGAATCACTCGAGCGATCGAAGAACGGCTGAGTAAACCTTACTTAGTCAGATTACTGAAATATAAAGAAGATACAGAAGATCAAGCATTAAATGCACAATCAATAAAGGATCAATCAAGGACAGTTTTTATGGTAAACGTTTGAAGAAAAATCCAATCACTAAAATCAAGGAGAATGCAATTAAGGGGGAATCAAGAATAAAATCAAGGATTATTCCCCTCATTAATATAGCCAACGGATGGAAATTCAAATCCAGAATAATCAAGGCTATAAATAGAAGACATTGAAAGAAAAAGAAAAACAAGTGAACAATCAAAAATCTGAGCAGAAATTCTATCAAAGTGAAATCATTTATCTGTGCAAAAAGGAAATATCCAGTGATCAACTGATATCTAAGAGCCACAAATCAAACATCTAGCAATAAGATTGATCAACAAGTTTGTGAATCCAATTCACATCAATCAATCAACTGAATCAGAGGCATCTGAGAAGGAGTTGTGTTTGTGATAGCTGCTGAAGGATTTGATCCCAAGGAGCAGTGGAAGAAACTGAGTCACTAAAGCTGTTGCAGTCAAGGAGTGATAGTCTTGTGATTGTGAAGCTTGGAAATTCAAGGGCAATCGTACTATTGTAACTGTGAAAACAATAGTGAATTCCTCCAATCATCACATGAGAAGAGTGGATTAAGGGATTACACCACCCTGAACCACTATAAGCCTTGTGTCAATTTACTTTCTGCAAATTACCTTACTACATTCATTTAATTGCTTATACTATATCATATATCTATTGATTGCTTAAACTACTTTGAAATAAGTTAGTAAGAAGGGACTTATCCGCTGCCCAAAAGCTTTTAAATACAAGAAAAGTTTTGAAACTCCACTATAGTCATTCACCCCCTCTCGACTATAGTTTTACCTTCTCTAGGACCAACAATTGGTATCGAGAAGTGTTCCTAGTATCGAGAACTGCTCGGATCTAATTTCAGGTAACAAGATCACATATTTTCAAAGTAGTTTTCAAATCTGTGCTTTCTAGATATACACATATATATCTCTTATTTGTACTTATGGATTCCTCAAACTTTATGTCTAAAGTACCAGTTTTTAATGTTAATAATTTTGATGAATATAAAATAAGAATGTTATCTCATCTTGTAGCAACTCATGAGGAGATGCTGGATGTAATCAATTATGGCCCAATCATGATCATGACTGTGATAACCACAGGAGCAGATCAAGGAAAAGAAGTGGATAAACCCAAGAAAGATTGGACCAAGGATGACAGGAGAAAAGAAAATCTAGACTTTGTTGCAAAAGATATGATCTTGAAAACCCTAGATAGCAACATGTTCATGAGAATCAAAGATTGCAAAACAGCAAAGGAGATGTGGGACAAGCTGGCACAGATAAATGAAGGATCTTAGGTAGTTAAAGAAAGCAAATTATCTGTTGCAAAACAGAAATTTGAGAACTTCAAGATGAAGGCTGGTGAATCCATTGATCAAATGGACAACAGATTCTCAAGCATCATTAGTGAACTGCAACAACTTGGACACACATACCCCCAGAAAGAAGTGTGTTTAAAGATCTTGAGAGGCTTGCCTGAAAGATGGAAGATCATAACAACAGTAATCAGGGGAACAAAAAATCTTGCAAACACTGTCACATTGACTCTGATGTCCCCACTAAAAGCTAATGAATTCGAATTGAACGGTGAAGATGGTGCACCAGTAGAGACACAAAGAACCAGTGCACTGATAGCACCACAGCAAAGTAACCTTGTTGATTGCATAAGCAAAGAGACATTAGAACTCAAAGAACAGGTAGCTTTATTAGTTAAACGTTTTGACAAGTTTAGCAAAATGAAGCCATTCAAAGGAAACTAATCATCAAACAAGAGGTCAAGCTCAAACAAAGATATGAAGAAAAGAGATGATGAATACAGATGCTTCAATTGCAACAAGAAAGGCCACTTCAAGGCTGATTGCCCAGAAGAAAACAATAAAGATGAGGAAAAGAAGAAGTACAAAGCATTTGAAAAGAAGAAAGGTAAGAAAGCACTCAAGGCTGAATCCAGCAGTGAAAAGAATGAAGAATCATCTGGTAATGACTCAGATGATAGTGATGAAGAAGACAGCTCAGACAATGAAAAAGCATGTCTATGTCTCATGACCAAAGAATTAGATGATGATGAAGGTGACAGCTCAGACACTGAGAAAGCAAATATACTCTTCATCAAATGCATCCACATCTAACACTGCACAATCTTCTATTCTCCCATTAGATCCAGCAGCCCTAGTCCAAATGACTAAATTTGATGAAATTGAGATGAATCATGAAACTCTAGAAAAGGAATGTAAGGATCTAAGAAAAGAAAATAAAAGATTGAAGGAACAACTGGACAAATTGAAGGCTGAACAAGCTACTAAGAAGATGGACTCACCTAATCAAAGAGAAGCAGATGATAACTCATCCACTGCTAACATATCAGCTGAGAAAATCTATTCAGCAGCTAAAAACACCACTGCACCACTAAATGCACCAGCTTACAAACCTCCAAGAAGGTTTGGATCCAGATCTGGTCTTGGCTACAACAGTCAGGATGAGATAAGAAACAATGGTCAACACAATTCTGAATCCAGGACCAACATTGGACCAAAATTCAGAAAAGAAAAGACCATAGTTTCAACCACTCATCCTGCACCGGTGAAGTCAAAACCTAGTGCAGTAAAACAGCAGACTAAACCATCATTCCAGTCAACCAAAAACAAAGACCTACTGAAAGGTAAAGAAAGACTTTATCCTTCAGAGGATGATTGGAATGTTGCACCTCCAAAATACAAGAAGAAACCATACCATGATGTGCATTATGTGTTTATGAAAAATCAATCAAGGTATGTTCCTAGACACATGAAGCAGCATAGGTTTCCCATTGCATATTGGAAGGTAAAGAAGGATGCAAATGCACCAAAAAGTAGAGAAAAGTATAAGAATACCTTCAGTATAAATATTAGAAGCTATTCTGCCATGCCTTATACATATGAAGTTGATGATTTTAACTATCCAAAAAGAAGATCATTTGGATATTCACTTGGAGTAGGAGGCATGACTGCTAACAGGTATGGACCCAAACAGTGTTGGGTACCTAAACTTAATTAATTTGTTTTGTAGGATGTCTGGTACATAGACAGTGGATTTTCCAGACACATGACAGGGAACAAAGGATGGCTCACTGATTTCAAAGCTTTTGATGGACCCAAAGTCACATTTGGAGGCAAAGAAAAACCTGGCAAGATTAAGAGGGAAGGCACAACGCTCAAGAACAATTGAAGATTTAAAATGTAGCATATGTTAAGGGACTCAATTTCAATCTGTTAAGCATCAGTCAATTCTGTGACAAAGGCTACAATGTACACTTCAACAAGGAAGGATGCAAAGTGATTCACAGCCAAACCAACACAGTAGTTCTTGCAAGAAAAAGAGAAGACAACATGTATGTGGTGGATTGGAAAACAGCTAAAGCAGAAACATGTTTGTTTGTCAAAAATAAACAATCAACCAGCTGGACTTGGCATAGAAGATTAAACAATCTGAATTTCAAGACCATCAACACATTATCAAAGAACAAGTTAGTTGAAGGCTTGCCTGAGATTACATTCAAGAAAGAAAGTCTCTGTGATGCATGTCAGAAAGGGAAACAAATCAAAAGTTCCTTTAAGTCAAAGCCCTATCAATCTACAACAAGAATTCTGCATCTGTTACATATGGACCTGTTTGGACCAGTCACACCAGTAAGTGTAAGTGGAAAGAAATACACTCTAGTAGTGGTTGATGATTTCTCCAAATTCACCTGGACCATATTGATGAACAAGAAGAAAGAGACACTAAAGAAGATGCCAGATTTACTAAGAAGAATTCAAAATGAGGAAGAACTAAACATTATCAAGATCAGATCATATAGAGGCACAGAGTTTCTAAATGAAGTGATCAGAACTTATAGTGAAGAAAATGGAGTATTCCACCAATTATCTGTAGCAGGAACTCCACAACAAAATGTCAGAGTGTGAAGAAAAAAAGAACTCTCAAAGAAGCACTCGAACAATGATTGCGAAGCATGCTTACCAAAGATATTTTCGGCTGAAGCAGCAAACACAGCATGCTATACTCAAAACAGATCAATCATCAACAAACATCATGGAATGGAAGAAAACCAAACATTTCACATTTACACATGTTTGGATCTAAATGTTTTGTTTTGAACAGGAATCAGTTACACACCTTTGATGAAAAAGCTGATGAAGCAATCTTTATGGGATACTCAGACACCAACAAGGCATTCAGAGTTCTCAACAAAAGAACATTAGTGATTGAAGAATCAATACATGTAGTATTTGATGAACCAAACACAAATGGTGAAAGTCTACAAGATCAAGAAGAAAAAGCAACACAAAGGGAAGTATATACAAATACAACCATACCAGCTACCATTCTGAATCATCACTATGAAAATAAAAATGAGCAACATGTCAACACAACAGAAGAAGCACCAGAACTTGAAGCTCATGTAGAACCTGAAGTTGCAGAAGCACCAAATGAAGAACAACTTCAACATGACCTAATTTGGCTAAGAGATCATCCTGAAGAACAAGTCATTGGAAATATTCACACAGGAGTTTGAACCAGAAGACAACTGGAACATATGCTAACATATTTTCTATCACAAGTGGAACCTAAGACAATAGATGATGCAATCCAAGATGCAGATTGGATTACAGCCATGCAAGAAGAACTAAATGAATTTGAAAGAAATGAAGTATGGGAACTTGTTGACAGACCAGACACAACCAACATCATTGGAACAAAGTGGGTATTCAGAAACAAGATGGATGAGCAAGGAACAGTCGTCAGAAACAAAGCAAGGCTAGTTGCAAAAGGCTACTCTCAAGCAGAAGGAATAGATTATGATGAAACATTTGCACCAGTAGCAAGATTGAAGGCAATCAGACTCTTTCTAGCTTTTGCTGCACACAAAGACTTCAAATTCTATCAAATGGATGTCAAAAGTGCATTTCTGAATGGACTTTTGGAAGAAGAAGTATATGTGGAACAACCTCCTGGTTTCCAAATCAAAAGAAAAGAAGACAAAGTATTCAAGCTCAAGAAAGCTCTCTATGGACTCAAACAGGCACCCAGAGCTTGCTATGAAACACTATCACAATTTCTGACCAAGAATGGATTCAACAAAGGAACTATAGATAAAACCCTATTCAAATTAGAGGAAGGATCAAGCACCTTGCTAGTACAAATCTATGTTGATGACATTATCTTTGGATCAGAGGATGAAAGGCTGTGTGAGAAATTTGCAAATCTAATGAAGAGCAAATTTCAGATGAGCATGATGGGAGAGTTAAATTACTTTCTTGGTCTTCAAGTGAAACAAATGAAGGATGGTATTTTTATCAGTCAAACCAAGTATACAAAGGACTTAATACACAAATATGGTATGGACACAAGTGGCATAGCAGATACACCAATGTTTGCAAGAGTCATTCTTGGAAAAGGTGAAGCTGGAAAAGATGTTAATCAGAAAATGTATAGAGGAATCATTGGATCCCCACTTTATCTAACTGCAAGCAGACCTGATATAGCTTTTACAGTAGGTGTATGTGCAAGATTACAAGCTCAGCCAAAAGAATCACATCTTCTAGCAGCCATAAGAATAATCAAATACCTGAAGAACACTATCAATGTTTGAATTTGGTATCCAAAAGGTGGAGGATTCAAGTTGACATCATATTTAGACTCTGACTATGCTGGATGTAATATAGATAGAAAAATCACTTCTGGAACATGCCAGATGCTAGGCACCAGACTAGTCTCTTGGTTCAGTAAAAAGCAAAACTCCATATCTACATCAATAGCTGAAGCAGAATATATAGCAGCAGGCAGTTGTTGTGCACAAGTACTTTGGATCAGAAAACAGCTAAGGGGTTATGGAGTGGAAGAAAAGACTATCCCAATCATGTGTGACAACACAAGTGCCATATCTATCACTGAAAATCCAGTGTTGCAGTCAAGAACAAAGCACATTGATGTGAGACATCATTTTATCAGAGATCATGTTGAAAAAGGAGATGTCATCCTAAAATAAATTCCCACTGAAGATCAATTGGCTGACATTTTCACTAAACCACTCAGTCATGAAAGATTTAGCATGTTAAGAACAGAGTTGGGAATGATTGAAATTGACTAAGTACCAAAGAGCAGCTAACTGGAGCAATCATCCAAGTGACTGCGTCAGCTGTCTAAACCATTGTCATTACAGGAGATGTGTAACGCCCCATTCCCGGACACCGAGTCCTTATCCGGAAAGAGCGCTCGGCACATATATTATCAAATAAATTCAATAATATATGTAAGCCTTACGTCATACACCATAACTAAAACGACGCGAAAAAAAAACGACTCGGGGAAAACCAAAAGACAAAAGATCGAACACACGGTTTTCAATGCTGTGAAAAACTAAATCCAATAAAGAGAACTAATCATCCAACATCCAAATCCCAATAGATCTCACTTAACCAGAACTAATCCAAAAGAAAGACAACATTGTTCAAACGTGAAACATCTGTTTTAAGAAAGGAACAACTAAAAGAACTAAGTCTTCAAAAGCTTCATCTCAAACTTCATCATCAAAGAACTCACAATCAACCGTAGCAACATGTTCATCTTCTTTGGGGAAAGGGAAGACAAACACAACGTAACGGGTAAGTACAAAAGTACTCGAAGAACTTAGCGTAGAAGATCGTATAACTATGATCTCATAAAGAAATAAAAGCAACGCCGTCTTTTATTAATTCATTTCCGTTATTAACCCTAGCTAACTATCATATTATGTTCATAGCATAACATGAGTTCCAAGGGGTATCTAGCTTAGCTCAAGTTTGTTGCATCATGAATAACAAGGGCACTACGCCTAGTAATAGGATGTACTAGGACAACTGGGTGCAACCTACTTAGAGACACGCTCTAGTAGCCCCGGGAATATCTGAGTCCCGATAGTGTGATAACCGGCAAAATGCACCAGACGCTTTATCTAGCCAATCGATTGACCGGCGTGGGTACAGTCTACTTTGTCTGGTCAGAGAACACATCGCGATATTGTACTATGCCTTACCAAGCATTGCATGATGTTTAAGATTATTAATCTAGCACATACGTTTGATTAGATGTTTAACTAGCCACCTAAGTGTTTTTAAGTAAGCTCCCTCACATCTCCTACTCTCGTACTTAGACCACTAGACACGGACAAGCCCTAGCAATTACACAGACCTCGATAAACTCTAGCTTATCGAAGCACAAGGCAAATCCAAAGCTTTCGACGGTCCCACACTTCATCTTTTTAGGGAATCCATGTGGTGCCGGAACTAAACGCATCAAAAGTTAATTCAGGGCTTTGTCACGTAAGGTTATGCAGTAAATATGCTTTTATAAAGCTTGAAACACATAAAAAGAAAACAAAGATCGAATTTCCTGTCCGGACGAATAAACTTCTTTGTCCGACCGCGGAGAAATAGCCGTACGGATACACACCTCATCCGTACGGATGAACCACCACTCGGTCGACCGAATGGACAGGCTCGGTCGACCGAGCATGCTCTTGCACCTGTTACGCGTTTTCTTTCTGTACCACGAGGGGCGCTTTTTACGCGCTCGCGTTTCTTCTCAAATTCAACCCAAACTCAACTTAAACGAATTAAAACCATGAAAAAGAATCATACAAATTGCTCTACCACTTTACGAAACCTTAATCATATGATAATAAAACCACGTTACCTTAAATTGCGTGGTACAACGATCCAAAGCTTCAACCCGTCAAAAGTTTAACCTTTAAATCCAAACGTTAATGGATTTAAGGATTGTTGATATCAAAACGATCCTCGTCTCGCGGTGATCCTTTCTCTCTTGATGAGTCTGATGAAAAGAACAACGGATTAGCCTCGAAAAGCGAGAGCTTCTTCTCCCTTTTTTTTTAAAACTTGCGTCACTCTCTTCCTGCGCCTCTCTTTTTTTTTTTTGTTAAAAACAACTAGGTTAAAATTAGGATTAGTTTTCCTTTTATAATCCCAATTACCTAATTATTTAATTATTTTCCTTAAAAAGAAAATCCTTGTTTATCCCCTTTTTTCTTTTCCTTTTTTCGAAAATCCTTTAATTAAAAATAACATAATATTCTGATTTTTTGCTAAAAGACCGGATTGCCCTTTTTCAAAAATTGGGATATTACATTCATCCCCCCTTAAGAGGAGTTTCGTCCTCGAAACTAGATCGTACCTGGTAGATGAGGGAACTCTGAGAACTCATTGAACATGTCCGCTTCCACTTCCCAAGTGGCTTCCGTCGGTGCATGGTTGCTCCATTGCACTAACACTAACGGGATCACCCGCCTCTTTATCATCCTTTCCTTCCTATCCAGAATCTTTATTGGTTTCTCCACATATGTTAGATTATCTTTCAAAACTTCCGGATCAATCTCAGATTCCACATCCACTTTAGATAGACACTTCCTAAGCATCGATACGTGGAAGACATTGTGGACTTTAGACATCGACTCTGGTAGCCGTAGTCAATAAGCCAACTTCCCAACTCTTTCGATGACATCAAAAGGTCCTACATACCTTGGACTTAGCTTTCCTTTCTGTCCGAACCTCTTGATACCCTTCATCGGAGACGCTCGAAGGTAAACTCTATCCCCGACCTCAAACTCTAGCAGTCTTCTTCTAACATCGGCCCAACTCTTCTGACGATCTTGAGCGACTTTCAGATTTTTCCTTATCAACTCAATCTTCTCCTTGGCTTGTTTGAACCATCTCCGCCCTGTGATGTGCTTCTCTCCAACTTCATCCCAAGAAAGTGGAGTTCTACACTTCCTACCGTACAAGGTCTCAAAAGGTGGCATACCCAAACTTGCATGGTAACTATTGTTGTAAGCAAACTCACCCAGTTTGAGTAATCTATCCATGATCCTCCGGCATCCAAAACACAAGCTCTAAGCATATCCTCGAGAGTCTCAATTGTTCTCTCGACGCCCATCCGTCATGGGATGAAACGTCAGTACTCAAATCGAGTCTTAGTCCCAAAAGCTTTACGTAAGCCCTTCCGTGCGAATCGATAAATCTACTATCCCTGTCAGATACAATAGATAGAGGCACACCATGAAGCTTCACTATATTGTCGATATACATAGTAGCGAACTTCTTTATAGGCATGTCCACTTTACACGGCAAGAAATGGACTGATTTTGTGAGTCTATCCACAATCACCCAAATCATGTCATGACCGCCATTAGTCTTAGGCAAACCGGTGATGAAATCCATCGTGATATTCTCCCATTTCCATTCCGGTACCTCCAAGGGTTTCAACAAACCTCCTAGTCTTCTGTGTTCTGCTTTCACTCTCTGGCATGTATCACATCTTGCCACAAACTCTGTGATCCCTAACTTCATACCAGGCCACCAATACCTTTCCTTGAGATCTCTATACATTTTAGTGGCTCCTGGATGTACCGCAAAAGCAATCTTATGAGCTTCATCCATAACCTTCTCTCCTAGGCCATCCACATCGGGCACACACAAACGGTCTCCGTACCAAAGATGACCACTCTTGTCTAACTGATAACCCACTGTAGGCTTCTCTCGAGCTACTCGCTTCAAATTAATCAACACAGGGTCTTTATCCTGCTTAGCCCGAATCTCATCTAGCAAATCTGACCTTGCCATCAATGGCGCCAAATTCCGAGCTTCACCCTTCCTTTCAATCACTTGAATCTGCATCCTATCCAACTGATCTATGACTTCTTGCAAGGTAGTGATAGCATTAACCGCTCTCCGGCTAAGTGCATCTGCTACAACATTCGCTTTACCCGGGTGGTATTGAATGTCCAAGTCGTAATCTTTCACGAACTCCAACCATCTTCTTTGTCTCATGTTCAGATTCTCCTGAGTAAAGAAGAACTTAAGACTCTTATGATCCGTGAAGATCCTTGCCTTGACACCATACAGATAGTGTCTCCAAAGCTTCAGAGCAAATACCACTGCTGCTAACTCCAAGTCGTGTGTAGGGTAATTCTTCTCATGCACCTTTAACTGCCTAGATGCATAAGCAATCACCTTTCCTGATTGCATCAAAACACAACCCAAACCTTGACCCGATGCGTCTGTATATACATCATAGTTATCAAAAACTTCCGGTAATGCTAACACAGGTGCTGTGGTCAACTTTTCTTTCAAAGTCTGAAAAGCTTCCTCACATTCACTGGTCCACTCATACTTAACGTTATTTTGAGTAAGCCTCGTGAGAGGTGTAGCTATCTTAGAGAAATCCTTTACAAACATCCGGTAGTACCCAGCTAAACCCAAGAAACTTCTTATCTCCGTTACTGATGTCGGTCTAGGCCACTTAGAAACGGCTTCTATCTTCGCTGGATCCACCTTAATGCCTTCTCCAGAAATTATATGCCCAAGAAAACTCACTTGGTCCAACCAAAACTCACACTTAGAAAACTTGGCATATAATTTGTTCTCCTTTAAGGTCTGTAGAACTATCCTTAGGTGTTCTTCATGCTCTTTCTTATCCTTAGAGTACACCAAGATATCGTCTATGAAAACTATCACAAACTTATCGAGATAAGGCATGAAAACTCTTTGCATCAAGTCCATGAACTTCGATGGAGCATTAGTGAGTCCAAACGGCATGACCAAAAACTCATAATGTCCATATCTCGTCATCAAGGTCATCTTAGGTATATCTGACACCTTGATCTTCAAGTGATGATAACCGGACCTAAGATCAATCTTAGAGAACACCTTCTTACCTTGCAACTGACTGAACAGATCATCAATCCTTGGTAAAAGATACTTATTCTTGATTGTCAGTTTATTCAATTCTCTGTAGTCGATGCACAAGCGCATACTCCCATCTTTCTTCTTCACAAACAAGACCGGTGCTCCCCAAGGATATGTACTTGGCTGGATGATGTTTTTCTCTAGCATCTCCTTAAGCTGAGTTTTCAACTCTTTCAACTCTGCTGGTGCCATCCTATAAGGTGCTTTAGCCACTGGTGATGCTCCGGCAATCAATTCGATCTCGAACTCTATGGCCATATCAGGCATATGTCCTGGCAAATCTTCCGGGAAAACATCAGGAAAGTCCTTAACTACACGAGTCTCTCCTAACTCGGGCCTATGCTTTTCCTTATCTAATGCATAAACAACGAAACCCTGGCAACTCCTCTTCAAAGCTTTTAAGGCTTTAATCGATATATATAGGATAACGACCCTTTCTAGGCTTGCATCGTTACCTGAAACGTCTTAGCTAATTTTCCTGGGGCCTTAAAGATCACCCTCTTACCCCTACAATCCAAGTAGACATAATTCTTGGACAACCACCCATACCCAGATAACATCGAAATCCGAGAAATCCAACACCGTCAAAGCATCTGGCACTTGTAAGTCCCAACTCTAACATCGACTTGGGGTGTGACTTGAGCACATCTAGTGACTCGCCCAAAGGTGTGGTTATACTCAAAGGTCTCTCCAATTCCTTAAGGGGTAGGTTCAACTTCTTAGCTATCTTAGAGGAAACAAAGTCCCCGATGCTCCAAGTATCAAACAGAGTTTGAAATCGCTAGATTATCTATGATTATGGTACCTAACAAGTGAATCTATTTAAGTACAAATATGTAATATCATATGCGCGCTATATCATATTAAATATTTATAATAAACACAAACACCGAAAAGTACACATCACCACAAGGTCATCTAACTCTTCCGGTTCAGCATCTGCTGCGAAGACACGAATCGGTGCCGCATACACAGTAGTACGATTACCTGCTTTGGTTACCTCGTCCTCCTACTCGATTACCTTGAGAGAGCTTCTTAGGACACGCTCTCGAGTAATGTCCCACTCCCCACAAAGTGGAAACAACTCACGCTACCTGCCATGCACTCTCATGTGTGTGTCTTGTTACACTTAGCACAAACCGCTGGCGTTCCACTTGCTGAACTCTTCGTAGCCGGATTTCCTGCCCTCTTAACATTCTGCTGCGGTGCTCCTCTATTACTTCCTTGAAAATTTGAGAAAGACCTCTTATCTCCAACTACAACCGTCATCTCTTCACTGGAAAATCTGTCCATGATCAAAGCTCTATCCATGACGCTTGCCATGCTCGTAGAGTCTATCTCTCTAGCATGCCCTTCGCCACCTCGTGTGACAATCCTTCCATGAATTTATCAATCTTTTTCTCTTCACTTTTCATGATCTCGGGGTAGAATCGCCCAACTCATGGAACTTCGGGAGAGTATCTTGAGTTATCAGTAGTATATCTCCTTGTTTCAAACTCAGAACTCATTAGCCTTCACATTCCGTCTTTGTCCTAGGAAAGTATTCCTTGTAGAAACAGATCCTTGAACACCGCCCAATCCGTGATCCTTGGATTAACTTGCTCATATGCTTCCATCCAACTTTCGCATTTCACGCCAACAAGGATATGGCTAAATGAGCCCACTCGGATTCGGAGCTTTCATATTTCTCGCACGCCTTCTCGAACCCATGAATCCATAAATGCGCGCCGCCGGCTCAACATTGCCAAAGAATTCGGCACCACGTGCTTTTTATCTTTTCATACCAATCCACCGTCTCATCATAACCTCCAAATCGATGATGCTGCACTGCTTTGCCTTTGGTGGGGCATTCGATCATCGATAGTTCTGTTGGGGATGAGTGTAGCCAGTGCTTACAAAAGAATCCGACCTAGGTGGCGGTGGAGGTAGAACCGTCGGTTGCGGTGTAAAACTCGGTGGCGAGAAGAAACGTCGATACCTGTGGATAACTGAAAAACTGACTAGCCGGTGGATGAGAAAGTCCCAACCCGGTCCAACTCGTGGTCCTTGGAGCTGAAGTAGTAACCGGTATGCGGGTGTTAAACCGTGAAGGACCCCCTTGTTCCACTCTACCTCTGGTGACAATGTCTGGTCTCTGATTCACCCCACGCATGATGCTGCTCACAGACGGGGTGTTAACTTGGGAAACCATAGGGCTCTGGGTAGCTGGTCCACTTCTTCTCCTTCTCGGAATCACAACCTCGGTAAATCCTGCCTCAGCGTTACCCGTCTAGGTGTTAGCTGCCTCGGTGTTACTCGTATTAGCTCCACCTCTAGTAAGCACCATTCTGTAACTAATAAAAGAGAAGGGGTTACTAAAGCTCTAAAACTTATCTTAAGGAAGAAATCAAGTCCTACACAGCAAGGAAAACCTTTCGCTCGATACCAACCGTGCGCCCATTCCGGGCACCGAGTCCTTATCCGAAAAAGAAGCGCTCGCACATATATTATCAAATAAATTCAATAATATATGTAAGCCTTACGTCATACACCATAACTAAAACGACGCGGAAGATAAAACGACTCGGGGAAAACCAAAAGAAAAAAGATCGAACACACGGTTTTCAATGCTGTGAAAAACTAAATCCAATAAAGAGAACTAATCATCCAACATCAAAATCCCAATAGATCTCAAAAGAACTTAACCAGAACTAATCCAAAAGAAAGACAACATTGTTCAAACGTGAAACATCTGTTTTAAGAAAGGAACAACTAAAAGAACTAAGTCTTCAAAAGCTTCATCTCAAACTTCATCATCAAAGAACTCGTCAACCGTAGCAACCTGTTCATCTTCTTGGGGAAAAGGGAAGACAAACACAACGTAACGGGTAAGTACAAAAGTACTCGATGAACGCGTAGAAGATCGTGATAACTATGATCTCATAAAGAAATAAAAGCAACGCCGCTTTTTATTAATTCATTTCCGTTATTAACCCTAGCTAACTATCATATTATGTTCATAGCATAACATGAGGTTCCAAGGGGTATCTAGCTTAGCTCAAGTTTGTTACATCATGAATAACAAGGGCACTACGCCTAGTAATAGGATGTACTAGGACAACTGGGTGCAACCTACTTAGAGACACGCTCTAGTAGCCCCCGGAATATCTCGAGTCCCGATAGTGTGATAACCGGCACGAATGCACCAGCGCTTTATCTAGCCAATCGATTGACCGCGTGGAGTGCCTTCTACTTTGTCTGCATTTAGAGAACACATCGCGATATTGTACTATGCCTTACCAAGCATTGCATGATGTTTAAGATTATTGATCTAGCACATACGCTTGATTAGATGTTTAACTAGCCACCTAAGTGTTTTCAAGTAAGCTCCTCACATCTCCTACTCTCGTTTAGACCACTAGACACGGACAAGCCCTAGCAATTACACGGACATCGATAAACTCTAGCTTATCGAAGCACAAGGCAAATCCAAAGCTTTCGACGGACCCACACTTTATCTTTTTAGGGAATCCATGTGGTGCCGGAACTAAACACATCAAAAGCTAATTCAGGGCTTTGTCACGTAAGGTTATGCAGTAAATATGCTTTTATAAAGCTTGAAACACATAAAAAGAAAACAGCACTGGAACAGCCCCTGTCCGGACGAATAAACTTGATGTCCGACACAGAGAAATAGCCGTACGGATACACACCTCATCCATACGGATGAACCACCACTCGGTCGATCCGAATGGACAGTGCTCGGTCGACCGAGCCTCCTCTCTGCACTCGCTACGCGTTTTCTTTCTCGCACCACGAGGGCGGTTTTTCGCGCTCTGCGTTTTCTTCTCAATTCAACCCAAACTCAACTTAAACGAATTAAAACCATGAAAAACAATCATACAAATTGCTCTACCACTTTACGAAACCTTAATCATACGATAAGAAAACCACGTTACCTTAAATTGCGTGGTACAACGATCCAAAGCTTCAACCCGTCAAAAGTTTAACCTTTAAATCCAAACGTTAATGGATTTAAGGATTGTTGGTATCAAAACGATCCTCGTCTCGCGGTGATCCTTTCTCTCTTGATGAGTCTGATGAAAAGAACAACGGATTAGCCTCGAAAAGCGAGAGCTTCTTCTCCCTTTTTTTTTAAAACTTGCGTCCCTCTCTTCCTGCGCCTCTCTTTTTTTTTGTCAAAAACAACTAGGTTAAAATTAGGATTAGTTTTCCTTTTATAATCCCAATTACCTAATTATTTAATTATTTTCCTTAACAAGAAAATCCTTGTTTATCCCCTTTTTTCTTTTCCTTTTTTCGAAATTCCTTTAATTAAAAATAACATAATATTCTGATTTTTTGCTAAAAGACCAGATTGCCTTTTTTCAAAAATCGGGATATTACAAGATGTAGCAGGTAAGGCACTGGTACTGGCGAATTTAACTTCACTGATTGTTAGGAACGGTATAATACAGCAGCTCAGTAAAAGATTCACTTCACCGGCTAAGTGACCAGCAAAGGCATTCCACCGAAATAATGATTGGAGTCATGGGTAAATTATAGTGTGAACAAAATCAAATTTTATACATATGGAGAATAAAGAAGTTATGAAGGATTATACTATAAAAGATTACACACGTGGAGATCAATTAACAATCATGGAGGTAACCATATTATTTTTCGAATTACAAATGCCTCGATTCCCGGGATCTATCATTACATACCTCAATCCAATTCCCCACTAAACTCGAATATCGGGAATCATATACACAAAATCATGCCATTATGTCATAAAATCCTTCCACATTCAAACCACGTTCACACCACCCAAATCATCCTATATAAACGATACTTAGAAGTTTTTTTTTAGAAACCTTTACACCTCATTGCAAATTATAAACCCGATTTCTTACTGCAAATTCAAAGCTTTTCCAAAACCTAAAATTCCTACTCAAATAATGGCATCATCCTCCTCAAACACCCAAGCTGGGTATGAAAATTCGATTGCTACTAGATCATTCTTTCAGGAAGAACACTACTTAAAACTGTGCAGAAATAATGAGGAAGCAAAACGCTTGGCTGCTGGATGCAAAAGCCTAAGATTATCAACGTTTCTAAATCCTCCAATAACCGAAATCAGTTATGAAAATCTAATCTCCTTCCGAAAATCGCAAAATATGTTTATGGGCTCTTGCGGAAGAAGGTGATGAATGGGAGGAAGACAAGATTGTTGCATCATCACAACGGCACGTAAGTGGTCATCACAAAGAAAGGTAATTCGTACTCACCTTAAACTTTCAAATAAGGGTCAAGCAAAAGTGACATTGGTACCACAAGACTTGGATGGTTTCTCGACAACAATCGTCAAAACAGAAAATCCTGGATCTAAGAAGGTCAATTGCCTTAGATCTGCATTAAAGAAACCATTTAGTGAGTTTAGTGCCCTAATTGGAAAAAGCATTGAAGGAAAGTTAGGAGCTAATAATGCAATGACAGAAGTCAGAATGCGGCTGATGGGAATCATCTACAACCGTCTACAGTTCAACTGGGCAAAATACTTCTTTTTGAGAATCAAAGAACAAATCCTAGGTGAAGCAAATGCGGCCAAAAAGGGCATAGCAGAAGGAAAGAAGAAGAAAGGCCAATTTTTGGTGAAAAGGTCATATGGGATTCATTTACACTACTTGATGCAATGTCTCCAAATTCCTGTTTTACAACTTCACAAACTCCATGAATCCAAAGTCATGTTTACCTATGTTAAACATCAGAAGAAAGCAGAAGAAGGGAATAGAAAGAAGCCTACAAAACACACTACTAGCCAAAGAAAGAAACAAAAGGTCCAACGTAATCTGGACAAGACAGACTTTGGAAAATTAATTGATGAAGAAGAAGAAGAAGAGGAATCTGATGCTGAGTAGAACACCAAGACCAATAAGAAGAAAATGAAAGTGAGGATGCACAACCTCAAAATGAAGAAGCTACAGGAAACACTAGAGATGATGAAGAAACTCCATAAGAACATGCACAAATGTCTGCAAATAATATTGATGATCGAATTGCAAAATACCTTAAATGGAAGGAAGGGGATTCCAGAACCCAGCTTCAAGACTCGAAACGCATGCTTAGTGAGGAGGCCTGGTTCTTTAATTTTCTTGGGATTGGTTGGTGTACTTGATGAATCACCGCTCTGGGGCATGGTTGATGCAGCTAACGCAAAGCTGTTTCCTCCCTCTAACAAAGTGAGTGATGAATCAGCTGATGACGAAGATCACCATGATGATGATGATGATGCAAATGATGGGAATGATCCAAAAGATCCAATTGATGACAATGTTCTATTAAACACATTCCTACATCGACAAGGGTCAGCCAAGAAAACTCCAGCAGATAAAGCACCTTTGCCACCACACATATCTGTTGATCCTACAGCACAACCAACAATTGTGTTGGACACTAGCTCAGCTGCTGCCACTCCAGTCAAGGAAATCCCCAGCATAGAGCAAGGGGGAATAGCAGCCAGAACCACGCCAGCATACTCATCCACCCAAATACTTGAAAAATTGGAAGTCAATGAAGATGTTACTCAACATCAATACAAAGGACAGCAAACAGATCAGGAACCAACTGACATCCGGCACAAACTCTCTCAGCTGGCCACTGGCATCTCAAATGAGACTTTTGAAAAAGCTGTAGATCTGCTGGCTGAAGAATTGGAACATCAAGCCATGCAACTCAGATCCATGACTTCAACATTCAATGATAAAAGTTACTCTATTGAGCAAAAGTTCCAGGCCATTGCAGAGTACATTGATGCATAGAATGTTGTTGTCCAACAACAAGGAAATCTGATGAGACAGCTCAACATCAATATCACCAACAACCTTGCAAGTCTTAGACAACACATTTCCCATGAAAATGATTCAATGGAAGTGGCATTCGGCACCAGATTTCGTAGTGTCACTGAGAAACTGACTGATCATGACAACAAATTTACATCCATTGAGTCGAAATTGGACTCTCTGATTGGAACAGCAGAGGCTACAAACAGCATCTTACTCCAGCAAAAGGATGATACTGCCAAAAAGGGGGAAAGTAAAGATAAGCCTGAAGGTTCAACGATCAGACCCCCAAACTTCACGAAAGAACAGCTGAGGGCAAGGGATAGACAAATCAAGATAAAAAATGAGGCAGAAGAGCAGCAAATGAGGGCTAAAGAAGAAAGAGAAAAGGCCCTAAATGAACCTTGCATTGGATTTCCTCATCCTTTTCAAAGAAGGGATGATGATAGAGATAAATCAGGTGGACAGCAAAGACCTGGACAACAAAGACCTGGATCTAGTCAACAAAGAAGGTCAGCAAAAGATCATAGATCTAGCACTAGCAGAGAGAAAAGAAGCTTTCCAACTCACAGAAACAGGCAAGAATATGAAGCTAAAATCCTAGATCATGTGAGAGAATTTTTCAGAGTCCATGAAGGACTATATCCAAATCAAACAAAAGATGAAGCTTGGGTAAGGTACCAGGATGAACAGAGGAGAGTTGACAAGGCCAAAATATACAATGACATGAAAAGACAACATGCCTCTCTCTAGACAAGTGGTGGAACCAACAGACCAAGTTCAGCCATACTACTGTCTGCAAAAGGACCAGAAGACTTGCCAACTGACCAACAAGAAGACTTCAATTATATGGCAAAGTTCTTCAGCCCTATGGAGAAAATGAATAATCAAGAACAATGGGGTCTGTAAAAAAATCTAAAATTTGCTGACTCACACATTGCAGAGGCCAGCGACAGACTTGAGAAGTACTTTGGGGAGCCTAGGGCAAATGAAACCATGCCTGACTTCAACAGACTCTTCGCCAAAAAAATATTCCAAGGAGTATCTGAATACACTGCTTTGGCATACTGGAAGTGGAAGTTTCCAGAAATTGATTGGAAAGAAATTGAGGAGGTTCAGACTACAAAATTCAAGAGGTACAAAGCAGAATTAAGCAAAATGTAGTCACTGTTCCTTTAGTATGTTTTGAGATCAATTTCTGATTAACCTTAAATGGATGAATAAAATTTTTGAGTTCTATTCTGTTAATTATAATCATTGAAAAATTTGGCATACTTATGTTCAGGCTTATGAGGGTTTTGGCATCATCAAAAAGGGGGAAATTGTTAGGAACATTTTATTATGTTTTGATGATGGCCATACTAGCTGTTATAGCAATCCTGAAATAAGTTAAAACACTCTGTATAGTCTTTACTTAGAGTCTGACATGATGTATAAGTTGAGTCAGACAAGTATTGTACTAGTTGGTAGGACGGCAAAGTAAAAATAGATTTTCGGCAGAGTGAAGCCAGCCAAGCACCAGCAGAGAAGCAATGAAGACACTATGGTCTGACTTATAACCAAGGAAGTCTGTGATGACCTTGGATAAGTCTAAATTATGTTTTGAGTGATGAAACTTAATGTTTAAATATGGTGTACACTGATCTCACCCAAATCAAGGATCAGTGAAGTACAAGGATTCTCCTTAAACTGAAAGAATGAAGGAAATAGTGAATCAGCAAAGTAAACTGACTTTCGGCTGAGTGAAGACAAAGCAATGAAGGAAGATCTAAGCAACAAAGTCAGATGAATCACTCGACCGATCGAAGAACGGCTGAGTAAACCGTACTTAGTCAGATTACTAAAATATGAAGGAGATACAGAAGATCAACCATTAAATGCACAATCAATAAAGGATCAATCAAGGACAGATTTTATGGTAAACGTTTGAAGAAAAATCCGATCACTAAAATCAAGGAGAATGCAATTAAGGGGGAATCAAGAATAAAATCAAGGATTATTCCCCTCATTAATATAGCCAACGGACGGAAATTCAAATCAAGAATAATCAAGGCTATAAATAGAAGACACTGACAGAAAAAGAAAAACAAGTGAACAATCAAAAATCTGAGCAGAAATTCTATCAAAGTGAAATCTTCTATCTGTGCAAAAAGGAAATATCCAGTGATCAACTCATATCTAAGAGCCACAAATCAAACATCAAGCATTGAGATTGATCAACAAGTTTGTTAATCCAATTCACATCAATCAAGCAACTGAATCAGAGGCATCTGAGAAGGAGTTGTGTTTATGATAGCTACTGAAGGATTTGATCCTGAGGGGCAGTGGAAGAGACTGAGTCACTAAAGCTGTTGCAGTCAAAGAGTGATAGTCTTGTAGATTGTGAAGCTTGGGAAGTCAAGGACAATCGTACTATTATAACTGTGAAAACAATAGTGAATTCCTCGAATCATCACAAGAGAAGAGTGGATTAAGGGATTACACCACCCTGAACCACTATAAGCCTTGTGTCAATTTACTTTCTACAAATTACCTTACTGCATTCATTTAATTGCTTATACTATATCATATATATATATTGATTGCTTAAACTACTTTGAAATAAGTTAGTAAGAAGGGACTTAACCGCTGCGCAAAATCTTTTAAATACAAGAAAAGTTTTTGAAACTCTACTATAGTCATTCACCCCCCCTCCGACTATAATTTTACCCTTCTCTGAGACCAACACCAACAAACTTGGTATAGTTAATCCTTATGTTTACTTCACCATATAATTTCCTTAAATCAATCAAACATTTTAACTCATTTTAGCTACGGGTGCAACTTCCTAACCCTATCGAGTTCAATTGTAAGGACAGCAGACAATCTATGTGCAACTAACCTCCTTCGTTGGTTGTATCAATCCACATGCATGAAGTTCTAGAGTTGCCGGCACAAGACCGAGAACCTCCCTTAGCAGCTATCGACTATGACTAGCACATCCCTAGGAATCCATCAAGACTATGTCCTGACTAACACTTCACTAATAGTCCTTCATGTTAATTTATGATGTATGAAAATTAGATTGGCCAGACCTAAGTAATCATTTTAATTAAATATGTTTATCAACGTAGCTGACGCAGAATCTCAAGATTAGAGTGTCCTAAATTTGCCTCGATTAATCGGTATAGACTACCGATTAATCGAGAGCGGCGGTTCCTATTCTGGAATCCACATTGCTTCGTATTGATTTATTCAAGTAAATTATGGTGTAGTTAAACATGCAGATTAACTATAACATGTAAATTAAGCAAATCTACCATAATGCCGTCCGAACACCTCCGAAAAAGGTACGGTGTTTCCCAATAGTAGAATTTCAAGTCATGAAAGAACTTCTTTTTCTTTTTCCACATCTAATGAGATGGAACATACTCACAAGTAAAATAATTAAAAATGTTACCAAACCATGGAGAGCTCTCGTTCGGCATAGAGCCGGCTTTGATAAGTTGCATCATCGGGGGAGAATCAACCATAAGGAGTTGTTTGTCTGGAAATGAGTCCTTGATCTCTCTTCTTTTACCTTCTTCATCAAAATATTCCAACCGACTCAAATGGTCCGTGACCACATTCTCGCTACCCTTCTTATCTTAGATTTCAATGTCAAATTCTTGAAGTAGGATAATCCATCTAAGAGGCCTCGGTTTCGCATCCTTCTTGCTTAACAAATACTTCAATGTTGCATGGTTGGTGTCGACAATAACTTTAAAACCCACAAGATAGGAGCGAAATTTGTCCAATGTGAACACTATTGCAAGAAGCTCCTTCTCGGTTGTGGCATAATTGATTTGTGCTGCATTCAAAGTTTGAGACTCATAATATATTGCTTTAAGAACCTTGTCATGACGTTGTCCTAACACGCCCCCAACCGCCAGATCACTTGCATCACACATGAGCTCAAATGGTAAGCTCCAATCTGGTGCCACAAGAACAGGTGCACTTGTCAACCGCTTCTTCAAAGTTTCAAAAGCCTCCATGCATTTCTCATCAATGTTGAAAGGTACCTCTTTTTCAAGTAGTTGACTAAGAGGTTTAGCAATGCATGAAAAATCTGCAATGAAGCGTTGGTAGAATCCGGAAAGCCCAAGAAATCCACTTAGAGTTTTCAAATTAACTGGTGGAGGTAACTTTTCCATTACTTCGATTTTTTCCTTGTCAACCTCAATGCCTTCTTCTGAAATTCTATGGCCTAAGAAAATACCATCCAATACCATCAAATGACATTTCTCCCAATTCAAAACCAATTTTGTGTCATCACAACGTTGTAAGATGCTTTCCAAATAAGAAAGACACTCTCCAAAAGAATCTCCAAAAATGCTAAAGTCATGCATGAAAATCTCCAGAAATTTCCCCACCATATCGGAGAAAATTTCGATCATGCATCTTTGGAATGTGGCCGGTGTATTTCATAGGCCAAAAGGCATTCTCTTACACGTGAAGGTTCTATAGGGACAAGTAAAGGTCGTTTTCTCTCTATCTCCAGCCGTAATGAATATTTGGAAATAGCCTGAATAACCTTCAAGAAAGCAATAGTGACCACACAATCGTTCCAACATTTGAACAATGAATGGAAGAGGATAATGGTCTTTACTGGTATGATCATTCAGCCTTCGAAAATCGATACACATGCGGTACCCTGTGACTTCTCTTGTTGGAATCCATTCGTGCTTGTCATTCTCCTTGACTGTAAATCTGCCCTTATTTGGTACAACTTGGTTAGGACTCACCCATTCACTGTTCGATAGAGGAATAATTATACCCATCTCATATAGCTTGATAACCTCCTTCTTGACAACTTCTTGCATGTTCGGGTTGAGTCGGCGTTGTGGTTGGATACATGGCTTGGCATCATCGTTTAAAATTATTTTGTGCACACAAATTTCACGACTAATACCATGAATATCTGCCACTGTCCATCCAAACGCTTTCGTATGTGGCTTAAGCATCCTCAACAATTGATCTTCCTGCAAATTGGTTAGTGACGAAGAAATAATAACAGGAAGTAAATTGTCATTCTCAAGAAAGGCATATTTAAGATTAGAAGGTAGGGGTTTCAATTCGAGATTCCTTGGTGGCTCCTCCACCGAAGGTTTCAACACTCGGCCATTTAGTTCCAACTCCAAATATCGGTGCCATGGTTGCTTCATAAAAGAACCACCGGCATGCAAGTGAAAAATCGCCACTTGCATAGTTGCATCTCTTCATCATTCTCAACTTCTTCAAAGATCGATAAAGCCAAACATTCTTCGAGCTTATATTCGAAGGCCTACAAGTTAGTATGATCCAAACAAATAGAAGACAGTATAAAAAAAACCTGACTCTTGTGCATTGTATGTATGTTTCATTGCTTTGAAGATGTTAAAAGTGACCTTATTTTCCTTGACTCTCAAAAATACTTCACCTCATTGAACATCAATAAGAGTTCTTCCCGTGGCTAGGAATTGAATACCCTTCCTCCATTTCCATGACCACAAAGTCAACTGGGAAGTATAACTTATCAACCTTAACTAATACGTCTTCCACCAACAACCACCGAGTCGTTCTTATCAACAACACACCACACAAAGCATTCTCATTACTCAAAGTTCAACTCCATCTATGGAAGGAGTTGACAAATGGGAAACGTTGATGGAAAATATCATGGGTGTTGTTTCTACTCAAGCAAAAAATATGGAACCCATGATGACTTCTATAAGTACTGTACGAAGGACGTTGGCAACTTGAAAACATTTATGAGTAGACATGATATGAGGATGAAAACTATAGAAGCATATATGCTAAATGTTGAAGAGCATTTGACTAGAGAAGGAGAAAGGAAGAATAGTAGACCTCCAGGTGGACTACCTAGAAATACCGAGAGAAACCCAAGGGAAGTGAATGCAATCATTATTTGAAGTTGACGAGTGTGTGGAAATAGAGAGTTCTATACCAATCAAGTGGGAAATGAGGTTGACAATGATTTGCATGATACGTATGATGAAAAGGAATTGAGTGAAGAGGAAGAGGAGATTGTTTATGATTTCTTGAAGCGTGACAGACATGTTGAAGAAGAAAGCAAAGACGAAGAATGGGTGAAAGTGCCAAGGCTATTGAAAAACCCAAGAAATAGTGACTTAAGGACCTTGTTCAATGATCACGTTGAAGAAGAAACCGTCAATGGAAAGACGGCGTAAGCCTAACCTAATGCGGCACATGCCGAGACTGATACAGAAGTCTCTAGAATTCACATACGCAATTTTTGCGTGCTAGATCAAGCTCGGCACACGCTGATGTGTAACATTTATATGATAAAAATTACGATGTTTTATATACATTATCGACTCTTTTTATATAAAATATAAGTAATTATAATGATAATCTTATACAATATTAATAGCTATGAATAAATCTAAATACTATAAAAATCTAGTAAAAATGATAAAATGTTATAAATTTTGTACCGGGTTAATAACCGGAGTATCGTGTCAGATTCACGTGGGTATTTTTGGTATTTTATTTACAGATCTTAGGTAAACCAAGACCCCGAGTGACGACACTTTTTGGAGTAAAATCATATCTTTTGAAGGAATTAAGGAAGTGCCACGAGTTTTAAAGTTCAAGTGGATCAATGGTTCGTGACACCGTATCAAGTTATATTTTCGACGAACAAATGGCCCATCAAAAATGCATTTTCTGAAGAAAAGTCCTTCAGGGAAGTTGGAGATCCTTCTCAAGAGCTTTCCAACGCATCTTGAATATGTCATTTGGAGATCCAGAGCTCAAGTTATGATTTTATCAAGTTTCGAGATCAAGTTTGGAAAAAATCTATCCGGATCGATCCGAATTACCTCGGATCGATCCAAGAGACATGATGATTACCCGATGTGTGCCTGCGAGAGAAAAATCCAGGGGATAAGATTTTTATTCCCGGATCGATCCGCCCTTTCTCGGATCGATCCGGCTTGGAAAAATCTGCCTATAAATAGAAGCGACATTGCAGTACATGGGAGTACCAAATATATTTTCTTTACCTCTTTTTATTAGTAGTAGGTATGTATATAGGCCTTATGCCATAAATAAAGTAGTATCGTTATAATGCTCGAGAAATTATCAGAAGATCAATGTTGTTGAAGTCGTTGTAGCATCCGGAAGAATACAGCTTCTGATTCAATTGTTGTAATCGGGTAAAATTTCTAAAGTATTTATGTTTGTTATGTTTGTTTTTATTTTAGTATAATGTTAGTAGGCTAAATCTAATTACTAGCCAAAGTTATGTAATCGTTTTATTTCGATCTTTTAGGTAAAGGAATGTTGTCTAAGTAAAATTGACTAAAATTGAGTTAATTGAATCTTTTTCTATTGATAAAGTTTGCTTGAAAGAATTCAAAATCTAATTATGAATTGACACTCGATGAGTTAGGTTATGAACTCGTTAATAGAAAAACCGGAGGGTAAAATTGGCCGAGTGAATAACGTGACAACGGAACCCAGTTTCCTACCCGGGGGCAGATTTGTCCTAAAAAGATGAATCTTATTGAAATTTGTACTCGAGATCGTAATAATGTTAAATCATCAGCTTAATTGAAACTTAAACCGGAAAGTTGAATCGCCCGCCTTGACAACGGGCCTTTAAATAAAATTGACCGTTTGACGAGCGGAATGACTCCTTTTATTCAAAGGTAGAATCGTTACTTTCGACCTGTTCGGAAAAACCGTAATGATTGTGGATCTTGGGTGATGACAATGGACATATGACAATTTAAATGCGCTTATGTGAGGAGGAATTGTTAACCTCGAGAGAGTGCACCGTTTCATTTACTCAATTGAACCTAATATAAAAAGATCGAGCACATTCCATTCAATCTGAAAGATCGTATAAATCAATTATATAAACTTTGGCTAGTTCTCTAATAATATATTTGGCATCTGTATATTTATATCTATATATATATTCTGCAACTTATGCATATCTATATATATTTATATATCTATACCTATTATATTAGAATAAATTTTAAATTATGCATTTATTTTATGTTAAGTAAAATAGTAGTGATCTGTGTTATAAAACGAGATTTAGATCGAGTTAATAATGACTCTTTGGTGTTTAACCACACTTAGAAGAAATACTAAGTTCCCCGAGGATACGATACTCGACTCACCATACTAGCACTACTGATTTGACCCGATACACTTTGTCGGTTAAGGACTTTGGTATTAGCACTAGAAAAGGCCACGTCGACTTTTCAGGCGCCGTTGCCGGGAACGACGCTAACTTCTTTTTGTGTTTATGGTTACTACTTGTATTAGCTCAAAATTCTAGAAATAAGTCAACACTTTTCTTATCTCATTTCTATTTTTATTTTAAATCGGTACTTACCTTATAGGTAAGTTACCATTTTTACTACTATTAATTTCGTGTTATTTTCTATTTTCGTTAGTTGATGACCGTAGTGGTAAGGCCCCACTCACTCCTTATAAGCCTGACATAAACACTTACGAAAGGCGCTAAGAGTAGAGAGAAAACGTGGTCATACTAGTCGTCGGAAATCCCGACGAATCATCTTCAAACAGAAATACGAGAATGGCTGAAATCAGTGAGGAAACACCTGAACAAGGGCTGGAACATGCTCTAGGGCATGGACAAAACCCTGTTAACCTTAATAATCAAAATAATAATAATAGAAATAATCAAAATCGGAACCAGAATAATCATAACAACCCAGTAAACCCAAGGCCTATCTGTGACCAAACCATAAGAAGAAATCAGACTAATAATCCCATACTTTTACCTAATGAAGGAGCGAATAATTTGAGATTAAATCTCATCTTTTGGTTTAATTGATGCAAGAGCCCAATTCCTAGGAGAAGATGATGAAGATCCGCATCATCATCTCTATCTTTTTGAAGAACTGTGCAATACAGCCAAAAGTCAAGATGCTCACAAGGAATTAACAAGGATGACTATGTTTCCTTTTTCTCTAAAAGGACGAGCCCGAGATTGGTTTATGTCTCTTCCACATCATTCACTTACAAGTTGGGAGGAGATTCAAACTGAATTTCAAAAACAATATTTCACTCTGAGACGAATTTGGAATTAAAAGTCGAGGTTGCTAACTTTAGACAAGGATCTCAAGAAACGCTGGGAATGCCTGGAAAGATTTAAAACATTGTTAAGAGCTTGTCCCGACCATGGTTATTCCTTAGATATGCAAATTCAACTTTTTGTCGTAAATTAAGAAAAGATTCACGTCTTGATGTAGATCATGCATGTGGTGGTTCTTTAATGATGAGTGAAGCTCAATTAGTTTACGATGCTATAGAAAAGATTTCCAAAAATAACGAATGTGGAAACCGGTTCTAGCACCAGAAAAGTAGCTTTTGCAGGAGAATGTACGTCTAATACGGAAGTTCTAGCACATTTAGAAAATTTAAGTAGGAAATTTGATGACCTACAATCGAGCAAAAACCAAAGTTCAGAAAATAGTACGCCAACTGAATACTCAATTCAGGATAAAATGCCACTAGGGATCGAAGAACCAACAGGATACTCAAGAGAGGAGGTGAGTTTTCTTCAGAAGCATAGGAATTTAAACAATGCTTACTCAAACTCGTTTAATGCTATTAGAAGAGATCACCCTACTTATCGATGGTCTGAAAACCCTAGTAAGCAAGGACAACCACCGTATCCAGCCCCATATAGGAACATGAATAATAATCAAGTTTATCAAGAAAACACGTCTAATCGAATTTACAATCATTACCTAGATCCTATCCTCAACATACCACTCAAAGTATACCAAGACTCAAAGTTCAACTCACTGCCAGAAGGAGTTGAAAAATGGGAAAACTAATGGAAAATATGATGGGTGTAGTATCTACTCAAGCTAAAAATATAAAGCGATGGTGACTTCTATTGGTACAATCCACTAAGGACATGAGTTCAATGAAAACATCTATGAGTGGACATGATACCAGGATGAGAATGATAGAAGCCTCATTAAGGAATATGGAAGATCATTTGAGTAGGGAAGGTGAACGTAATAACAAAGCAGACCCAGGAGGATTACCAAGTAACACCGAAAGGAACCCAAGAGAGGTAAATGTTGTAGTTACTTAGAAGTAGGAAGCTCGATGGAAGTAATGGAGTTGAAAACTTTGGGAATAATGAAGTAGAAGATGACTTAGATGGTAAGAATGATAAAACTAAAGATGAACTTGAATTCTGAGATGAGGAAGAAGAAATTATAGAAAATTTCTTGAAAAGAAATAAAAGTTCGAACTGAAAGTGAAAGGGAAAATTGGGTAAAAATCCTAGGATTCTCGAAAGATCCCGTGGATAAGAGATTTAAGGACTTTATTTAAGGAACATGTTAGAATGGAAGATAATGAAAACAAGGATGAAAAACAGGAAGAATCAAGGAATCTAAAGTAGAGATTGATTCAGGGAACAATTTAAAAGAAAAATTCAAGAACTCAAAACATGGCAACCGAGTAATACTCAAGGTTTAAGGAAAAAGGAAAAGAGAAACGACAAAGGAGCCAAAGGTCATAGATTTAGAATCTTTACCTTACCTCCTAAAGATCAAATCAAAAGGCAAAAGCGATAAGAAGTATGCTCGTTTCCTTGACACTTTTAAATCATATTCAAGTTAATATCCTCATTATTGAAGCTCTGATTAATATACTCGCCTATGGAAAATTTAAAGAAAGAAATTACACAAACAAGAAAAAATTAGAGGAATATGAGAATATATGCCTAAATGAAGAATGTTCCATGATTTTTGCAAAGATAAGTTACCACCTAAACTGAAAGATCTGGTAGTTTTACCATTTCGTGTGAAATTGGGGATTTACTGTTTAAGAAGGTCTTATGTGATCTAGGAGCGAGTATAAATCTAATGTCTTATGAGGATTATAAAAAGCTAGGCATAGGAAAGCTTACTAAGATCGAAATGACTCTTGCAAATGGCGAGATAGATCGATTAAGTACCCTAAAGGAATTATTAAGGACGTATTGGTTAAAGTAGACAAATTCTATTTTCCAGTAGACTTTGTAGTTATGGAAATGGAAGATGGTTATTCAAAGACCTCTTATTCTAGGTCGTCCATTTCTAGCTACAGGAAGAACTTTAATCGATGTTCGAAAGGAGAATTAATTTTGAGAGTCAATGAATATGAAGTTGCTTTCAATATTTTCAAAGCTATGAATCATCCATCATCGAGAATCGTGTTCTTTTATAGAAGATATTCATTCATCTCGATAATCGATTACCAACTTTTGAAGACAGATTAGAAGAATGCTTGACTCTGTCTATCTATAAAGAAGATGAGGAAGACATTGAAATGAAAGAGATAATTCTTTCTTTAGATACGAAAGTTTTACCTTTAAGCCACCATGGCATAAGTATTTGGAATTAGAACTAGAAGGACCAATTCTTAAATCGTCAATAGAAGATCCGCCAAAGAACACGGAATTGAAACCGTTACCTTTAAATTTGAAATATGCTTTTCTTGAAATCGATAATCTATTACCGATTATTATTTCATCGACTTTAATCGAGCAACAAGAAGATCAATCTGCTTAGAATGTTGAAAAAGCATAAGAAAGCTTTTGGATGGACAATTTGCCGATATTCGAGGTATTAGCCACGAGATTTGCGTTCATAAGATAATTCGAAGGAAGATGCTAAGCCTTGTATTCAACCGCAACGCCGCCTCAACCCAAATTTGCAGATTAATTGTTAAGAAAGAGGTTATTAAGCTATTAGAAATGGGAATAATTTTCCCCATATCATATAGTGAATGGGTAAGTCCAACTCAAGTGGTACCAAAGAAAGGAGGTTTCACGAGTGAAAGAGAATGATAGGAATGAATGGATTCCAACAAGAGAAATTACAGTTATCGAATGTGCATTGATTTTAGGAAATCAATGATCATACTAAGAAAGATCATCATCCACTTCCATTCATAGTTCAAATGTTGGAACGTTTAAGTGGTCATAAATATTACTGCTTTCTTAGATGGTTATTCAAAGTTTATTTACGATTTTCATTGCGTAGGAGGAGATAGGAAAAGACTACTTTCACTTGTCCTTATGGAACTTTTGCGTATAAAAAAGAATGCCGTTTGGTTTATGTAATGCTCCCTTTCGTTTCAAAGATGCATGATGGCTATATTTTCCGATATGGTTGAGAAATTCTTAGAAATTTTTATGGACGACTTTAGTGTTTACGGAGATTCTTTTGGTAAATGTTTGTCGCACTTAGAAAAAGTGTTACAACGTCATGAGGATACCAATTTAGTTTTAAATTGGGAAAAATGTCATTTAATGGTATCGGAAGGAATTGTCCTAGGCCATAGAATCTCTCGAAATAGGAATTGAAGTTGATAAAGCTAAAGTCGAGGTGATTGAAAAATTACCACCACCAGCTTAATCTAAGGACTCTAAGAGGATTTCTTGGACATGCGAGGATTTTATAGGAGATTTATTGCGATTTTTCAAGATATAGCAAAGCCTCTAAGTCATTTGCTTGAAAAGTAAGTACCTTTTAACTTTGATGGTAAATGTAAGGAAGCTTTTCGCACCTTAAAAGCGAGATTGACTCTCGCACAAATGCTAGTAGCACCGATTGGAATTTGCCATTTGAGATTATGTGTGATGCCAGTGATTTAGTTTGTAGGAGCGCTTTAGGTCAAAGATATAACAAAATTCTCAAAGCTATTTACTATGCATCTCATACATTAAGCTGCAGACTCAACCTGAACTATACAACTACAAAAAGAAGCTGTTGGCGTAATTTTTGCCTTAGATAAGTTCGGATCGTATATTGTTGGTTCTAAGGTAATAATTTATACTGAGACCATTCACTTTGAAGTATTTACTAAGTAAGAAGGATGCGAAACCACGCCTTCTTAGATGGATTCTCTTACTTCAAGAATTTGATATTGAAATTAAAGATAAAAGGGAAGTGAGAATGTAGTAGCGAGATCATCTAAGTAGAATGGAAAATGATGTTGAGAAAGGAATAGAAATTAAAGATTCATTTCTGATGAACAATCTGCTTAGAATAGATACTCCTTCGACCATGCGATTTGTTAAAGAATAGAATTCCTTCTAAGGAAATGTCACCCTGGTTTGGAGATATCATTAATTACTTAACTTTGTGATTATATTTCGTCTCATTGGACTTGGCGTGAAGAAGAAATTCTTTTATGACTTAAAATTTTATTCTTGGGAGGAACTGGACCTTTTCCGTAAATGTTCGGATGGGATAATCGTAAAGTGTGTGCCTGATAATGAAATTTTAAGTATTTTATCATTTTGTCATGATCGTGAGGCGGAGGTCATCATGGAGGTTGGAAAACTGCTTTTAAAGTTTTACAATGTGGTTTTTATTGGCCTACACTATATAGAGATGCTTATAAGTATGTTAAATCTTGTGAGTCTTGTCAAAAATGGGAAATGTATCTAAAAACATGAAATGCCTATGCAACCTATTTTAGAATGTGAGTTATTTGATGTTTGGGGCATAGATTTCATGGGACCATTCCCTATATCTTTTGGAAAAAGATTTATTCTAGTAATGGTAGATTATGTTTGAAATGGGTGAGTGAAGCTCTTCCCACTAATGATACCAAAGTTGTCATACGATTCCTTAAAAGAATATATTTACACGTTATGGCATTCCGAGGGCTATCATTAGTGATAGAGGTTCACACTTTTGTAATAGACCATTTACCAAGATAATTGAAAAATATGGTGTAACGCTTAAGTTAGAGCGCCTATCATCCGCAAAACCGGTGGTCGAGTAGAGGTGTCTAATAGAGAGATCAAAAGAATTGTAGAAAAGACGATGGATTCAAATCGTAAAAGCGGGCGCTTAAACTAGACGATGCATTATGGGCATATAGAACGACTTTTAAAACACCAATTGGTTGTTCTCCTATAAGTTAGTTTTTGGTAAGTCTTGTCATCTCCCAGGTTGAGTTAGAACACCGAGCCTTCAGGCTATTAAATTTCTGAATTTCGATCCTAAGGTCAAGCCGGTGATCATAGATTGCTTCAATTGTGTAACTAGAAGAATTCCGTCTCGATTCTTATGAAAATGCTCGAATCTACAAGGAACACACGAAATCTTTTCACGATAAGAGAATCTATAGGCGTGAGTTCCATGTAGGTGATCGAGTACTCTTGTACAATTCACGTTTAAAGTTATTTCGGAAAGCTTAAATCAAGATGGGCAGTCCATTTAAAGTAACAAGGGTTTACAAATGGAGCTATTGAACTAAGCGATGGAAATACAACTTTTATAGCCAATGGCCATAGAGTAAAGTTATTTGTGGAAGGAGAAGGAACCGCACTAAAAGAAGAAATAATGCTACTAATCGATCCTCCGACAAAGTAAAAGCAAAGAAATCAAGAAACCGAAAAGTAGAGGAACTAAATTCAGCCCGAATACCAGTGCTATCTATCTTTACTCTACTTTTCTGTGTTTTTATTTATGTTTAAATTAGTTTAAATCTTTTACCGGATAGACGTAAAAGAACTGGATGTCTTTTAGATAGAATAGGAATTTTTATGTTGCTTTTGAAATTAGGCTTGGATAAAGATGTCGCGTTTAAAATAGAAGCTTCGGTTTTGAGAAAAACGAGCAATTGTTGAGAGAGATCAGATTGAGAGAAGTATGTAATGGAAAGTCGAGAAGTTCGATAAAGAGAAGAACTAAAGTTTTTAAGGAGATCACGAGTCTGTGGAAAAAGTGAGCATGAAGGAAATGTAGGGAAAGCACAACCAAATCCTGGGATGAGTGTTTCAATGTTGTTAAGAAGGAAACGATTAGGTGGTTATCCGAAAATCCCGATGGAGATCTAAGGGAAAATTCGAACGCCTCATTTCTTAAGGTTAGGTTGATAGAACGTTACGTCGAACTCGGAAGATTTAGAAGTATTGGAATTAGGACCTCGTGAATTTTGTAATATTTATAAAATTTTTATATAACTTTTGAAAATTTTATAAATAGGATCTTTATGAAATTACTTAAAAGTTTTATAAAGTTTTTATAAAAAGTTTTTTTTTAATTTTAATTTTGTAGAAGTTTTATTAAGTTTAAAAAAAAAAAAAAAAAAAAAAAAAAAGTGGTCGGATCGATCCGACCTAACCCGGATCGATCCGAACTGAAAAACCTAAAAAAGGGACGGGTCCTTCTTTTCTTCTTCTTCTTTTATTTTTCTCAAACAGCCGCCCCTCCCCTCTTCCCCCCAATTCGAATTTTATTTCTTCAAAATACAACACAACATCACCATTAAACTACCCCAACTCTTAAACTTCTCTCATTTGCCTCTACTCTCTTCAAATTTTCATCTAAATTGAAGAATTTTTCAAGGGAAGCTTCAACTTTTATTCCGGCGAATTTTCATCGTTTCCGGCCAAATTTCAATCTTTTAAGCTTTGGAAGGTAACATTGTAGTCAAGTATTTTGTTAATTTCGTTTTTTAAATAGCAACTTTTTATTTAATTTGTTACTCATTTGTGTTGTTTTGGTTGTTTCTTTTGTTGTTTTGTTGTTGTTTTGTTATTGTGTCACTATCGTAGAATGGCCGAATCATCAAAAGCTAGTAAAAAACATAAGCCGCATATCCCTACCCAAATTCCAGTCATAGAAACTAGGCCTTTAACAGAAGAAGAATTGGCAGTTAGTTTTGAAGGAACCGCGTCTGCTGCAGCTAAGAAAGCATTGAAAAATAAATTTGGACAGTGTTTAGTTGCAATAGAGAGGGGCTTAGATTTCAAAGATTTGGGAAGGGAGGTAAAAGAGATTTTTGAAAGGCGGCGAGTGGATGGAATTAGCTTGCTTTAAGGTCGGGAGAAATTAACACAACCTTAGTAGCTGAATTTTATTCTCTGGTAGCAACTCACTATGCTCTGAGAAGATGGTGAGTTAACCTCATCAACCTAAGAACTAGGATAAAGGCCGTTTACTCCTCACATTATAAATGCTATTTATGGTATTTACGATGTACCAGAGAGTGAGGATTATTATCTCGTATGGAATTTGGATGAGCTGCAGACTTTGATTATATTGTTTCACTAGCCTGAATGAGTTAGATCCCACTGCCGTCCTGGCATGAAAGCAGTTTTCTTATGGAAAATGTATACGGGATATGAGAGCCATTAAACGTTTTATTAGTCACACTCTTTTACCCTACTCGACATTTTACATCTTTTGGTAAAGAGGATTTGTGTATTGCTTGGGCTATAGTTAATAATATACACTGTGGATGTAGGCGAGTAATGTGTAGAAGGCCAAGGAATTTGCCTGATCGCTAGACCCGCAAATACATGCCTTTTCCATGTTTTATTTCTTCCTGTGTCGCCAGATAGGTGTCCGTGAGCTCCCAGTGATAATTTGATGATGGTGGATGACACACTTATAGGTCCTAGTTTACCACTTAGGCGGCGGGAAGAATAGATTTTTGGACCCTAACCGTCGGCGACCTCAAATTACCCCATCCACTTGTTGTCCCTCCTTCATCCAAATCAAACTCAAACTCAACTTCCGAATACCATCACTTACGACATGTTTCAATCCATGGCCTATGATGTTCATCGTGCTAATGCCAATATGGTCTTTTTTTATGGAAAGGAATAGATTATGGTCCGAAGATTTACGTCAAGGCATGCGAGGTTTATATCAAATGAATTTCTTGCAAAACCCTACCTATGCGAGATGGATATTCCGCATTGCCAAACCCCGCCTTATACCTTGCCCGATTTCATTCCACCGATGCCACCTCGCTCGGACTTCCAACAAATACCACATTCTTTTGGATTTCAAACTAGTGGTGTAGGGATTTTTCGGCAGTACTACGGCAAATTTGCAACATCTGAATGGGCTGGATCTGGATCATTTGGCCATACCACGACGGGATGGGGAAGCACTTTTTCTGATATTACGAGAGAAATGAGCTCGGTGGGACTAGATAGCTCGGTACGGATGTCAACTTATTTTCAAGATCCATCCCAAGAATCGACCCGTTATCAAGCTATGCCAAGTTCAAGCCACGTCGAGATGAGTGATGAAGAGGAGTAATTTTAAACATTCTATGATTTTTGACATTGAAACATTTTATTTTTCGTACAATTTCGTTTTCGTAAAATTTTAGGTTATTTTGATTTTGGTTGGATTTTATTTTAATACGATCATCATGTTTTCGTTACATATTATGGTATTACGCATCGTGTAGTAAAATTTATGGTTATAACACAATGAAAATGAACCAAAGATAGGGAGAAAACGTGTCATCCAGAAAAATCTAGACATTTTACAAGCAAAATCAACTCGTCCGTGAACAAGTAGTGTTCGGATCGATCCGACCTTTTACGGATCGATCCGACTGAAATGTACCGACTGGCGGGATTACTAGTTCGAGGCCGGATCGATCCGCCCTTTCTCGGATCGATCCGGCAAGTACAAAACGCCAAAACAAGAGATCTTTTCTACTTTTGCTTGATAGATTTATTTCTATAAAAGGAAAGAGCGACCTTGACCTTTGCTCAATTCTTTCTTTCCTTCTATCTAGCTTAGTTTAAATCTACGTGTCGAAATGTCTAACCGCTCCTCTCCCTCGGTTAATAATTCACGAACCACATCGCTGATGGTGTGGTTCCCGAAGCGGCATGCCTCTTGTTTTCATAATGACGTCCCGAGACATCTAAATTTCGTCCGTTCTCTATATACGATGGAGAAAGGCTTAAACACGAAAAAATTGATCGGTGGGACGAAATCTAATTCGAGGTTGCGGATGGAAAAAGTTGATTAGGACTCCCGGAGGTAGAATAAACATTTCGATTGTCGAGATTTTTTATCGTCTCTCATCGAGATAACGTCAAGAACCTCGTCTCAACTTATTACGATTAGGGAATCGTTATTTCATTTTCACCACCATCATAAATCAAATCTATCAAATCCCACCATGTACTTTTGATCAAAACCACACTTGAGTTTCTTTGGGAACTTGGAGATGCGTATAATGTTGTAAATCGTCTTGCGAAGCCTTTCTTCGTTCGATTTCGTTGTTTGATCATAACTATGATTCTTCAACTCGCCTTACCCCTCATTTAAGGCGTGGAAACGCTTCATTAATTCTCGGATCTAACCAACTAGAGATTTTTATGGGGTTACGGATGATGAAATGATGTCTTTGTTGTATGCATAACCATCGGAGCATACATTGATTGGGGAGTTTTGATGTTTAAAACTGCAATTAATTTTGCAGTAGAGAGACGTAATAGGGGAAGACCGTTACCGTTTGCCTGGGTTATCTCTAATCTTTGTGTCCAACTGAATCACGTGCCTGAGTTTACTACTGACGAGATTTTTCCATCTCGTGATTCTCAGTTAGGATTACTTCCGGTGGATACTCCCGGATGTTCATCTACGGTTTGATAATCAGTTAGAAGTTTATGTTTTTATGTGATAGTCGTTTAAGTTGATCGTTTAATCGTTTTTTTTTTTTTTTTTTTTTAAGTTTGTAATAGTTTCCTTAATGTCTAATATATATGTCATTTTCTTTAATCAAAATAATATATGTTTGTTAAAAAAAAAATATATATATATATATATATATATATATATATATATAGAAATGGGTTCATATACATACTATTGATCCATGCTTACAATACATACTACTAAAATAGTGCATCCGATCACTATTTTAGTGCACTGAATTATTGTTTGAAGCAACTACAAATTGAGGAGCAGGTTTGTAGAAACTAGAAACCTAACTAGAAACCTGCTCCTCAATTTGTAGTTGCACTGAAACAATAACCAGGTGCACTAAAATAGTGATCAGATGCACTATTTTAGTAGTATGTACGGTAAGCATGGATAGTATGGTATGCACGGGAACTCAACCCTATATATATATATATATATATATATATATAAAATAATAAAAAAAATCAAAATCATGTAAAATTTTAATTTTATTTTCGAACTACTTTTATTTACTCACTGAACATCGGGACGATGCCATTTCGTAAGTGGGGAGTAGAGGTAAGTTAGTAAATACAAATTAAAATTTTCTTATATAAAGTTATGCTTAATACTTAGTTTAATTTGTCTTGGATCAAAATAACTAGATAATATATAATTAATATGAATAAAAATAGTATAATTTGGTAAGAATAGATTTTAATTAAGTAAAGTAAATTTGATATATTATAATTATATTATATATGTCAATTTTAGATTTTTATAAGATTTTAAGTATATGTAACTATACGTAAATATTATCAAGTAAATTTCATATGAAATTTAACGAAAATACTTATATTTATAATGAATTTTTTTAGAATAATTTTCTTTGCAAAATGAAATATGAATATGGAATCGGATTAGGAATGATGAGATTTTTGACACCACAAAAATTACCTCAGCCTTGATTAGAGTGATCAAGACCTCACTCGAAATAGCCATTTTTGATTATAACCGACCCTTGGCTTATTTTGGTCTACATTTCCTAAAAATCCCACGAGTTTGTACGTACTTATGAAAGGAGATGATGGAACAGAAGCTAAGAATGGTGTATGCTGAGGTGAAAAAAAAAAAAAAAAAGATATATATAAGAACGAAGCACCATATTTACAAAGAATTAATCGAATACTAGGTATCTTCCTTATCTTTGATCGACAAATACAAAAATCGGTAGCGACTTTTCCAATGATTTGAGTGCGGTAGGGTGTTATCTAGAAACGCCCTATATCACTATGAGGTATAAAGCTCCCGATAAAAATTGAATCATAAGATCTCAAGAATGATTACGAGTTTAAGGAAACCGGACTCGTAATTTTAGATCGAAAGAGTATTACTCCGATCAATCTTGATGAAGCAATGCTTGTAAATTTGATTTTTCTACACACACTCACGCTTTTAGTTCTTAATATTGAAAAAGAAGAGAAAAATCTGAAAATAGTTGGAATAAGAGGATATTATTAATCGAGATTGTTTTTGATCAAATGTGAAGGCGTAAAGTATGTATGCGACTTGCCTCTTTCTCTTTTGATTTCCTTTTTTTCTATCTTTTCGATTAACCAATGTCCCATCCTAAAAGTATAAGCCATTTTGTCAATTACTTGACTTAGTCTTTGATTCCAAATATTTCATACAAGTTGAGATAGGAAAATAATTCTAGAATTTTAATTATATTTATTGAGTAGATTTTGTGAAATTTCATTTGAATAATAGTTGATAAATAATTTATCAAAGTTATCTACACTTTTTATCTTGTTAATTTCTAAGAAAGATATAATTAATATGGTTATAATATTGAAATGATATTTTACTAATTTGAAATATAATCTACCACGTATATTATTTTTATCGTCATTTTTATATATTACCGCTTATTTTGCTCGAGGACGATCAAAGAGCTAAGTGGGGAGTAGTTGATGTATAACATTTATATGATAAAAATTACGATGTTTTATATACATTATCGACTCTTTTTATATAAAATATAAGTAATTATAACGATAATCTTATAAAATATTAATAGCTATGAATAAATCTAAATACTATAAAAATCTAGTAAAAATGATAAAAAGTTATAAATTTTGTACCGGGTTAATAACCGGAGTATCGTGTCAGATTCACGTGGGTATTTTTGGTATTTTATTTACAGATCTTAGGTAAACCAAGACTCCGAGTGACGACACTTTTTGGAGTAAAATCATATCTTTTGAAGGAATTAAGGAAGTGCCACGAGTTTTAAAGTTCAAGTGGATCAATGGTTCGTGACACCGTATCAAGTTATATTTTCGACGAACAAATGGCCCATCTAAAAGGCATTTTCTGAAGAAAAGTCCTTCAGGGAAGTTGTAGATCTTCTCAAGAGCTTTCCAACGCATCTTGAATTATGTCATTTGGAGATCCAGAGCTCAAGTTATGATTTTATCAAGTTTCGTGATCAAGTTTGGAAAAAATCTATCCGGATCGATCCGAATTACCTCGGATCGATCCGAAGAGACATGATGATTACCCAAAGATGTGGCCCTGCGAGAAAAAATCCAGGGATAAGATTTTTATTCCCGGATCGATCCGCCCTTTCTCGGATCGATCCGCTTGGAAAAAGTCCGCCTATAAATAGAGCGCAACATTTGCAGGCACATAGGGAGTACCAAATATATTTTCTTTACCTCTTTTATTAGTAGTAGGTATGTATATAGGCCTTATGCCATAAATAAAGTAGTATCGTTATAATGCTCGAGAAATTATCGGAAGATCAATGTTGTTGAAGTCGTTGTAGCATCCGGAAGAATACAGCTTCTGATTCAATTGTTGTAATCGGGTAAAATTTCTAAAGTATTTATGTTTGTTATGTTTGTTTTTATTTTCGTATAATGTTAGTAGGCTAAATCTAATAACTAGCCAAAGTTATGTAATCGTTTTATTTCGATCTTTTCGTAAAGGAATGTTGTCTAAGTAAAATTGACTAAAATTGAGTTAATTGAATCTTTTTCTATTGATAAAGTTTGCTTCGAAAGAATTCATAATCTAATTATGAATTGACACTCAGTAGTTAGGTTATGAACTCGTTAATAGAAAAACCGGAGGGTAAAATTGGCGAGTGAATAACGTGACAACGGAACCCGCTTTCCTACCCGAAGGCGATTTGTCCTAAAAGATGAATCTTATTGAAATTTGTACTTAGATCGTAATAATGTTAAATCATCGCTTTAATTGAAACTTAAACCGGAAAGTTGAATCACCCGGCCTTGACAACCGTGAGCCTTTAAATAAAATTGACCGTTTGACGAACGGAATGACTCCTTTTATTCAAAGGTAGAATCGCATTACTTCGGGACCTGCTCGTAAAAACCGTAATGAGCTTGTGGATCTTGGACTTATGACAATGGACATATGACAATTTAAATGACGCTTATGTGAGGAGGAATTGTTAACCTCGAGAGTGCACCGCTTCATTTACTCAATTGAACCTAATATAAAAGATCGAGCACATTCCATTCAATTTGAAAGATCGTATAAATCAATTATATAAACTTTGGCTAGTTCTCTAATAATATATTTGGCATCTCAGATATTTATATCTATATATATATTCTGCAACTTATGCATATCTATATATATTTATATATATATACCTATTATATTAGAATAAATTTTAAATTATGCATTTATTTTATGTTAAGTAAAATAGTAGTGATCTGTGTTATAAAACCGAGATTTAGATCGAGTTAATAATGAAATCTTTGGTGTTTAACCACACTTAGAAGAATTACTAAGTTCCCCGAGGATACGATACTCGACTCACCATACTAGCACTACAGTTTGACCCGATACACTGTCGGTTAAGGACTGTATTAGCACTAGAAAAGGCCACGTCACACGCCGACAACACAGGGAAGCAAACAGAGAGTTTTGCAGAGGAAATGGCGCAGGCCGGAACCAGTTCGGCCCTCGCCATAGTTAAAGGAAAGGAATCTGGGTATCTTTCAATGAAAAAAGTGTAGAATGATGATATATGGCATCCACCAAATGCATAAACATTCAAGGAAGCTTCTCCATCTTCATCCAAAGACAAAGGTAAGGGAGGTATGACTTCTAACCCAAAAATCATTGATCTTGAGTCTCTACCCTACCCCTCAAAAGAACAAATAAAAAAGATGAAGACAGATAAGAAATATGCACGTTTCCTTGACACGTTTCGTCATCTAAATGTTAACATCCCTGTCATCGAAGCACTAATTAACATGCCTAATTAAGGAAAATCTGAAAGATATCCTCTGGAATAAGAAGCGTCTAGAAGAGTATGAGAACATTTGTCTGAATGAGGAGTGTTCCGCAGTGTTGCAACATAAGCTTCCTCCTAAACATTAAGACCCCGGGAGTTTTACCATCCCATGTGAGATTGGGGGGTTTTTGTTTAAAAGGGTGCTTTGAGATCTCGGCACGAGCATAAACCTCATTTCTGATGAAGATTACAAGAAACTTGGAATAGGAAAGCTCAAGAACACGGAGATGACTCTCCAACTTGCGGCCAAGTCTATTAAATATCCTAACGGAGTCATCATGTTGATTCGAGGAATTACCTTGGTAGCCTTGTTTTTGAGCATTAAAAATGTATGAGCTCTTGTATTGAATAGGATTTAGCATGGTTGCCCTTGCTTGCTTGTGTTTTCGGACCAATGGAACGTAGGATGATCTCTTTGAATGGCATTGAAGGAGTTTGAGTAAGCATTGTTTAAGTTCCGATGTTGTTGCATGAAACTCACTTCTTCACTTGAATATCGTTCGGGTTCTTCTATTCCCAATAACATGTTGTCATCATTTCTCATTCATCATTCAAACTCTCATTAGATGTGTTGCCTTCCGATCTCTTGGTTGCCTGCATACCCTCAAAATTTCTATTAAGTGTCTCCAATAGTGCTAAAACTTCCGCATTAGATGTAGACTCTCCCACATTCTATTGTTCTTGGAAATCTTCTCAATAGCATCATATACAACTTGTGCTTCACTCATCATCAAAGAGCCACCACATGCATGATCAAAATACGCACGTGAGTCCTTTCTCAACTTTTGACAAAAGAGTTGGATTTGCATTTCAAGAGAATAACCATGATCGGGACAAGCTCTCAACAACTTCATAAAACTCTCCCATTCACTCCTGAGTTTTTCTTCAGATCCTTGCCTAAAATTTGCAGTCTCGACTTTCAATTCCAAATTCCTTCCTGGAGTAAAGTATTGCTTTAAAACTCATTCTAGATGTCCTCCCAACTTGTCAAGGAATGATGGGGAAGTGACATAAACCAATCTCTAGCATTTCCCTTTAATGAAAAAGGAAACATTGACATCCTTGTCAACTCTCGATGAATGCCTAGACTCTTGGCCATGTTACACAATTCTTCAAATACATATAGGTGGTGATGCGGGTCTTCATCATCCTCACCAAAAAAATTGATCTATCGTGTCAATTAATCCAAAAAGATAAGATTTCACCTCAAAGTTGTTTGCTCCATCATTGGGTAAGAGAATGGGATTGTTGGTTTGATTTCTTCTGAAGGGTTAATCACTAATAAGCCTTGGTTTGGTTGTTTTGGTTTCGGTTTTGGTTGTTGCGGTTAGTGGGATTTTTGTTGTTGTAGTTTGGTGTAATTTGAGGATTTTGTGGTGGAGGATTTAGATTGTCGGGGTTTTGTGCATAACCTTAGGTGTGGTTTAGCCCTTGTTCACTTTGTGCATCTACAAAGTTTTCATCCATTTCTACTCCTTGACTAGACAATCCTTGGGAAGTTTCTTCTCCGAGTTCTAAACTACGACGGGCTTGGCTATTCCTATTCTCCGTATTTCTTTCCCTAATATACGTGTTGATATCCGGAATAAGAGGAGTAAGAGAAGTAAGAGGAGCCTTGCCACTTTGAGTTCGGTGCACCCACTGCAAGATAGAAACAATAAGAAAACAATCAAACAACACTTGGTAACTCACCAAGAGGTAAGCACCAAAGAAATAATAGAGAAAAGAGACTAGAAAAAAGATTGAATCATTCTCAAGAATTTTGAGCTAATACAAGTACTAACCATTACTCATTCCCCAGCAACGGCGCCAAAAACGTGATGCAGACTTTCTAGGTGTCCAACATTACCGGCAGTGTACCGGGTCGATTGTAATCTAGCAAGTGGTCAAGGTCGTATCCACGAGGAATGTGAGGTTAAACACCAATTAGTTCTTATTATCTTGATCTAAGTCTCAATTAAATGAGAAATTAAATGTTCTAAACTCTACTATTATATGGATAATCAAATGGTAAAAGACCTAGCCAAGGCAATTTCATTGATCGAGCAACCTTTTCTAGTATCTTGGGAATGATTACCTACCGACCTTCCAAGAATGTTCAAGTGTGTAAAATGGTGCATTCCTAAGCTAGAAATTCCGCCTCATACGAGTGTACGGAACGGCTCTATGCATCCTCCTTGGTTTAAGAACCCTAGACCTACTGATTCAACATGATAAGATCTTGAATGCAGAGAACTAGTCTCTTCCCCGGATAGGAAATTGATCTCCACTAACGTCAACTTTACCTTCCGGTTCTCCTACCTCTTTCCCACACCTAATATATTATTTCGATATCCACTAAGTGTGTGCGTGCAAGCATTGGTTAATTACTCCAACACAAACAAACCATACAATGTGTTGGTCCCTTGGAAAGGCTAACACAAGTTTAGAAAGGGGGTGAATAAACTTGTCCCTAAAACTGGATTTAAAACAAATTAAGGTTTAGTTAAACTTGTGTGGAGTTAAGCTGACTAAGCTGAGTTTATGTCAAACTGACTTAAGCTTGAAACTGAGTCAACCGGCAGCGGATAATTTTTAGCCTTTTTCTTGATCTTGTTAATCTCTGTGAAAACTGAGTCTAATAAACTGAATTCTGATGAATGCCAGTTTGTGAACTGTGAGGTGTATAACAATAAATTATCAAAATGCTGTAAATAAATAAGTACGTGCGTAAAGTAAATAAGACAAGTATTATAGAGGTTCCAGGTGGTGTAATCCTGTCAATCCTCTCTTCCCCTGTGGTGCGGAGGAAAATTCCACTAGAACTTCTTGAGGTGAACTGTTACAAAAAGTCCTAAACAATAGTCATTTGCTAATCCCTAGTGTCACTATCTAAACAGTTGTAGAACAGGTAGAATTGTTGTTCTTGAATTGCTTGAACACTGATCCTTGGAGGGTTGAATTGCCTCTTCACCAGCTACCACCACAAACACAAATACCCGATCGCTTGTCACACACTGTCCTTGGCAAAACCTTCCCGGTTTGTTTCACAGTCTAAAACCTTTGATGTAGAATCAAAGTTGGGATGAGAATCAATAAATTGATTCTTGTTTGTGGTTCTTCAAAGTGTTTGATGCTTGATAAAATCTGTGTAGCTTGAACACTTGAAGAATTTCTAGATATGATCTTGTTATAGCGCTGAGATGATAGTAATTCGAATAAGATGACTAATGCACAAACTTGCTTGATAATACTTGTTAATTCGTTCTTTTTATCTTGGGTGCAAAGTCTTCTAGTTATAGTGTGAGGTCCAATGTTCATCTGACTTCAATTCGAATTGTATCAACGCTCATTTTGTAACGGCTATATTTTCCGACCATTCTCTCTATGTGGTCAAGAACTCATCCAATGAATTTGCTTCCTTTATAACGCTCGATTGTACTTATCGCTTTGTTGGATGGTGACTTATAAACCGAGTTTCCTTATCAATTTTATCATCGAGTTTATTGTTTGTCGGTTTCATCGACTTGAAGCGTTAATCGAGATTTTACTCTTTTCAAATATCAAGATTTCCGCTTTTCATCGATTATAATTGACTTAATCGAGTACACCATGACTCATTATCATCTAAGAATTCATTGTCCTTATTATTCTTAGGTCTTCATACAAGATCCATAAAGTCAGTTCAGGTCACCACAATCTTGCCTGAAATCTAACTTTACAGTCTCGACTTGTAATCTTCATAACTGAGTTTGAACCCTCAGTTCTTCTATCTTCAATAACTGAGTCTGTGTCCCTCAGTTCTTCATTCTTCTAGATAAGCCAACCGAGTCTGTGACTCTCAGCGAACTTATTGTTAGGTGTAGTGCCCGAAAGACAATTTGTGTAATTGTTTTTAATAATGAATGACATAATTTATCTCACCTTATTACTTGCTTTGTGCTTGTAAAGTAATACACTCGCCGCAAACCCTAAGTATATCATCAGATGTAACCACTTAACTCAAAGTGTATGGATTACACGTGAGGATTGAGTTAGTGGTGATATACTTAAACTATTAGTCCGTGGTGAACTTAATCGAGTTTAGGGTCTCTTGATTAAAACACCAATAATGCGCCTAAACACCTTAGGTTGTGATAGTCTTATCCGGATCTGCCGGGTAGGGGTACCTACGTGGGGCATTTATATATGATGGCATTCATATAGGATCGGACCGATTTAATCAGTATTTCTCGATATAATTCCGTAATCGAGGAATCTTATTAAATCATTAGATGATCATATATGGATCAACCTTAATCCTGAGGTGATCACGAGGTGCCGCTTGTCTCGGGTAGTGTTTGATGTGTTAGTTACGGTTCACTTAGATATGTGTTCCAAGCCACTTCTCATTGGCACTATCTCCTCGATGAGTGAATAGTTCGATTTTCACAGACATGGAATCCATTCCTTCCTCGCGGAAGTAGAGAGACAGATCCTTATTTGTTAGCCCTAAGAAAGTGATCGATCCCGGAGTTTCGCATTTGACTAATAGCTACTAGTCGATATGCATACTAATTGATCATCGTGGGTTAATGGTAAATAAGGATAAGATCTTCTCGAGTCGGGTTCACGGAGACTTCCCACCTCGAAATGGACATCTATGGAGGGTTAATCCGTATGTAGTGATTATATCAATGGACGCTTATTCACTCTATGGGTTGAGTATAAGTATACATCTATAATCGGTAGAGTTCGGGCTGGGGGTTTATGGTGGCGTAATCCCGGAATTAATAATTAATGTACTTATTCTCGCTTGATGAATAATTAATTATTGGAGCTACCGGTTATAGGTCCATGGTCCCCGATGTGGCTTCTCGTAATTCGGACTAATAATCTTGTTATTTGGGCCTCGGTGATAATTAATTGGTCGGGCTAATTAATTGATATGCATGGATATTATTTAGTTGGACTAAATAATATAATACACAGAAAAGACATTTTCTGTGGGCTTAGTGTGGCGCCAATATGTCTTGGATTTTCCAAGAAATTAGTTTTCTTGGATAATGACATATTGTGTAATTAGTTATTTATTTGTTAAATAATTAATTGGATACATAAAAGAAAATAATTTATTTATTATTTATCTCTTAACTATAAGGATAATTATATTTTCTTATTATATGATTATAATCATCTCTTATTTTTATTGGATAATAATAATTAGAATTATCTCTTTTATTTTGTTAAACCGATTGGGTATAGGTTTTCTCTCTTGGATTTTGCCTATAAAAAGAGAGTTCTCCCCGAGCCCTAGGAGTGATGAAAGCCACGAAATTCATAAAGAAAAAAAGGCTAAGGAGTTCGATCCTTAGCTCCACCCGGTTGGAGAAAAACTTAGGGTTTTCTCGGTTGCATATCAAGGAGGTTCCAATTCCAAGAATCGGTGTCCAACAACCACCGGTTTGGAGAACACATTGGAAGATCAAGGCTTCTCATCCTAAGATCAAGGCTTCTCTTCCCAATATTGGTAACATAATCTTAACCCTCTTGTAGTAGTTTGAGTCCTTTAATTATGTATTGTGGTATATAAGTCGTGATCCATCCGCTGCGCGTAGATCTAACTCATTTAGATCTAAGAACCTGCATCCTTCACTTATCTTCTTCAGTTTGATGCTAGTGTATTCTGAGTCAGTTTCTGTCTTAGTGCTTTCCAGTTTTCTAGATGACTCCCAGTCTTTCAGTTTTACGACACACTAATTATTACAATGCTTGTCTGATGTAACTTATACAAATATCAGACTCTAGTAAAACCTATACATTCAGTTCTAGACATATTTTAGCTTTTCACTATAACAGCTGGCTTCAGCACTTCATCAATGGGGTTAAGATAATACTTTAAACAAATAAGATGAATTATCATCAAAACATTAATTTTATTTCCAACAATTTCCCCCTTTTTGATGATGCCAAAACTCTCCCTAAAAGAAAAGCTTAAAGATCAAAACAATGTAAAACTGGAAACTGGATTTCATTAGAATGAGCAAAAACTGGAGTAGTTACATTTTGTTCAAAATAGTGTAACTAGATACTAAGTTCTCTTTTGTGCTTTTTGCAAGACTGAATCAAATTTTCTTGCTTTGTCATACATACAAAAATCTTCTTCTAGCTTGGAGTCTTCCTTTGAGAAAGTCTTGTTGTAGTCTACTTGACTACCTTCTTTCCATCTTCTCCATTGAAATAGCTTTGGAAGGTTTGATTCTTTCAAGTAGTAATTTTCAAATTCTACTATATCAGCTTTCATCTGTTCAGTCTTGTCTTTAATCTTCAGTTTATCATCAATCCTCTGATTCTTTTTATATTGTGCCATTTTCTGCTTTGAGAATATATCAGATAAAAATTAGTTCAAGGATTCTTCAAATGTCCTGTCCTTGTACTTACCTTTGATAGGATTATGATCTTTGATAAACTGCATCCACAGATCCTTTGTTGGAGCAACTCTTCATCTCTCCAGTTGATCAGATTTTTCAATGAGTCGTTTAAATCCGCTTAGTTCTTTCCTTAAGAACTTAGGATCTGATTTGTATCTTTGTAATTCATCTTCAAGTCGCTTCATTTCTCCAAGTAACTTCAGCTTCCCCCTTTTTGGCATCATATAACTGATCTACCAGGGCATGGGTTGCTTTTTGATCTTCTGCGAACTGTCGCTGAGAAGCAAGTACCTCTTTAAGCTGAGTTTCTAACCCATAAATATGCCGATTCATATGCCGTTGATCTTGGGCATGTGTTTCCTATCTCATCATGCGGTTGAGTCTTCAAGTTTTTGTTTGAGTAACAAAATTTCTGAAGCAAAACATGAACTTGATTTGTGGATCATCTCTAGTCTTGCGTGAACTGAAACATCTGTTCTGGTTCTATAATCGAGATATCCAGAAATATTTGACAAAAGATCATTTTGTGCATCCTTGCTACTGAGCACAATCTTCAAATTTTCATGTACTTTTGCCAATTCATCCTTTGTGAGGATGTCAGATGGATCATAAGTATCTTCTATTGGATCCTTAAACTGAGTATTATCTTTAATAATCATCAGTTGTTGATTAGCGCCCAACAATTTGCTTTCTTATTGTCGCTTGTCCGATCTCCAACTGTAATCCTTCTTGCTGAGATACAGTTTGCATTGCTAGAGGTTGAGGTTGAGTTTCTGTTTGCAAAACTGTAGTCTCATCAGCTTCTTTTCTTGATTCATCATCCTTCTTCTTTGAATTGTATTTTGAGGTAGATGATGTGCCTGATTCTCTTCTTTTTGCTAGTTCAGTGAATCTTTTAAAACAATTGTCAAGAAATTCCAAATTAGGAAACAGAGCATATAGATCTCTAACTTCCAATTTCTCCAAGAGTAGTTTTTCTTCAGTCTGTAGGCTGACATCTCGAGAATCTTATGGTTTAAGTTTCATCTTCATTAGCTTGATGATCCTATCAGCTTTAAAATTTTGTACTGATTGCTGAACTGATTCATGCTGTAACTGAGAAGTATGGTCAGTAGTGACCTTTTCTTGTGTAAATTCAGTTATCAGTTGTTGTTGCTGCTGTTCCCCCTCAGTTGGTGCTTTCTCTCTTGAGATTTCTGGGTACAAGCATCTTACAACTGATCTCGCTTCACGATTCAACTTTTCGCTTAGTCCTTTGTGTACATACTGACTTCCGGTGAGACACATTTTTCTGACTTGCTTCAGGTTGGGAAGTTGTTCTTGCGATTTCCTTTGTAGGTGCATATTTCCTTGCTTGCTTCCCTTCCTTGATTCTTTCTAAGTAAAACTGAATGATTCCACTGAGTGTCTTCTTCAGTCGGAATCTGTCAACAGTTTCTTGTCCTTCAGGTTGAGGTCGTCTTGCACTGTCTAATTCAGCCAAATATTGTCTCTTAAACTGATTGACAACATAACCTGCCCAATTGAATTCTATTCCATCCCAGATTATATTCATGAGATAAATATTTTCTTCTAACAGTATACTAACTCCTTTGGATTTCCCAATGACGTGTTTGCTGAGCCATCTGCTGGGATGTCCAAATTCTGGCTTGATTTTGTCAACATGAATACCAGGTTCGATTGGTTCTGTAGAAAAAGTAAGTACCTCAAGAAAAGCTTGTCTTTTCAATGGTAAAGTAGTCCAATTTGTTATTGTCACAGCTGAATTTGGGAAGCCAAAGAGTGTCCTTATGACGCTTTCATTGAGAACAATGCGATCTCCACGAACTTTGGTCATTAGAGAGTCTCATACCAAACGCATATTTTGCCAAAATTGCAAAATTCCTTCTGTATCACGTTCTTCTTTGAACTTAACTTCCAGTAAGTTTCTCAAGCCTGGTTGTTTCTCGATTTTATCACATATCCAGCTTGCTAACAGAGTGTTTTGACACAAACCTTCATACTTTTTGAATGTTAGCTCATATAACTCTGTTATTAATCTTTCTTGTTTTGATTTTTCTGAAGTGGTCATTTTTTAGTGTGAACACAAAATTGATTTTTGAGAAGAGAGATTTTGAAGGATTTGTTTTGTTTTCTGGAAAGGGTGAGGATTTTGAATTTTGATTGGAAATAATGTGAACGGAGGTTGAATAAATAGTTAGGGAATTCTGGCGGTTGAGTAGTACAACTTTTCAAATTCCATGATGGTTTTGGGTAACCGATGCATGTACTGTTCTGACAATCGTGGGGTGTACACGCGAAATTCTGACAAAAAGAACTGCGGTATTTAATGTGACATAACCGCTGTTGATTTGATCTTGTCAACCTTTGACTGAATTTGACTGGAATAGAGACTGATGCTGATGTCAGTTTTAGAAATAATGTCTAGTTCCATCAAACTTTCGCCCAGATTAATCGCTTTGAGATTGTTGATGTCAATGATCGATCTCATTATGTGGCGCACTAACATTAACAAAGATTAATCCCGCTTGATGAATCTCTGGCTTAACTGATTTAACTGACTTTGATTATTCCTAACTCAGTTCTTAATTTTGCAAATCTTTCTTTGTCCAATGGCTTTGTAAAGATATCTGCCAACTGATCTTCAGTAGGTACATAAAGAACTGTTATATCCTTTTCCTCTGCATGATCTCTTATAAAGTGATGACGCACATCAATGTTTTTCGTCCTTGAGTGTAACACTGGATTATCAGTGATTGCAATTGCACTTGTGTTATCACACATTATGGGAATTGTTCCTTCTTCTATCCCATAATCTCTTAATTGCTGTCTGATCCATAAAACTTGAACACAACAACTTCCAGCTGCTATGTATTATGCTTCAGCTGTTGAAGTTGAAATTGAGTTTTGTTTCTTGCTAAACCATGACACAAGTCTGTTTCCTAGTAACTGACATGTGCCTGATGTGCTTTTTCTGTCCACTTTGCATCCAGCATAATCTGAGTCTGAATAAGAGATCAGCTTGAATTCTCCTTCTTTTGAATACCATATTCCAACTCCATCTGTCTTTCAAATATTTCAATGTCCTTTTCACGACTGTGAGATGACTTTCTTTTGGTTTGGACTGAAATCTTGCACATACACCGACAGTAAAGGATATGTCTGGTCTACTTGCTGTAAGATAGAGTAAGCTTCCAATCATCCTTCTGTAGAGTGTTTGATCAACATCTTTGCCTTCTTTGTCTTCATCTAGCCTGATGTTGGTCCCCATTGGTGCAGAAATTCCAGTAGATTTTTCCATACCAAACTTTTTGATAAGTTCTCTTGTATACTTTGTTTGGTGAAAGAAAATTCCATCATTTAACTGTTTAACTTGTAAACCAAGGAAGTAATTCAATTCTCCCATCATACTCATCTGAAATTTGCTTTTCATTAAACTTGCAAATTTATCACAAAGCTGTTCATTTTCTGATCCGAAAATGATATCATTAACATAAATTTGAACAAGTAGAGTATCTTCTCCATTCTTCATTATGAATAAAGTTTTGTCGATTGTTCCTTTGGTAAATCCATTATCCACCGGAAACTGAGATAGATTTTCGTACCAACCTCTTGGTGCTTGTTTAAGTCCATAAAGAGCTTTCCTTAGCTTGAAAACTTTATCTGCTTGATCTTTGATTTCGAATCCAGGTGGTTGTTGAACATATACTTCTTCTTCAAGAATTCCATTCAGAAATGCGCTTTTAACATCCATCTGATAAACCTTGAATTTCTTATGAGCTGCAAAGGCAAGAAATAATCTGATTGCTTCTAATCTTGCAACTGGTGCATAGGTTTCATCAAAGTCTATGCCTTCAGCTTGAGAGTATCCTTTAGCTACAAGTCTAGCTTTGTTTCTGATGATATTCCCATCTTCATCAAGTTTATTTCTGAAAACCCATTTGGTTCCAATGATATTAACATGAACTGGTCTATCTACCAATTCCCATACTTGATTTCTCTCGAATTCATTGAGTTCTTCTTGCATAGCTAATATCCAGTCTGGATCTTTTAAAGCTTCTTCAATTTCTTTAGGTTCTGATTGAGATAGAAAACACGCAATCATCGCATCTAATTGATGTCTTATTCGAACGCCAGTTTGAGTATCACCAATTACTTGTTCTTCAGGGTGATCTCTCATCCATTGATATATGGGTGTTTGCATCAAAGGATTTATATCTTGTTCGACTGGTTCTTAAAGAACTGGTTCTTGAATTTCTTCAGTTGGATCAGGAACATGTAGTTCAGGTGTGGTTTGTTGAGTAGTTGAAATCGAGACCGATCTTGATCTCAACATTCTCAAACTTGTAGTCTTCCAACGCCAATCTGAATCGATTCGCATGATCGTGACCGAGGCTCGAGAAACTGGTTCTTGTCGGTCTTCAGTTGCCTCACCAGGGAAGTTTGGTTCATCAAATACTACATGTATTGATTCTTCATGCTTGAGTGTCCTTTTATTTAGTACCCTAAAGGCTTTGCTGACACTTGAATATCCTAGAAAAATTCCTTCATCAGCTTTGGGCAGAAAAACATGAAGTTGATCTTTTCCATTATTGTGTATGAAACATTTGCTTCCAAAAGCATGAAAGTATGAAACATTTGGTTTTCTTCCATTCCAAATTTCATAAGGAGTCTTCTCATGTCTTTTGTTCATGAGAGCTCTGTTCTGTGTGTAACAAGCTGTGTTAACTGCTTCCGCTCAATATCTTTCAGGTAGTTTAGCTTCACAGATCATAGTCCTCCCAGCTTCTTTGAGCGTTCTATTTCTTCTTTCAACTACACCATTCTGTTGACGTGTTCCTGTGGCAGCAAGTTGGTGTAAAACACCATTTTCTTCACAATATTCAATAATCACACTGTTGAGGAATTCAGTTCCTTTATCTGATCTTATATTCACAACTGAAACTCCTTTCTGATTTTGAAGTCTCTTGAGTAGTTCTGTGAGTCTTTGCTTGGTTTCACTTTTCTTGGTAAGAATGATTACCCAAGTGTATCTTGAAAAATCATCTACTACCACCAATGTATACTTCTTTCCACTGATACTTATTGGTGTAATAGGTCCAAATAAATCCATGTGTAGCAACTCCAGATGTCTGGTTGTTGAATGCTGAGATTTGGTCTTGAAACTTGCTTTTGTTTGCTTTCCTTGTTGACACGCATCACATAAGCTGTCCTTCTTATATGATATTTCTGGTAGTACAATGACTAATTGCTTCTTAACAAGTGTGTTAATGTCATCAAAATTAAGATGACTCAGTTTCTTGTGCCATAGCCAACTGATTTCTGATTTTGTATGCACAAGCATATAGGTTTTAGCAACGGCTGTTGTCCAATCTACTACATACATATTTTCTTTTCTTCTTCCGGCTAGGACAACTTGATAAGCTGATTCGCTAACGACAACGCAGAATTATTTGTCAAAAGTAACTTTGTATCCCATATCACAAAATTGACTGGTGCTGAGTAGATTGTAGTGTAGTCCTTCTACATAAGATACATTCTTGATTGTAAGTCCATTCCTGATTAAGGTGCCATAACCTTTGGTGTATCCAGGTTTGTCTTTACTTCCAAAATTAACCTTTGGTCCATCATTTGCAATGAAATTACTGAGAAAGTCTTTACTCTTTGTCATGTGTCTAGAGCAACCACTGTCAAAGTACCATATATCCTGCAATAAAAATTAGAAGTTTTTAGGTACCCAATTCAGTTTGGGTCCATGGGGGTCAGTTGTCAGTACAACTTTGGGAATATATCCTTTTGGGATTCTTCGGATATTGTTGCACTTGTTTTCATATATGTAAGCCACACTCCCATAGTATCTATGTTTGGATTGTGTCTTATTTATATGATCTCTTGGGTCTTTTGACTGAAACTTATTTCCATGTTTCTTTCTATTATTAAAGCTAGAATCATAACCGTCATTCCTTCCTCATCTCGAGGTCCTGAATCGACTTTGGTCTCGGGACTTTCTTGAGAACCGAGATTAGTCCTCTACTGAGTCTTGGACTGAAACCTTTGATAGGTTTTCTATCTGGAATGATTGATATTATTAGTTTTAGCAATAGATGCAGTAAAATTCCAATCATCATCAGTGGGATATAGTCTTCCTTTCCCCCTGAATGTGTGATTTCTTGAATGATTGACATTCTTGGATTTACTTTGACTGTAATTTTTCTGGTTCTTGACTTGATTGGTTTTTGTGGACCTGGTAGTTAATTTCCCAGTTCGATTTTCTTGAGATAAATCTGATTTACCATTTGGTTTCCCTTTGTTGGTAAATCTGGTTATTTTCTTGGAAAACTGATTTGTCCTGTGTGATCATCTGGCTTTCTTGGTTCAAAGAATTTTCTCGCCAGGAAGTTTCTCAGCTACAAACTTTATACCAGTTTTGGTACTAGGTTTGACAGCTTTGCTGGTTCCATCCTTAGAAGATTGTTGTGTATCAAATCCTAAACCAGTTTTGTCTCCATATGGTTTTCCTGATTTGAATCCAGTAACTGAACTTGATTGAGTAAATGATTCAGTTGCTACTGTTGATACAATAGGCTGATGCTGAATCTTTTCCTTATCAGTTCTAGTCAGTTTCAACATTTTTAATTCAGACTTCAATCTTTCAACTTCAAGAATTAGACTTTCCTTCTCAGCTTTAATTGATTCATAACCAGCTTGAATAGTTACTAGTTGATTCATCAATTCATCAAGTGTTTCTTCTAATTCTTGGTTTTTTGGATTGGAGTCAACGGTCGAAGAACAAGCATTTTGCACGGAAATCTGAGCTGAGGAATTTTTAGAGTTAGATTCACATACCTCGTTTGCATCTTCCATGTGTGCCATTAAAGCTGTGTCATCTGATAGTCTTTTGGTACCAGCTTCATAATCTGATTTATCTCCAGCAAGGAGTGCTCTTCTTCCAACTCTTCTTGGTGGCGTCTTCTTGGTTAGTTCTGGACATTCAACTTTATAATGTCCAGGTTTCTTGCAGTTAAAACAGAGATATTCATCGTCTTTTCTTTTCTCAGGAGTCCTTTTGATAAACTTCTGAGTGAGTGGATGTCCACTCTTCATTCTTCGAATTATGTTCATCATTAGAGCCATTTGTTCTTCCATTTCATCCAATTCATGAAGATTGCTAGATGAGTTTTCTTGAATGTCATTTGATGCTGCTGCAAGTGCTGTGGTTTTTGGTTCTTCTAGAGCTTTGATTATTGCAGCTGTACTTGTAAAATCTTCACTGAATTCATAAGTTTTCAGATCTGAGAAGATTTTGAATGAGTCCTCTATGTCAAGTCTTCTAGATTCTTCCATAGCAGTAACCTTCATCTTCCAGCACATTGGTAATGCCTTCAAGATTCTTGTGTTGATAATTTTCTTAGAGTACTCAATTTTGAGTAGATCTAATTCATCCATGATAGCACTGAATCTTGTTTCCATTTGATCAATGGTCTCTCTAGATTTCATCTTGAAATTTTCAAACTTTTGTTTTTCAACAAGATCTTATTTTCCTTGATTGAATCTGTTCCTTTACAAACAAGCTGTAGTTTGTCCCATATTTCCTTGGCAGTTGTACATTCTTTCACCTTCAAGTACATGTTGTTGTCAAGAGTTCTAAGAATAAAGTCCATAGCAACATTGTTGAGATTGTTTCGCTTGCGATCATCACTGGTCCATTCTGATTTGGGCTTTGCAACTCGAACTTGTTCTCCACCAATAGTTTGCGTATGAGTGATCTGAATTGGTCCGTCAGTAAGTACGTCCATCATCTCATCATGAGTAGCTACTAGAAAAGCCTGCATACGACATTTGTATTCGTCAAATCTGTCCATATTGCACATAAGCATCTGTCTTGCATATTGATTGTTCTCCATAGTGAGTGAGTGAAGATTGATTGTTTAACGACTGGAAACTGAGCTTTCAAATGAGAGCAACTAGAGGAGATATAGAGTAATTGATATCTTATCAAAGAAACACTGCTCCGATACCAATTGTTGGTCCCTTGGAAAGGCTAACACAAGTTTAGAGGGGGGTGAATAAACTTGTCCCTAAAACTGGATTTAAAACAAATTAAGGTTTGGTTAAACTTGTGTGGAGTTAAGCTGACTAAGCTGAGTTTAAGTCAAACTGACTTAAGCTTGAAACTGAGTCAACCGGCAGTGGATAAGTTTTAGCCTTTTTCTTGATCTTGTTATTCTCTATGAAAACTGAGTGTAATAAACTGAATTCTGATGAATGTCAGTTTGTGAACTGTGACGTGTATAACAATCAATTATCAAAATGCTGTAAATAAATAAGTAAGTGCGTAAAGTAAATAAGACAAGTATTATAGAGGTTCCAGGTGGTGTAATCCTGTCAATCCTTTGTTCTCCTGTGGTGCGGAGGAAAATTCCACTAGAACTACTTGAGGTGAACTGTTACAAAAAGTCCTAAACAATAGTCATTGGCTAATCCCTAGTGTCACTATCTAAACAGTTGTAGAACAGGTAGAATTGTTGTTCTTCAATTGCTTGAACACTGATCCTTGGAGGGTTGAATTGCCTCTTCACCAGCTACCACCACAAACACAGTCTACCCGACTGCTTGTCACAACTGTCCTTGGCAAAACCTTCCCGGTTTGCTTCACAGTCTAAAACCTTTGATGTAGTATCAAACCTTTGTTTGTGGTTCTTCAAAGTGTTTGATGCTTGATAAAATCTGTGTTGCTTGAAAACTTGAAGAATTTCTAGATATGATCTTGTTATAGCGCTGAGATGATAGTAATTCGAATAAGATGACGAATGCACAAACTTGCTTGATAATACTTGTGTGCAAAGTGTTCTTTTTATCTTGGGTGCAAAGTCTTCTATTTATAGTGTGAGGTCCAACGTTCATCTGACTTCAATTCGAATTGTATCAACATCTCTTTTGTAACGGCTATATTTTCGACGACCGCTCATTGTGTCGATGAACTCATCCAATGAATTTACTTCCTTTATAACGCTCGATTTGTACTATCGCTTTGTTGGATGGTGACTTATAAACCGAGTTTCCTTATCGCTTTTATCTCGAGTTTATTGTTTGTCGGGCTTCCTTCATCGACTTGAAGCGTTAATCGAGATTTTACTCTTTTTCAAATATCAAGACTCGCCATCCGATTATAATTGACTTAATCGTAGTACACCATGACTCATTATCATCTAAGAATTCATTGTCCTTATGATTCTTAGGTCTTCATACAAGATCCATAAAGTCGATTCAGTCACCACAATCTTGCAAAATCTAACTTTACTGATCTCGACTTGTAATCTTCATAACCGAGTTTGAACCTCGGTTCTTCTATCTTCAATAATCGAGTCTGTGTCCCTCGCTTCTTCGATCTTCTAGATAATCCAACCGAGTCTCAGAACTCTCGCCGAACTTATCTTCTTCGGCCATGTTTGGTGTATTCTCGAGTCGGGCTGTCTTAGTGCTTTCCAGTTTTCTAGATGACTCCCAGTTTTTCAGTCACACACTAATTATTACAATGCTTGTCTTATGTAACTTATACAAATATCAGACTCTAGTAAAACCTATACATTCAGTTCTAGACATCTTTTAGCTTTTCACTATAACAGCTGGCTTCAGCACTTCATCAATGGGGTTAAGATAATACTTTAAACAAATAAGATGAATTTTCATCAAAACATAAATTTTATTTCCAACACAATGCAAGTAAGAAAAGATTCAACACAGTTGAAGCTATGAAATACAAACTATCATTCCCAATCAACCATAAGTGATTAAACTATCACAACTACATTGCCTTGGCTAGTATGGAACTAGCCACTCATAGACATCAACACCAACATGTCAAGGTGATTATGCATAGCAATGAGAACAATTAAAACAAAGTAAAAGCTAAGAATTTACATATCACAAGGTATGAACTTGAAAAAGGAAACTTTCATTCAACTTCAAAAGTTTCAATGGAATTGATACACATAAGTGATAGTCTTGCTCCCAACAAAGTAATCTAAAAGATTAAACTAAGAATTCTGAAGGTTTACAATTTCATTTAAAAGCTAAATAAAAGTAATTTTGGCTAGGAGATCATTGAGGGTCGGGGTGCCTTCAAGATGAGTGATAGAGTGGTAGGTGATAGGTTCTCCAAAGGAGATTAAATGAAGTCTTTTAATTGCTGAGTTCGCACTTTTGGTGTGCGTCGGTCTACTCTCGGCGTGTGCCAACTCTGTTTTGCGTGTAACCGGCATGGGCCAGTACTGACATGGTAGTTGGGCCTGACATCTTGAATTAAATGCTACAACAGAAGTAATTCAAAAATTCCCGGCGCACGCAATGAAGATATCGGCGTACGCCATTTATACAGAGAACCTTCTGTTTTCATCTAGGTAGCACTTGGTGTGCGCCACAACTCCCGGCGTGGGCAATTAATATAGCAGAAACATGGAATTTGCTTGAAATGCCTTGGATTACTTATCAATCACTCATTAAGCTTTAATATCTCCCAGGATTCAAGCTAGCTCCAAGTCTCGGTATTTATGCTACAAAGCAAAACACATAGATACCACGCGTAATTCCGATAACAAAAATTGGCTATGATCCATATCATCACAATATTTGCTCATTTTGATACAAAAACATCACTAAATGCTCAAGAAATGGGAGTAAAACATCGTAAAATGCATCATCTGGTTGACTTACATCAAGCTGCGGCCTACTTTGCCTTATGACAAGGCCGGCTGAAGGCCTAATAATAGCAATTCAACCTTAACCGGCAGAGTACCGGGTCGTGTGTACTGCAATGGCAAGTATGGTCGATCCCACAAGGAATCGATCGAAAACCAAAGTCCGAACTATACCTAGTTTATGTCAACAATATTTGGTAATATGAACCGATCAATATATCATACGGAGGTCTGAAAATACCTCACCTCTGTTTTGCAGACGATCTCCTTCTCTTCTTTGAAGCATCAATAGACCAAGCACGCGACATTGACCGTGTCATTTCCCTTTTAGCAACATGTTGGGCCAGAAAATCAGTGTCACCAAATCAAGATTCACAGTCTCGCCTAATATGGACACTCAAGTAATCAACATCATTGAGAAGAACTTAGCATGTCCCACGCTCTTCACATAGAATAAAACCTCGGGGTTCCATTGCACCAAGGTCAAGTTAGAAATGATGATTTTCAAGGAATTGTAGACAAAGTCCGCTCGAAACAACATCCATTCCAAAGCAGACCGACCAATAATGACTCATACGGTCTTTACAACAACTCCCAACTACCACATGCAAGGTGTTAGCATACCTGCTTCTATCACGTGTGAACTAGATAAAATGGCTCGATCCTTTTTTCTGAAGTGATGATACGAAGAAGGAAAACTTACATCTTTTAACATGGCAATGGATATGCCTACCGAAACTTCGCAGGGGGCCGGGGCTGGGTATACGTAGCACCCGAGACATGAATACTGTTTTTTTGTTGCAAAATTGCATGGCAATTGATTCCTGACCACAGTAAATTAATTATGGGTGCAGCTACTACGAAATAAGTATAGATCTCTATTCGACGCACCCAAACCAACCTATTCTTTCATTTGGGGACGCATATGATTTGCAGCAAACACTCTCCGGATGCTTTTGATTTTGATTAACATGGCAACATTATATGGAAGCTGGTCCCCTTCGGCGAATTCTCTGTAAGCTTGGCATACCACAAAAGATCTGAAAGAATGATATATTATTTTCCGTAAATAATACATTTCACAGATGGGAGTTGCCGGTGTATTGGGGGCTGCTTTGCTATGCGCTATTCATGGGGCTACCATAGAAAATACTTTATTTGAAGATGGTGATGGCGCAAATACATTCCGTGCTTTTAACCCAACTCAAGCTGAAGAAACTTATTCAATGGTCACCGCTAACCGCTTTTGGTCCCAAATCTTTCACAGTGTAATACATATATACACATTACCAAAACCGTTATCTATGATATCATCTAGGCTATCATTTAGGCTAGAATTAGGGAGAGAATAATACACAATAATAGGCTATTAATGACATTAATATTCTAGCTATTAATTACATTCATATTCTATTTATCACACCCCCACAGTCGAAGCGGGAGGAGGGTGGATGCTGAGGCTGTTCCGGAAATCTTCAAACAATACAAGTGGCAAGCCTTTCGTGAAAATGTCCGCAATTTGATACCGAGAAGGGACATGATGAACACGGACTTCACCTCGCGCAACCTTTTCCCGAACGAAGTGAATATCCATTTCGATATGTTTAGTACGTTGATGTTGAACTGGATTCGCTGTAAGATATATAGCACTCACATTTACACAATACACGAGAGTAGCTTTGCGAACCGGACAATGAAGTTCCAAGAGCAGGTTGCATAGCCAACAAGATTCAGAAACAACATTCGCAACACCACGGTATTCAGCCTCGGTACTAGACCGTGAGAGAGTTGGTTGTCGCTTAGACGACCACGAAACCAAATTATCACCCAGAAACACATAGTAGCCAGACGTAGAGCGTCATGTATCTAGGCAACCACCCCAATCAGCATCTGTGTAAGAGACCAGAGTCGTGATGGAGGATGCGTAGAGATGCAGGCCGAGATGCAAAGTTCCCTGATTATATCAAATAATACGTTTAAGTTCTTGCATGTGTTCGACCCGGGGATCATGCATATGAAGGCAGACTTGTTGGACCGCATATGATATGTCGGGACGAGAAAACGTGAGATACTGGAGAGCACCGGCAAGGCTGCGGTAATGAGTGGGGTCGTCATAAGGTGCTCCGGCCGTACCACTAAGCTTTTGCTTCATGTCAACCGGTGTAAGAGAGGGCTTACAGTTGCTCATGCCGGCTCGATCAATAATTTCAATAGCATATTTATGTTGGGATAAAAACAACCCACCAGCATGACGTGTTACCTGAATCCCCAGAAAATAATTTAAAGGACCCAAGTCCTTCATGGCAAACTCGGACTTAAGACTAGCCATAATGTTGGTGCGAAGAGCATCAGACGAAGCAGTCAGTATGATATCGTCCACATACAACAGTAAGTAAGCCATATCCGTACCTCGGCGACAAATAAATAGAGATGTATCACACTTACTGTTGGTGAATCCGAGTGTAGTCACAAAATCTGCAAAGCGGCAGTACTAGGCTCGGGGAGCCTGCTTCAGGCCATATAATGACTTACGTTGTAAGCACACATAATCAGGATGAACACGGTCACGAAATCCCATAGGCTGATGCATATATACAACCTCATTAAGTTCACCATGTAAGAACGCATTCTTGATGTCCAATTGATGGATAGGCCAATTACGGGACACGATGTGCTCGAAATCTGTCAATCGTAGCAGGTTTGACCACCGGACTAAAAGTTTCACCACAATCAATGCCAACCTGTTGTGTTTTCCCGTCACCTACAAGTTGGGCTTTATGCCGCTCAGAATAACCGTCAGATTTTTCTTTATGCGTAAAAATCCACATGGAACGTATTACATTAATATTAGGGGGCTGAGGTACCAAATCCCACATCCTATTTTTAATAAGGACATTAAACTCCTCTGTCGTTGCCAATTTCCAATTCGGGTCACGCAAAGCATCTAAAGGGGTACGAGGAAAAGGAGATTTAGACGTGGCTAAAATATGGGCTTGGAACGAATAATATTTCGGGTTGGGTCGATAAATGCCACTTTGGCTACGTGTGACCGGCCTGTTTGGAGGTGGGCTTGGAGGATGTTGTGGTCCAACTATGGGAGGTGGGCTCGGTTCAGCAACATGAGGTGGGCTGGGTGCGGCCAATGGAGAATTGGGCTGTTGGGCTTCGGTATTAGGCTGATCCGAGTTGGGCTGGGGTTGAAGTAAATGAGTAATGATGTGGGGAGCCAATCCATGGTCCAAAAAATCATAAGAGGTGGACGCCAGCTAATGCAAAGTAGAGAAAGGGAATCTCGTTTCATCAAACTGGACGTGGCGACATATAATAATTTTATGACTAGATAAATCTTAACATTTATAACCCCGGTGATTAGACGGAAAACCCAAAAACACACAAGGAGTAGAACGAGCTTGCAGTTTGTGGATAGTCGAGGAGGGAAATAAAGGGTAACACAAGCACCCGAACACACGAAGGTAAGAATATAATGGGTCTTTGTGGTATAAAATTTTTAGAGGTGACTCATTAGCTAATAAAGGACTAGGAAGAACATTTAGAAGGTAGGTTGTCATTTGTAAAGCATGTGGCCAAAAAGATGGGGGTACCGAAGCATGTAAAAGCATAGTGCGCATTTTATTATTGATAGAACGTATTTTTCGCTCAGCCTTGCCATTTTGGGAAGACGTGTGTGGACACAAAAAACGAAAGGTAATGCCAGTAGACCTACAAAAATCCCAAAACAGTCGATTATCATATTCACCCCCATTATCACATTGTAGAGTTTTAACGTTGCGTTCGAACTGAGTACAAATATGAGTGTGAAGTGTGGTAAAAATGGGTAATACTTGGGATTTTTTGGCTATGGGAAATGCCCACGAATAGTTCAAAAAATCATCTAAAAATAACACATAATAGCGAGCACAAGACGTGCTTAACATAAGAGAGGTCCACAAATCAGTATGAAAAATATCAAATGGAAAATAATTTTTCAAATTTGAAGCAACAAAAGGCATCCTAACATGTTTTCCCAGTACACATGATTGACACTTAGTGGTCTTAAAAGTAGGAGTACAATCAATCGATTTATTTTTTTATAAGAGAATTTAAAACTGACGAGCCGGGATGACCCAACCGATCATGCCAAAGAGTCGACGAAAACAACACAGAATGCGAGAAATTGTTATTCTGAAGGGAGGGAGTAACGGGATATAGGTCGCCTGTGCTATCACATATCATTAGACGTGTCCATGTCTGTAAACAATGAACAGAAAAACCAAATGGACCAAACACAACATACACATGATTATCCTTGGTAAACTTTCGAACTGACACCAAATTTTTAATAAGGTGTGGGGCATGTAGGACATGGTGTAATGAAAAAGATGGGTGAGGGGGAGAAAACGACGAATTACCATAACCTCGAATTGGAATTGTATGACCATTACCCACTGTGATACCATTTTGTTTGCCCAAATTAAAATAGGACGAAAGAGTACGTTGTTCGGATGTCATGTGGGATGTAGCACCGGTGTCCATGTAACACTAATGATCTGGAGGATTAAGACTCATGGTGTGCATAGCGGAATCTATGTCTGTTGGAGCCCAAGAAGCCTCGGCTGAGTAGGCCTGCTGCGGCATTGGTGGACGGTTGCCTAAAACGCTGGGATGCGGAGCTGCTGGTCTTACCCAAGGCTGAGTCGGGTAAGGGCATGGAGGCATGGCCGAAGTAGCTTGCGGGTAAGACCACCAAGGGGGTTGAGGCCATGGGTGTCTGACCGGAGGAGCAGACGGATGTCCATTGCCACCACCATGGTTGTTCTGCCGGCCCCCTCCCCTTCCCGATGAGTTATTATTCCGGCCACCAGTGTTGCCATTTTCCCGACCCGTATCACTGCCACCCCCATTGTTGTTGCCCCGACGGTTGTTGCCCCGACGGTTGTTGCGGACATTCCGCTGTTGTCCCCGACCACCATTCGGAGAAGGAGAAGACTGAGTAGCATTCTCAGTGGCGGCAAGAGCATGGGATTGAGAGTCCTGCTTCACCCGTTCTTGAATTGTTGTTTCCTCCAAGAGCTTAAAACGAGCCATCACAAACGAAGGAATGGTCTTTTTATTTTGCATCACCCTCACAAAGTTGGAATACTGTTCAGTCGGACCCTGTAGCATTCTCAAGACGAGGCCATGTTCCGTAACCGGAGCTCCGACATTCTTCAATTGGTCGGCCAAACATTTGAGGCGGTTACAGTAGGCGTTCGTGGACGAGAACTCCGCTAGGGTGGTATTTGTAAATTCCTTATTAAGGTATAGCACCCTCGAGTTCTTGTTATCGTGAAACAATTCAGCGACCCAAGCCCACGCATCAGCAGCAGTGTCATCATCAACCAAGATGGAGGTGAGGACGTCGGTGGAGACAATCGCATATATCCATTGCAAGACAGCCGCGTCCAGCCGTTTCCAAAGGGTGGGGTTGTCAGCCTTGACTTTGTCCGATGCCGCCTTCTATGCGGGATCAGTGGGTGGAATCACATGATCGAGAACATCATGTACTCTGGCCTGCACCTTAAACAAGGCAGCCCATGAATGATACGGCCCGGTATCGAGATCAAGCGTGATTGGGAGTAGGGATTTCACGTTGGATATCGAAAGAGCGGGATGAAATTTTTGTGAATCAGCCATGGATTGAGATGGGATGCCGGAGAAGAAGAGGGGTTGCCGGAGATGATGAGAGGCGACGGCAGACAAAGAAAACTAGGGTTGAGCGGAAGCGGAGAACTCGGAACCCTATATCTCTGATACCATGAAAGAATGATATATTATTTTCCGTAAATAATACATTTCATTGTGTCATACATATATACACATTACCAAAACCGTTATCTATGCTATCATCTAGGCTATCATTTAGGCTAGAATTAGGGAGAGAATAATACACAATAATAGGCTATTAATGACATTAATATTCTAGCTATTAATTACATTAATATTCTATTTATCAAGATTGTATGCTTGGCATACCATAAAACTATAACTTGGGAAAGTAGTAGTCATGCAGACTTGTTGGTAGTTCAGGGCATATCTGATAAGATTGATAGTTCAGGGCATAACTAATAATATTGATACATATTGTGAAAATTTTGTTTTTAATTCCAGACATAAAAATTTGATGTGCAATTATTGTAATAAGATTGAGCATATAAAATCTTATTGCTTCCGACTTAAGAAAAAAACACAAAAACAAAAGAAAGGCCATAGTAACAAAGAGTCAGCTAAGGCCAATTTCATAGAAATGAGAGTGATGAAATGATTTTCTTTACTGATAACAAATTAAGGTCTGGTGATGAATAAATCTTAGATTCTGGTTGCACATCTCATACGTGTCCCAATAGGGTTAGATTTTAATTTATCAGGTATAAGATTGTATATGTTACATATGTTTCAATTTTAGATATCAAAGGTTTTCATAATATTTACCCTTTCAACGAGAGATATGACTATTGTCTATATATGCATTTTCTTATCTTGTATGTTAGTATTGATGTTACTTGTATAGAAGATTGTATGTTGTGTCTTTTGTAGTAGGCGGCTGGGTGTTCCCCCAGAGGCCGGATATGTGTTAAGAATGGTGGGCCAAGTCCCACGTTGGTAAAGAAATGCAGAATTGCCAACTTTGTAATATCCCGATTTTTCAAAAAGGACGTCCTTGTCTTTTCACGAAAAATCTGAATATTTGGTTTTGTTTTTAAAGGATTAAAAGAAAAAAGGAAAATGATTAACTGGATTTAATTAATAAGGAATAATTACATTTAATTGGGATTATAAAAGGAAAACTAATCCTAAATTAACCTAGTTGTTGTTTTACGTAAAATCTTCTGAGAGAGGCGCAAGTTTGGAGAAAAAAGAAGAGAGGAGGCTTTTGAATCTAGAAGCTAATCCGTTGCTCTTTTCAACAGACATCTCAAGAGAGAAAGGATCACCACGAGAAGAGGATCGTTTTGATATCAACAATCCCTAAATCCGTTAACGTAAGTTTTTCCCCTCCTCGTTCTTGATACTAGGGTTTGTTTATCATCGTCGTTAAGCTGCGTTTTTCTGAGTATAAACATCGTAGTGATCGTCTTTGGATTGATCGTTTATAGGTTTGGAGTTAAAGGTTAAACTTTTGACGGGTTGAAGCTTTGGATCGTTGTACCACGCAAATTAAGGTAACGTGGTGTTCTTATCGTATGACTAAGGTGTCGTAAAGTTGTAGAGCAATTTGTATGTTATTTTCACTGTTTTTAGTCTGGTTATGTTGGAGTTTGGGGCGGAATTGGGTTGGAAATCGCGTGTACGCAGTTGCAGATTTTCTGAGAAAATCCCAGGCAGACGGGCGTCTGCATAAGGGCAGACGGACGTTTGAGGTAGCGGCAGCTCAGACGAGCGTTTGGGGTATTTCGAACGGTTGTTTGAGGGCTCAGTTTTGATATAGGATGTGGCTGAATTTCACGGACGGGCGTCTGGGGTTGGTGGACGCACATCCAAGTCAGACGGGTGTTCACTGGGGGTCAAACGGGCGTTTGACCTGTTTATTCTGTTTTCACTGTTTTTCATGTCAGCTTGGTTTCAGGCTTCATAATCATGTTTTTACTGTTTAACCTTATGTGACAAAGCCTTGAATTAGCTTTTGATGCATTTATTTTCGGCACCATATGAATTCCCTAAAAGGATGAAGTGTGGGACCGTCGAATGCTTTGGATTTGCCTTGTGCTTCGATAAGCTAGGGTTTTTTATCGATGTCTGTGTATGTGCTAGGCTTTGTTAGAGTCTAGTGGTCTTAAGAAGATGGAGTAGACTGATATGAGAGCCTTTTATGTAAATCAACTTAGGTGGCTAGTTAAACGTCTAATCAAACATATGTGTTAGATTAATAATCTTAAACATCATGCAATGCTTGGTAAGGCATAGTACAATATCGCGATGTGTTCTCTGACCAGACAAATTAGATTGTACCCACGCCGGTCAATCGATTGGCTAGATAAAGCGTCTGGTGCATTCTGCCGGTCATCACACTATCGGGACTCAGATATTCCCGGGGCTACTAGAGCGTGTCTCTAAGTATGTTGCACCCAGTTGTCCTAGTACATCCTATTACTAGGCGTAGTGCCCTTGTTATTCATGATGTAACAAACTTGAGCTAAGCTAGATAACTTTGGAACCTCATGTTATGCTATGAACATAATATGATAGTTAGCTAGGGTTAATAACGGAATGAATTAATAAAAGACGGCGTTGCTTTTATTTCATTATGAGACCGACGTTATGCGATCTTCTACGCGTTACTAAGTACTTATGTACTTACCCCGTTACTTTTTGTTTGTCTTTCTCTTTCCCCAAAGAAGATGAACAGGTTGCTAGTGTTGATGAGTTCTTTGATGAGGACGTGTGAGATGAAGCTCTTGAAGACTTAGTTCTTTTAGTTTGATTCTTTCAATAATGTTGTTGATTTAGTTTCAAACAATGTTGTCTTCCTTTTGGAATAGTTCCGTTTGAATTCTTTTGGATTTATGTAGGTTGGTTTAGTATTATTTATTGGATTTAGTTTTACAGCATTGAAAACCGTGTGTTCGACCTTTTGTTTTTCCCGAGTCGTTTTATCTTCTGCGTCATTTTAGTTCTGATGTGTGACGTCAGGATTACATATATTATTGAATTTATTTGATAATATTTGTGCCGATCGCCCTTTTCCAGATAAGGACTCGGTGTCCAGGAACGGGGCGTTACAGTTGGTATCAGAGAGAAAGGTTTTCCTTGCTGTGTAGGACTTGATTTCTTCCTTAAGATAAGTGTTAGAGCTTTAGTAACCCCTCTCTTTTCTTGGTTACAGAATGGTTCTTACTAGAGGAGGAGCTAATACGAATAACACCGTGGTGAATAACACCCAGACGGGTAGCACTGAGGCAGGATTTACCGGGGTTGTGATTCCGAGAAGGAGAAGAAGTGGACCAGCTACCCAGGGCCCTACAGTTTCCCAATTTAACACCCCGTCTGTGAGCAACATCATGCGTGGGGTGAATCAAGGACCAGGCATCGTCATCAGGGGAAGAGTGGAACAAGGGGATCCTTCACGCTTTAACCTGAAAGATACCGTTATCATCATCAAGCAGGCGACACCAGGAGTGTCTGTGTCTCCAATGACCACAAGATGGACAGGTTTCGGACTTTCTCATCCACCGGTGAGTACTTTCCCAACCGTTTCTGTGCAACCTCAGCAAGCACCTGTGCCACCGGCTAGTCAGTTTTTCAGTCGACCACAGGCATCAGTGTTTTCCTTCACACCATTAAGTTTTACACCTCAGCCAATGGTTCTACCTCCACCACCACCTAGATCTGATACTTTTGTAGCACCTGGCTACACCTATCCGCAGCAGACTCGCCCCAACAAAGAAGTTCGATGAGCCTCAACCACAAGATCGTCGAGAATGCTCCACTGGGCCGGCCAAAGAAATACAAAGATCATCGATATGGGGGCTACGACAGACAAGTGGATTGGTATGATAAGATGAAAAAGCACATGGTGCCAGAATTCTTTGGCAATGTTGAGCCAGTAGCAGCAGATTTATGGATTCATGGGTTTGAGAGGACGTGCAGGAATGTGAAGGCTCCAGAATCTGAGTGGGCTCATTTAGCCATATCCTTGTTGGCAGGGAATGTAGAAAGTTGGATGGAAGCATATGAGCACGTTAATCCGAGGATCATGGATTGGGCAGTGTTCAAAGATTTTTTCTACAAGGAATACTTCCCTAGAACAGCACAGAATTAAAAGGCTAATGAGTTTCTAAGTTTGAAACAAGGAAGATACACTACAGTGACTCAGTACTCCCAGAAATTCCATGAGTTAGGCAGATTCTACCCTGAAATCATGAGGAGCGAAGAGAAGAAGATTGAAAAGTTCATGGAAGGATTGTCACATGAAGTGGCAAAGGGCATGCTAGGAGATAGACCTACCAGCATGGCCAGCGTCATGGATAGAGCTTTGATTGCGGACAGATTTGCCAGTAGACAGACGGTTGTAGTTGGAGATAAGAGGTCTTTTTCGAATTATCAAGGAAGTAACTGAGGGGCACCGCAGCAGAATGTTAAGAGGATAGGAAATCCATCCACGAAGAGTTCAGCAAGTGGAACGCCATCGGTTTGTGCTAAATGTAACAAGACACATACGGGAGAGTGCATGGCAGGTAGTTTGATTTGTTTCCACTGTGGGGAAGTGGGACATTACTCGAGAGCATGTCCTAAGAAGCTCTCTCAAGGTAATCAGGCAGGGGGACGAGGTAACCAAAGGGGTAATCGTCTGCTATAGGCGCAGACTGATTCGTGTCTTTGCAGCAGATGCAGAACCGGAAGAGTTAGATGACCTTGTGGTGACCGGTACTTTTCAGTGTTTGTGTTTAATATAGATATTTAATATGATATAGCGCGCATATGATATTATATATTTGTACTTAAATTGATTCACTTGTGAGGTTCCATAATCATAGATAATCTAGCAGTTTCAGCTCTGTTTGATACTGGAGCTTCAGGGACTTTTTTTTCCTCTAAGATAGCTAAGAAGTTGAACCTACCTCTTAAGAAATTGGAGAGACCTTTGAGTATAACCACATATTTGGGCAGAGTTACTAGATGTGCCCAAGTCACACCCCAAGTTGACATTAGAGTTGGGACTTACAAGTGCCAGCATGCTTTGACGGTGGTGGACTTCTCGGATTTCGATGTTATCCTGGGTATGGACTGGTTGTCCAAGAATTTTGTCTACTTGGATTGAAGGGGTAAGAGGGTGATCTTTAAGGCCCCAGGAAAATCAGCTAAGACGTTTCAGGGTAACGTTTACAAGCCTAGCAAGGGTCGTTATCCGATTATCTTAGCAGTTAAAGCCTTAAAAGCTTTGAAGAGGAGTTGCCAGGGTTTCATTGTTTATGCATTAGATAAGGAAAAGCATAGGCCCGAGTTAGGAGAGACTCGTGTAGTTAAGGACTTTTCCGAAGTTTTCCCGGAATATTTGCCAGGACATATGCCTGATAGGGCCATAGAGTTTGAGATCGAATTGATTGCAGGAGCATCACCAGTGGCTAAAGCACCTTATAGGATGGCACCAGCGGAGTTGAAAGAGTTGAAAACTCGACAAGGAGATGCTAGAGAAAACATCATCCAGCCAAGTACATCACCATGGGGAGCACCGGTCTTGTTTGTGAAGAAGAAGGATGGGAGTATGCGGTTGTGCATCGACTACAGAGAGTTGAATAAACTGACAATCAAGAATAAGTATCCTTTACCAAGGACTGATGATCTGTTCAGTCAGTTTCAAGGTAAGAAGGTGTTCTCTAAGATTGATCTTAGGTCCGGTTATCATCAGTTGATGATTAAGGTGTCAGATATACCTAAGACAGCCTTCAGTACGAGATATGGACATTATGAGTTTTTGGTCATGCCGTTTGGACTCACTAATGCTCCATCAAAGTTCATGGACTTGATGCAAAGAGTTTTCATGCCTTATATCGATAAGTTTGTGATAGTTTTCATAGACGATATCTTGGTATACTCTAAGGATGAGGAAGAGCATGAAGAACACCTAAGGATAGTTCTGCAGACCTTAAGGGAGAACAAATTGTATGCCAAGTTTTCTAAGTGTGACTTTTGGTTGGACCAATTTAGTTTTCTTGGGCATATAATTTCTGGAGAAGGCATTAAGGTGGATCCAGCAAAGATAGAAGCCGTTTCTAAGTGGCCTAGACCGGCATCAGTAACAGAGATAAGAAGTTTCTTGGGTTTAGCTGGGTACTACCGGAAGTTTGTAAAGGATTTCTCTGAGATAGATACACCTCTCACGAGGCTTACTCAAAAGAACGTTAAGTATGAGTGGACCAGTGAATATGAGGAAGCTCTCCAGACTTTGAAAGAAAAGTTGACCACAGCACCTTTGTTAGCATTACCGGAAGTTTTTGATAACTATGATGTATATACGGATGCATCGGGTCAAGGTTTGGGTTGTGTTTTGATGCAATCAGGAAAGGTAATTTCTTATGCATCTAGGCAGTTAAAGGTGCATGAGAAGAATTACCCTACACACGCCTTAGAGTTGGCAGTAGTGGTGTTTGCTCTGAAGCTTTGGAGACACTATTTGTATGGTGTCAAGGCAAGGATCTTCACGGATAATAAGAGTCTTAAGTTCTTCTTTACTCAGGAGAATCTGAACATGAGACAATGAAGATGGTTGGAGTTTGTGAAAGATTACGACTTGGACATTCAATACCACCCGGGTAAAGCGAATGTTGTGGCTGATGCACTTAGCCGGAGAGCGGTTAATGCTATCACTACCTTGCAAGAATTTGTGGATCAGTTGGATAGGATGCAGATTCAAGTGATTGAAAGGAAGGGTGAAGATCCAAATTTGGCGCCATTGATGGCATGGTCAGATTTGCTAGATGAGATTCGGGCTAAGCAAGATAAAGACCCGGTGTTGATTAATTTGAAGCGAGTAGCTCGAGAGAAGCCTACAGTGGGTTATCAGTTGTCAAGAGTGGTCATCTTTGGTACGGAGACCGTTTGTGTGTGCCCGATGTGGATGGCCTAAGGGAGAAGGTTATGGATGAAGCTCATAAGATTGCTTTTGCGGTACATCCAGGAGCCACTAAGATGTATAGAGATCTCAAGGAGAGATATTGGTGGCCTGGAATGAAGTTAGGGATCGCAGAGTTTGTGGCAAGATGTGATACATGCCAGAGAGTGAAAGCAGAACACAGAAGGCCAGGAGGTTTGTTGAAACCCCTGGAGGTACCGGAATGGAAATGGGAGAATATCACGACGGATTTCATCACCGGTTTTCCTAAGACGAAGGGCGGTCATGACATGATTTGGGTGATTGTGGATAGACTTACAAAATCAGCCCATTTCTTGCCATGTAAAGTGGACATGCCTATAAAGAAGTTCGCTATTATGTATATCGACAACATAGTGAAGCTTCATGGTGTGCCTTTATCTATTGTATCCGACAGGGATAGTAGATTTATCGATCGCCGTGAAGGGTTTACAGAAGCTTTTGGGGCTAAGACCGATTTGAGTATGAAAGGCTTCATCCATGAGACGGATGGGCAGTCAGAGAGAACAATTCAGACTCTCGAGGATATGCTTAGAGCTTGTGTTTTGGATGCCAGGGGATCATGGATAGATTACCTCAACTTGGCTGAGTTTGCTTACAACAATAGTTATCATGCTAGTTTGGGAATGCCACCTTTTGAGGCCTTGTACGGTAGGAAGTGTAGAACTCCACTTTATTGGTATGAAGAGGGAGAGAAGCACATCATAGGGCCGGAGATGGTTCAGCAAGCCAAGGAGAAGATCGAGGTGATAAGGAAGAATCTGAAAGCCGCTCAAGATCGTCAAAAGAGTTGGGCTGATGTTAGGAGAAGACCGCTAGAGTTTGAGGTCAGGGATAGAGTTTACCTTCGAGCGTCTCCAATGAAGGGTGTCAAGAGGTTTGGAAAGAAAGGAAAGCTAAGTCCAAGGTATGTAGGACCTTTTGATGTCATCGAAAGAGTTGGGAAGTTAGCTTATAGAATTCGGTTACCAGAATCGATGTCTAGAGTCCACAATGTCTTCCATGTATCGATGCTTAGGAAGTGTCTATCTAAAGTGGACGTGGAATCTGAGATTGATCCGGAAGTATTGCAAGATAATATTTCATATGTGGAGAAGCCGATAAAGATTCTGGATAGAAAAGAAAAGATGATAAAAAGGTGAGTGATCCCGTTAGTGTTAGTGCAATGGAGCGATCATGCACCGACGGAAGCCACTTGGGAAGTGGAAGCGGACATGTTCAACGAGTTCCCAGAGTTCCCTCATCTACCAGGTACGATCTAGTTTCGAGGACGAAACTCCTCTTAAGGGGGGAGGAATGTAAGATCCCGATTTTTCAAAAAGGGCACCCTTGTCTTTTCACAAAAAATCTGAATATTTGGTTTTGTTTTTAAAGGATTAAAAGAAAAAGGGAAAAGAAAAGGAAAAGGATTAATTGGATTTAATTAATAAGGAATAATTAGATTTAATTGGGTTTATAAAAGGAAAACTAATCCTAAATTAACCTAGTTGTTGTTTTACGTAAAATCTTTTGAGAGAGGCGCAAGTTTGGAGAAAAAAGAAGAGAGGAGGCTTTCGAATCTCGAAGCTAATCCATTGCTCTTTTCAACAGACATCTCAAGAGACAAAGGATCACCGTGAGAAGAGGATCGTTTTGATATCAACAATCCCTAAATCCGTTAACGTAAGTTTTTCCCCTCCTCGTTCTTGATACTAGGGTTTGTTTATCATCGTCGTTAAGCTGCGTTTTTCTGAGTATAAACATCGTAGTGATCGTCTTTGGATTGATCGTTTATAGGTTTGGAGTTAAAGTTTAAACTTTTGATGGGTTGAAGCATTGGATCGTTATACCACGCAAATTAAGGTAACGTGGTGTTCTTATCGTATGACTAAGGTGTCGTAAGGTTGTAGAGCAATTTGTATGTTATTTGCACTTTTTTTAGTCTGGTTATGTTGGAGTTTGGGGCGGAATTGGGTTGGAAATCGCGTGTACGCAGTTGCAGATTTTCTGAGAAAATCCCAGGCAGACGGGCGTCTGCATAAGGGCAGACGGCCATCTGAGGTAGCGGCAGCTCAGACGAGCGTTTGGGGTATTTCGGACGGGCGTTTGAGGGGTCAGTTTTGATACAAGATGTGGCTGAATTTCACGGACGGGTGTCTGGGGGTTGGTGGACGCACGTCCGAGTCAGACGGGCGTTCACTGGGGGTCAAACGGGCGTTTGACCTATTTATTCTGTTCTCACTGTTTTTCGTGTCAGCTTGCTTTCAGGCTTCATAATCATGTTTTTACTGTTTAACCTTATGTGACAAAGCCTTGAATTAGCTTTTGATGCGTTTAGTTTTGGCACCATATGAATTCTCTAAAAGAATGAAGTGTGGGACCGTCGAAAGCTTTGGATTTGCCTTGTGCTTCGATAAGCAAGAGTTTATCGATGTCTGTGTATGTGCTAGGCTTTGTTAGAGTCTAGTCGTCTTAAGAAGAGGGAGTAGACTGATAGGAGAGCCTTTTATGTGAATCAACTTAGGTGTCTAGTTAAACGTCTAATCAAACATATGTGTTAGATTAATAATCTTAAACATCATGCAATGCTTGGTAAGGCATAGTACATTATCGCGATGTGTTCTCTGACCAGACAAAGTAGACTGTACCCACACCGGTCAATCGATTGGCTAGATAAAGCGTCTGGTGCATTCTGCCGGTCATCACACTATCGGGACTCAGATATTCCCGGGGCTACTAGAGCGTCTCTCTAAGTAGGTTGCACCCAATTGTCCTAGTACATCCTATTACTAGGCGTAGTGCCCTTGTTATTCATGATGTAACAAACTTGAGCTAAGCTAGATAACTTTGGAACCTCATGTTATGCAATGAACATAATATGATAGTTAGCTAGGGTTAATAACGGAATGAATTAATAAAAGACGGCGTTGCTTTTATTTCTTTATGAGACCGATGTTATGCGATCTTCTACGCGTTACTAAGTACTTATGTACTTACCCCGTTACTTTTTGTTTGTCTTTCTCTTTCCCCAAAGAAGATGAACAGGTTGCTAGTGTTGATGAGTTCTTTGATGAGGACGTGTGAGATGGAGCTCTTGAAGACTTATTTCTTTTAGTTCGATTCTTTCAATAATGTTGTTGATTTAGTTTCAAACAATGTTGTCTTTCTTTTGGAATAGTTCCGTTTGAATTCTTTTGGATTTGATGTTGGATGTTTTAGTTCTCTTTATTGGATTTAGTTTTACAGCATTGAAAACCGTGTGTTCGATCTTTTGTTTTCCCGAGTCGTTTTATCTTCCGCGTCATTTTAGTTCTGATGTGTGACGTAAGGCTTACATATATTATTGAATTTATTTGATAATATTTGTGCCGAGCGCCCTTTCCGGATAAGGACTCGGTGTCCGAGAACGGGGCGTTACAAACTTACTTTATTATATAATTATCCTTTGATTTTTTATTTTCGTTGTACCACAACTTCTATTTTTAAATATTCAGTTCAAACCGGAGTTGTTTTGATGGGTGTCGAGCATAATATAGTTTGAGTATTTATTTGAGTATTATTTACTTTTAACTCTTATTAATGTCGTATTTATCTTGTAGTGACTTATTGACTAAGTCACTGAACACTATATATTTGTACTCTCAGTAACCTATTGAATCAATGAAATACAATACATTCTAAATCATGTTATGGTATCAGAGCGTATCAATTTTCCCTCTCTCGTTATGCCAATTACTCCTTAAACCCCAAACGTTTTTTTAAATTTTTTTTATTATGCAGCGTTCTTCTCCGGCAAACATGGCCGACACCACCATCTTCTCAGGTGCTGTCTCGGTTGCTCACCCCGTCCGACTGCCATGGTCCACACCTCCTGCTGTCCATCGCCTCCACCCCCGTAAATTCAGTTCACCACACAACCAGGCCTGCCCCTCCTTGGATAACCCATGGCCACCGTCCGCAGCTCTCTTCTTCTCTGACTCTGTCTAATCTTATCTCCACCACCGGTGAGGCCTCGGCAGTCAACCACACCTCGGCTGCTATGCTCCACGTCCCAGCAACCTTCAATCACCATCAATCGACTCAGCTCTGATCGCGTGTAAGTCGCTTATACTAGCAAGAGGACTAGGTCAATCATAGTATAGGAACGAGTCAAGGTCGATCCCACAAAGACTATTATTTAATAATGTTAAACACAACCACAATTCATAGGTCAATCGAATAGGGTGGTCTTTGACCAACATAAATAAACAGTAATAAAAGAGATGCAAATAAACCAATTGTCAATCAAATATTGAATAGGCATTAACCAAACTATTCACAACTAATCTCCCTTTAATCCGTATTTGCAATTAAGCTACGGGTGCAATCTCCTAACCTTTTTTACTTCCATTGAAAGGACTGTAAACGTCTATGTGCAGTTAACCTCCTTACTTGGTTGTATTAACCCACACGCAATAAGTTCTAGAAAGTGCCGGCTCAAGACCGAAAACCTCCTTAAGCAGTTATTGTGGATTGACTAAAACGTTCCTAGGGATTGATCTAGACTATGTCCGAATTAACACTTCACTTTATCGTCCTTCATGTTAATTTACGAATACGAATACCAGATTGGCCACATCTTAATAATATTTAATTAAACTTGTCGATCAACGTAGCTAAACGCCGAACCACCAAATTAGGGTTTACTAGGTGTCTCGCAGTTGCGATAAAGAACGCCGCGACTGCGCGCGAACGCAACCGTTAATTCTGTGTTTAATATTAACAAATTGAATAACCAAGATTAAGGTTCCTTTAATTAATTCATAGTTGATTAGTTGCAAGCATAATCTAGATATATCACAAGAACAATCGTAAATCTAAGATACGAAATAAATATTGGAATAGATCTTACCCATAATGAAGAACAGATCCACTCCTCAATTCTCTCTCCGTCCAGCGATCATAATTGATCCACAACTAATATAAACCAAGAACAATTCAATAATGAAAGACTCGTGATTTATTTGCAAGAAAATAAAAGAAGAGAAAAGAAGCTTTAAACACCAAATGACTACATCGTATCTAATTGATGAAAGAATGAATAATAGGATGATTGATTACAAATTTGCAGCCCTGATGGCCTTATATAAGTTGTATAAATTGACTTAAGGGAAAACTTAATCATTAGAGGACAAGAAAACACGTTTCTGGTCTGTTTTCGCTGGCTGGGTTCGCACTTGCGAGAGTTGGGCTCGTAGTCGCCGGCATAGAGCTTCGGTATTTGGACCAGAACTTAGCCTACGTAACTCTGATTGGGTGATTCAAAGTGAGTTGGAATCCTCGTTTCAAAAACTAAAACTTTGATGTAGAAGTCCAAGCTCAAATCGTCTTGTTATTATCCTGAAACAGCGTTGAAAAATCACCAATCAGATTCTTAGGTCCAATCTCCGCTCGAAACACTTCAACCTTCAGCTCCGTTCAGTTCCTTATGAATTGAATCTCATATTCAGCCCAAATGATGCTCCAAACACTCGTTCATCTGTCAATAAAACCATAGCACACATAGTAACTTCTATTTCTGGCAAATAACGCATAAAATACGGTTAATAAGCATAATACCAATTTCGTCACCCCGGACGTGGCTTAATCACATTTATCCCATTAACCCATGATTTCATAAATATTATCCCTATTGATAACACAAATCCGGGGTAAGTTGATGGCAAATATGATACCAAGTTGACCATCATCAAATACCGCACACTTAGCTTTTGATCGTCCCGAGCGAAAACAAAATCAAACAAACCCCTTAAACAATTACAAACTAATTAAGAACATACTCATTCAAGAATTATAAATAAGATGAGGGTCAACACATATCCATTAGTAATGCATTAAGCACTATCTCGTAGTAGAACCGGCGTGTGTGTGAATAACTCTCAAACAACAGTGATGCAGACAAAATCACATTATTCCAACTCTGGGTTTACTTAGAAAATCTCAAGCATGTTTGTCCCTTTTCGTCATTCTTTATGAATTTTATTTATTCTTTTTAATTGTAGGTCAAGTCAACTGGGAAAGATCCGAGGTTCACATTTATCAGCTCTATTATTTATGCGAGGGTCGTGCATCTTACACTCTGAATTTGCTTCCCTCTTGCCGAAGAGAAAGAAAGAGCATATATAGATAATAATAATTTTTCTTTCTTTTTCTCTTTTATTGGCGGGTGAACACTCAAAAATCTATATATCCTCACTGTCCACTCTTAGATAAACTATCGAGCCCGTTTTTCCTTGACCCTTATAAGATCCACAACTTGACTTAAATGACCATAGATAGAACAAACAGAGATAACTAAGGTCACCTAGGGTCAAAATAATGCGTTATCTCACTACACACTGAAGAAAATGAGTTTTGCGTGCTTAAAAAGGTCGATTCTACAACAAGATAGATGATTAATAAACCACTACTTCAAATAGTTGACAAACCCCTTATTCATCATTAATGAATTGAGTATGTAATTAAGCAGTTTCAATGGTTTAAGGACTCTATTTTATTCAATTCATTTCATCAAAATTCACAAAAGTAAGCGTATAAGTGTCTCAATTTTTCAAACTAAGTGTCTACCCCCCACATTAAAACTCAACATTGTCCCCAATGTGGAAAGTAAAGAAAAAAGGTAGGAAGAAGAAGAATACTTAGCTTTGGAAAATAGAAGAACTTGGCTAACTATCTAAAGCGAATCATATTAGAGAACTGGAACCAAAGTTGTCTTCTCCCAAGGACTAATCTGCACTAGATCAGCTAATACAAACAATTCAAGCACAAAGGCCATTAGTACCACGAGACGCAAATAAGTAACAAAATAATTATGTCATGTGGCAGTAAATAGCACAATGAAAATATAGAAATGCAATAAACATTTTAAGCCAATACATAACAACTTTATTAATTAAACACAACAAGAGGACTTAATCGATGACTCCAAATAAAAATAACAAGACTCAAAATAATAATCAAATAATCATGCGAAGTAAAATAACTCCTGCACATCCCTTGCTCAACAGCCTCAGGAACATGGCGATGAAAAAAAACCTTCACACTTTTATTCAATTATCGGAAAAAAACTAACAAAAAAGGTTAACTATAAATTAATGACTATGCCTAACAATTAAATAAATAGTCCCCGGAAACGGTGCTAGAAACTTGATCACGGGTAAGTCGCTTCTACTAGCAAGAGAACTAGGTTAATCGTAGTATAGCAAGGTGAGTCAAGGTCGAACCCACGGGAGACTATTATTTAATAATGTTAAACACAACCAAAATTCATAGGCCAACCGAATAGGGTGTTCTTTGACCAACATAAATAAATAGTAATAAAATAGATGCAAATTGTAACATCCCGACTTTTTAGAAAAGGGCAAAAGAGTCTTTTAACAAAAATGCAGATTTTTGTTTAATTTAATTAATTGATTTAAAGTATGTATATGTATATATTCGATATATGTATTTAAAAAGGGGTTTGATTAGTATTAAAAAGGATTTTGAGGGGGCTTTCAAGACAATAACTCATTGGGAGTTATACTTTACAAAATAAACCTTCCACTTAATTGAGGGAGTTATCAGAATTGATTTTTTTTTAGCAAAGAACGTTCAACTCCTTTGAAGAAAAATAGAAAAGAAAAGCAAAGAAGAATTCTTCCAATTTCTCTCTAGTTCTTGGTCGGTTTTCAGAACGGAGGATAGATTCGGAATCAGTGGATGAAGATGATCGTTTTGGTACAAGAAAGTTGAAGCTTTAGAAAGGTATTAGAAAAGCCCTAGTTTAGAATCTTTAGTTTCTGAACCCTTCTTGTTGTTTTAAATTGTTCAATTCGTAGATTAGTTTGAGTAGAAACCTACGATCATAGTTAATTTAGAATTAATTGATGATCGTCTAGGTTTTTGGTGGAAGTTTTAGAGTTGCTGCTGTTTGCCTTGCTTTTTGCTTCCTTTTGCTTTGGATTTAAGGTAAGAGGCTCTTCCTATTGTTTAATTAAGATCTTATGTTGTTAAGGTTGTGTTTTGGGTATAAATTGTGGTGTTTTGATGTTGAAATCATGTTTAAATGTGGTCATGCTTTTGCTTAATGAGATGTGATGTTAAAGTAGAGATTTTCTGCTATTATGATGCTGGGATTGATGTTAAACATGTTTGGTTTGGGTTAGAAATTGAAAAGGGTGAAGAAAAACGTGTTTAGAGAGTTTTGTGCGTTTAGTGTGCGCACATTGACTAGCTGTGTGCGCACATTTTTAAGGCTGAATGTGCAGCTTCTGGAGTGTGCGCACATTCCCCTGGAATGTGCACACACTGTCAGGGCTGAATGTAAACTTTTGCCCAATGTGCACACATTCCCCTGGAATGTGCGCACATTACCCCTGTTTTTGATAAATAGGTTGTTTTAAGCTATGGTATGAGTCTTAAATGTTATTGCATGATTTAATAACATTAATTAAACATGAACAAGCCTTGATTAAGCTTCTGATGCGTTTAGTTCCGGCACCGAATGTACTCTTCAAGGGAGTTGAAGTTCGGGACCGTCGGAAGGGTTTGAATGGCTTGTGCTTTGATGAATTAGTATTCATCAATGTTTGTGTATGTGCTAGGCCTTATCCGTGTCTAGCGGTCTAGGAGAGAGTAATAGAGGTGAGGGAGATTAATTGAAAATACTTAGGTGCTAGTTAACAATTAATAATAAACGTACGTGTGTAGTTAAAAGAATAAACATCGTAACATTCTTGGTAAGGCACCTAGCTATATCGCGATGTGTGGGCGGTCAGATAAAGTGAATAACTCTGCTGGCCTATAAATGGCTAAATGGCAGGGGGACTTCGCCGAACGTGTACACTATCGGGTCTTAACCCGTGGCTATCGGTGTGATCCACTGATAGGTTGCAAACGATACCTCGTGGTGGGTAGCACCATGCGTTGTGCCCTTGAGTGCCGATGTAACAAAGATAAGTTAAGTTAGAAACGTTTAGTCATGACATGTTGATGAGCATGAAGTGAACCCTAGAATTGAGTCGGTCTCATAAAGATAACTTAATAATAATTAATGAACCTTTCGTGGTAAGACTTAATTATACATTAGCTTCTTCCTCTTGCTAAGTACCTTGTACTTACCTCAATTGCATGTGTTGTTTTGTGTGCTTTTGGGGTGAGAAGACGAACAGGTTAGCCTTGTGGTCGTTGGGGAGTTCGATGATGATTTGATGACGTTGGTGCTATGATGATGCTTTCTTTTACTTTTCTATTAAAGGTTGTACTAGATTGCGTTGTAGCTTCTTTAAATAACCTATAGCACTTTTATTCCAAGTTTGAAAGACAATGGTTGTATCTTTCTTCTGTAACATCGTACGTTGTAAGCTTTAGCTCGTTGTTGTAAGCTTTTCTTTTCTACCCTTAGTCGGTTTGTATTCTATTCTAGTGGTATTTATGATTTTACCCGATCCTTTTGGGCTTCCGTTGCTTTAATTTTGATACAACGACGTAGAGGCTGGCGTATAATATTGGAGTTATTTAATGTTATACGCGCCGAGCATTCTCTTCCGGATAAGGGCTCGGTATCCGGGAGCGGGGCGTTACGGTTGGTATCAGAGCGAAGCGTTCCTTGCTTTTCTAGGCTTCCTTCCTTAAGATAAGATCTCTTTAGACCACTTAGAACCGTTCTGATCCTTTCCTTATCTTTCAGAATGGCAGGAACCCGTAGAAATTTCTTTGCTAACCTAAGCTTATGTTCTTAAGATAGGATATCTTAGATCTCTTAGAATTTTTCGACCTCCCCTAATCTTGGTAGTAAATCCTCATAAAACTAAGAATCCTTTTACCGTGGTCAAGTTGCACTAGGACCAAGTGAAGAGTCTCATTTGGCTAAGGTTAGGTTGAGTTATAAGCTCACATCTTTTATGTGATGCCCTCTAGTTTGTTCCTTCTAGGATCCTTAATAGAATCCATACCTTCTTTTGGAGCTTTCAGACTTTTCTCTCTTTGCTCTTTCTATTGGAGGATTTAATGTTTTCTTAATGTAACATTTTGATTTAATCATTTCTTTTATTTTGTAACTTGGTGTTATGCAACACGAGTAAACGATTTTGTTCATGTTTCTATGAGTCTTTGTAATATCCTTTCTGATGTTTCAAAAAAAAAAAATTATGTGAATTTTCAGCCACTTAAAAAATTTCCTTATCTACAATTTCTCTTTTGGCATCAACTTAGTTTTCAATATGGATTGTTCATAAAATTGCTTAACAAGGAGGAATACTCTGTTCAGAAAATTCTGCAGCGGTACTCTTACTTATGAGTCTGTTTTGAATAAGCTAAACACTCCCAAATGACTTGAATTTTTTATATGTTGAAAAAAACTTTCTGCTCTGCAACTTTTGTTTTGGATTCAAGTACAAATTATTTCTGGTTTGAGTACAATCTGCAAGACAATGCAGATTATAATTTTTCTGAAATTTTTGACAGCTTGCAGCAGTCGATGAAAATAATTATTTTAACCAACCTATAATTTTCCAAAAATTTTGATTTTTGAGCAGCAAGTGTAAAACTTATATACCTGCAACTTCTCTCTTTGTATCATGTTCAAATCAGTTTGGTTTGTTTTGTGCAAGTCAATCATTTCATGGTTGATGTATGTACCTAAACTTTTTAAACCATTTAAGTACTTGTTCATGAAAGGCTAGACAACATTCTTTCACCTTAGAAGTTTAGGTGTGGGGTTAGAGGTGTTGTGAAGGTTTTGTAGCATAAGACTTTTAACTTAGTTGTTATTCAAAATAAGAAGTTGAGTAGGTAGGTATTAAGTGTTGTAGATTTAATACCCTTCTGTGACGAGAAACAATTACATGGTGACTTTCCAATCCCACGTTTTCTTTGACGTCTTGCTCTTATAAAATCTTTTGGTTTCATACTTGGTTACCCCTAATTTCAAATGTTTCCTCATTCATACTATTCGTAACCCATGTTCTAGCTAAATCATCCATTTGAATTCTTTTGGAAACTCACTAAAAGTTCTCTCATTGTAAAGTTTTGTTTTCCAAGTGTATACGTTCTCTGATGTGTCCTATTTTTTTTATTTCTTTATGAAGATGTTTTTATCATGTCAAGGGCTTGATTTAAGGAAATAAGTTTCTCATCCTTCGAACTATTTGAACAGGCAACTGCATATCATTCCATGGTATCATGTTTAGCTAATTCGGGACAATACACTTTTGCATCCTAGTGATTACCTTCAATACATCCCCTACAAGAAGTTTTAATGCAAAAAAATATTTAATTAAAGACTCAACTCTTTCGTTAGGATTTTATACAATTTTGATAACCGGTTGAAAGATCAAACTTCTCAAAATACCCATTTTAATTACATATCTTTTTGTCTTATAGTAAGAATATGTGAGCAACTATTTTTACCCAAATGTCATTTAATAGTTCCATACTATTTTTAGAAATATATATATATATATATATATATATATATATATATATATATATATATATATATATATATACATATGCTTAAAAGTCCTGTCGATAAATACTTTCAAATTACTGCATTTTCACTTCCTTACAAAGTTTGTTTCTAAAGCGAGTAATCAAACCTCTTTTATGTCTCATGCACACTTCTTAAAGTTATGTTTTGATAAAGAATTTTAGCCTTCAACTCGTTTGTTAAAAAGTATTCCTTGACAAAATTTTGCTACAAGTGTTAAGTTGTTTCGTCTTATTTTAAACCTTCCTTCTTCAAATTGGGAGACATGGCCTTCTGATTTATTTATTTTTTTTTTAAAACAAAGGGTTATCCTCATTCCTTTGAACACTTTCATTCTTGATGCAAACCTTTTAACAATTTCAGAATAGTCCTTCTTGTGTTAGTCTTTGAACGACACGAAAAATGCATTATTTGAAACTCTTGTGTTCTCTTTACTCAGTCGTCACTTATGATTTCTTCACGAAGCACTTCTCCTATTTACCCTTTATCATTGAACATTTGGAGAAGATATTCCCCGTTTTTATAAATAAAAAAAATTAGAAAAAAAAAAAACCTGCAACGGTTGTTGAAGGAAATAGAAAATGCATTCTCTGAGTTCATTTACTTTCTTTTCTACGTTATCATTCATGACCTCTTCGCAACACATCTCCAAATTAATTTGGATTTTTATCATGAAACATTTCGAGAGAATATTATTCGCCTTCAAAAAAATATATATATATTTTATATAGATATGTACATATTTGAATAAGATTTGAAACTTCTTTCCCTTTCAGACATTTTCTATTGAATCTTTTAATATCGAAGAAAGAAAATTTATTCTTTTGCATTCAATCATACAATTACTTCAAGAGAAAGGAAAATGTTTTCAATATGGGTTGTATAGAATGATCTTTTGGTTGCAACAAATGTCCCAGCCAGAGAACTTTTGTTTTAATTGATTTATTACAAGTAGCCTCATCTTGGTAAATCTTACATATCATCCATTTTGGGTTACCGAAACAAATTTTGTACTATATGTTCAAACCATCTTTCATTTTTTTTAGTCACATGTCTCAAGATTTCTTATTGCTATCTTCTTTAGTAGTTTCAGTTCCCAAGAAATTTTACAACCATTCTTACCTTTATTCTGGAATCAAGGTGAGAATAAGTTTAAACATTTGTTTCTTGTATGTGTTTTACTTAAAGAATAAATTCTTTTACAACTCCAGTCTTCTGCTGGACTATAAAATTGTGATTGCTGATAAACTCACCGTCAAAAGTTGTTTCTTGTCTATAGGAAAGCCTTATAAGTTTGGAAGAAGATGTTCACATGGTTTCCTTTTTGAAGACTAGTAAATATTGAAGTATGTCAATGATTTGGGTGTGCTCGGATGGATTAGTGCTGGATTGATAAAAAGACGGAGTTGAAGTTCCTTAAGTTGATAGCTAGTTTCTTGAAGGTAAGACGGATGTATAGGTCAAGTAACCCTCGTATAAGTACGGAAACAGCTGTAAGGGTGACAAGTGGACAAAGAACCTAGAAGAATATAACTTGTTAATTAGTGGATTGACTTATGACTTATGGGACAAAGTGTTATATGAGAAGCTAAGAAGTTAGGTTGGTAGAGTTGAGTATAAGGTAGATGAAAGGTGTGAATAAGCTAGAGTAGTGCTTGGTTTGAAGTACAAGATCAGTTGTGCTGGACGTATTAAAGCCTTGATGTCGAAAAATACTAAAGTTCAAATCAGTTGGAGATAACATTTTGTTTGATGGTGAACTAGAAGGCAGGCAAGCTGGTACCTAAGAAGAAAGTGGAGTTGGTTCCGGCAAGTTTCGAGGGCGAAACTTCTTTAAGGGGGGAAGAATGTAACATCCCGACTTTTCAGAAAAGGGCAAAAGAGTCTTTTAACAAAAATTCAGATTTTTGTTTAATTTAATTAATTGATTTAAAGTATGTATATGTATATATTCGATATATGTATTTAAAAAGCGGTTTGATTAGTATTAAAAAGGATTTTGAGGGGGCTTTCAAGACAATAACTCATTGGGAGTTATACTTTACAAAATAAACCTTCCACTTAATTGAGGGAGTTATCAGAAATGATTTTTTTTAGCAAAGACGTTCAACTCCTTTGAAGAAAAATAGAAAAGAAAAGCAAAGAAGAATTCTTCCAATTTCTCTCTAGTTCTTGGTCGGTTTTCAGAACGGAGGATAGATTCGGAATCAGTGGATGAAGATGATCGTTTTGGTACAAGAAAGTTGAAGCTTTAGTAAGGTAATAGAAAATCCCTAGTTTAGAATCTTTAGTTTCTGAACCCATCTTGTTGTTTTAAATTGTTCAATTCGTAGATTAGTTTGAGTAGAAACCTACGATCATAGTTAATTTAGAATTAATTGATGATCGTCTAGGTTTTTGGTGGAAGTTTCAGAGTTGCTGCTGTTTGCCATGCTTTTTGCTTCCTTTTGCTTTGGATTCAAGGTAAAAGGCTCTTCCTATTGTTTAATTAAGATCTTATGTTGTTAAGGTTGTGTTTTGGGTATAAATTGTGGTGTTTTGATGTTGAAATCATGTTTAAATGTGGTCATGCTTTTGCTTAATGAGATGTGATGTTAAAGTAGAGATTTTCTGCTATTATGATGCTGGGATTGATGTTAAACATGTTTGGTTTGGGTTAGAAATTGAAAAGGGTGAAGAAAAACGTGTTTAGAGAGTTTTGTGCGTTTAGTGTGCGCACACTAGCTGTGTGCGCACATTTTTAAGGCTGAATGTGCAGCTTCTGGAGTGTGCGCACATTCCCCTGGAATGTGCACACACTATCAGGGCTGAATGTAAACTTTTGCCCGATGTGCACACATTCCCCTGGAATGTGCGCACATTACCCCTGTTCTTGATAAATAGGTTGTTTTAAGCTATGGTATGAGTCTTAAATGTTGTTGCATGATTTAATAACATTAATTAAACATGAACAAGCCTTGATTAAGCTTCTGATGCGTTTAGTTCCGGCACCGAATGTACTCTTCAAGGGAGTTGAAGTTCGGGACAGTCGGAAGGGTTTGAATGGCTTGTGCTTTGATGAATTAGTATTCATCAATGTTTGTGTATGTGTTAGGCCTTGTCCGTGTCTAGCGGTCTAGGAGAGAGTAATAGAGGTGAGGGAGATTAATTGAAAATACTTAGGTGCTAGTTAACAATTAATAATAAACGTACGTGTGTAGTTAAAAGAATAAACATCGTAACATTCTTGGTAAGGCACCTAGCTATATCGCGATGTGTGGGCGGTCAGATAAAGTGAATAACTCTACTGGCCTATAAACGGCTAAATGGCAGGGGGACTTCGCCGAACGTGTACACTATCGGGTCTTAACCCGTTGCTATCGGTGTGATCCACTGATAGGTTGCAAACGATACCTCGTGGTGGGTAGCACCATGCGTTGTGCCCTTGAGTGCCGATGTAACAAAGATAAGTTAAGTTAGAAACGTTTAGTCACGACATGTTGATGAGCATGAAGTGAACCCTAGAATTGAGTCGGTCTCATAAAGATAACTTAATAATAATTAATGAACCTTTCGTGGTAAGACTTAATTATACATTAGCTTTTCCTCTTGCTAAGTACCTTGTACTTACCTCAATTGCATGTGTTGTTTTGTGTGCTTTTGGGGTGAGAAGACGAATGGAGTTAGCCTTGTGGTCATTGGGGAGTTCGATGATGATTTGATGACGTTGGTGCTATGATGATGCTTTCTTTTACTTTTCTATTAAAGGTTGTACTAGATTGCGTTGTAGCTTCTTTAAATAACCTATAGCACTTTTATTCCAAGTTTAAAAGACAATGGTTGTATCTTTCTTCTGTAACATCGTACGTTGTAAGCTTTAGCTCGTTGTTGTAAGCTTTTCTTTTCTACCCTTAGTCGGTTTGTATTCTATTCTAGTGGTATTTATGATTTTACCCGAGCCTTTTGGGCTTCCGTTGCTTTAATTTTGATACAACGACGTAGAGGCTGGCATATAATATTGGAGTTATTTAATGTTATACGCGCCGAGCGTTCTCTTCTGGATAAGGGCTCGGTATCCGGGAGCGGGGCGTTACACAAATAAATCAATAGTCAATCAAATATTGAATAGGCACTAACCAAACTATTCATAACTAATCTCCCCTTACTCCGTATTTGTAATTAAGCTATGGGTGCAGTCTCCTAACATTGTTTACTTCCATTGAAAGTCCAATAAAATGTCTATGTGCAGTTAACCTTCTTACTTGGTTGTATTAACCCACACGCAATAAGTTCTAGAATGTGCCAGCTCAAGACCAAAAACCTCCCTAAGCAGCTATCGTGGATTGACTAGCGTGTTCCTAAGGATTGATCCAGACTATATCCTAATTAATACTTCATTTTATCTTCCTTCATGTTAATTTACGAATATGAATACTAGATTTGCTAGATTTAAATAATGGATAATTAAACTTGTTTATCAACGTAGGTGACGCTGAACCACAGAATTAGGGTTTACTAGGTGTCTCGCGGTTGCAGTAAAGACAGCCGCAATTGCGAGGGAACGCAACCGTTAATTCTATGTTTAATTTTAATGAATCAAATAACAAAGATTAAGGTTCATTTAATTAATGCAAATCACAAGAACAATCATAAATCTAAGATACGAAATAAAATATTGGAATAGATCTTACCCATAACGAAGAACAGATCCACTCCTCAATATCTCTCCCTCTGCAGATCATAATTGATTCGAGACGAATATAAATCAAGCACAATTGAATAATGAAAGTCTCATTATTTATTTGCAAGAAAATAAGAGAAGAGAAAAGAAGTCTCATTAATCACCAAAAGAGTACATTGTATCTAATTGATGAAAGAATGAATAATAGGATGAGTGATTACAAATTCGCAGCATTGATGGACTTATATAAGGTGTATAAACCGAATTAAGGCAAAACTTAATCCTTGGAGGACAAGAAAATGCATTTCTGGTCCGTTTTCGCTTGCATGGGCTCGCAGTCGCCGGTGTAGAGCTTCAGTATTTGGACCATAACTTGGCCTACGTAACTCCGATTTGGGTGATTCAAAGTGAGTTGGTATCCTCGTTTCAAGACCCAAAACTTTTATTCAGAAGTCCAAGCTCAATTTCTCTTGTAAGTATCCAGAAACATTGTGGAAAACTCACCAATTAGATTCTCTAGTCCAATCTCTGCTCGAAACACTTCAACCTTCAGCTCCGTTCAGTTCCTTATGAATTGACTCTCATATTCAGCCCAAATGATGCTCCAAACACTCGCTCATCTGTCAATAAAACCATAGCACACATAGTAGCTTCTATTTCGGGCAAATAACGCATAAAACACGGTTAATACGCATAATACCAATTTAGTCACCCCGGACGCGGCTTAATCACATTTAGCCCATTAACCCATGATTTCATACATATTATACCCATTGAAAACACAAATCTGGGATAAGTTGATGGCAAAATATGATACCGAGTTGACTGTCATCAAGCTCCCGTCGGCTTTCTCAACTGTGAATAGCTCTCAATACATGCCTAACCCTTAAAATGCTTCCCGATCAGATGTGGCTTCTATTGGAGCGGATCAAATACATTTGTCAACCGAATAAGCTTTGGCAAATCAGTGTTCTATTGGAAATGTGTCACATAACTGAGTAAATATGTCCCAGTCTTTGAGGCCAACTTGTAGCAAACCTTCAACCAAGGCTAATGACTTTTACCGATGCAGAAGCTTTCCATCAGGTTCAGGAGAGGAATTTCACGGGGGTAATCCTTTGGAGAGTAATTTGCCTTTGGAAAGGAATCATGGTCTTCAGTCTCATCCTTATTTAATGGATGTAAATAACGGCTATCAAAACGGTTACGACTATCAATACCCAACACCTTATTTACAGCCCTCAATTTGCAAAATTTTTGCTCACACAGGCCATAATGACCCGGCATGTTCTTTTCGGTATACTTAATCCCATCCATGGACCTCTCAGTTACCACCATCTCGGACTCCTCAAGCACACGTGGCTTTCCCGTACTTACATCCCGGTTCTGATTGGATTGCAGATACAGGGGCCACTCACCATATCACATGACCCTTGACATCTCAACTTCTCATTTGTGCCTTATACTGGGAACGAAAAAGTGCACGTTGGACACGGTACCGGTTTATCTATTACTCATTACGGCATTGCATCTATGAATTCTTCCTTTTAGTCATTTTATTTATCAAATATTCTTCTTACTCCCTCTATTACTAGAAACCTCTTATCTGTGCACAAATTCACCTCTGATAATAACATATATTTCGAATTTTATAGGTCATACTTTCTTATAAAGGATTATTCGGGCAACGTCCATCTTAAAGGATTTGTTAAGGATGGGCTCTACCACTTCTCCACCCTGCTCCATCGACTCTCCACCCCTCCATAAGCTTTTTCCTCCTCTCTCACTTCCACCACCATGTGGCATCAACATCATGGTCATTGCTCTCACTCCGTGCTCCGTCAAGCCTTAAAAGTCTACCCACTTTTACTCCTACTAAAGCAACCTCTATTGTGTGTGCCCCGTGTCTGTTCGTTAAGAGTCACCGCTTCCCATTATACACTTCCGATTTTACCTCTACTTCTCCTTTAGACCTGATTTACTCTAATGTCTGGGTCCCTGTTCTGAACCCTCAGTTTATGGTTCACGTTACTATGTTAGCTTCCTGGATGACTTTACCAAATACTTATGGCTTTATCCCCTGAAAATAAATCTAATTTTGAAACGATCTTTCCTGACTTTCTTGCTATGATTGAATGTCAGTTTAACACCAAACTCGAATCTATCCAAACAGACTGGGTGGTGAGTATTGTCGCGTTTCCACTCTTCTTACTTCTCTTGGCATCCGGCATTGCCTTTCTTGTCCTCACACCCATGAACAAGTTGGTACCATTGAGCGCCCCACCATCAAATTGTTGAAGTCAGCCTTTCTCTACTTGCACAATCCAACATTCTGCTTCCCTATTGAGAGGACGCCTTTATGACTGCCACCTATATCATCAGCCGTCTTCCCATCAATGTCCTCCATGATAAGTCTCTATTTGAAATGTTCCATCATTGGCCTCCTGACTATACATTCCTATGGGTCTTTGGGTGTGTGTGTTGGCCCTGTCTCCATCCCTACAACCACAATAAGACTGATTTGAACTCCAAAAAATGTATCTTTCTCAGATATAGTCCTTCCAACCACGGTTAGAAATGCTTAAAGCTTGCCTCTAGAATTATCTACATTGCCCGTCACGTGGTCTTTGACGAATCCGTTTTCCTATATATACCCTCCCCTTCAAAACCCACTCTTGATACAACAGGTCCAACTGCAGGTTCATCAGGAGCATCAACAGGTCCATTTTCAGGTTGAACAAATGGATCTACTGTAACATAAAAAGGTCCAATTTCATAAGTTGAACTATCAGATAAAGTCAGTTGACCCAAATTCTTCTCAATTTCAACATAAGTTGGTTTATCTTTCTTGTGTTGAACAACTAGTTCTGGGATGTCTTCAATTGTATCTCTAGTGAAATTAGGTTCATCAAACACAACATGAATGTATTCTTCATGTTTAAGGAATCTTTTTTTTAGCACTCTAAATGCTTTGCTGGCTGAAGAATATCCCCAAAAGATTCCTTCATCAGCCTTAGGTTCAAAAGTCTTCAACTGATCTTTTTCATTGTTGTGTATGAAACACTTGCTTCCAAAAGCATGAAAATATGAGTTGTTCGGTTTTCTTCCATTCCAAATCTCATGGGGAGTGTTCTCAAGCTTTCTTTTTATTGAAGATCTGTTTTGAGTATAGCAAGCTGTATTTATCACTTTAGCCCGATATCTTCCAGGCAGTTTTTCTTCACTAATCATGGTTCTGCCTGCTTCCTGCAAAGTCATGTTTCCGCATTCAGCAGTCTCATTCTGCTAAGGGGTTCCAGTAGCTTCTAGCTTATGCAACACCATTTTGCTCATAGTAATCTTTGATTTCATTGCTTAGAAATTCAGTTCCTTTCTATGATCTGATCTTCACAACTAAAACGGTTTTCTCATTTTTCAATCTCTTTTGTAATTTGGGCAACTTTTGTAAAGTTTCACTTTTCTTGGCCATAAAGATCACCCAAGTATATCTTGAATAATCATCCACAACAACCAGGGTATACTTTTTTCCACTGATGCTGATTGATGTGATAGGTCCAAAAGATCCCAGTGCAATAGCTCCAAAACTCTATTTGTTGACTGTTGTGTCTTAGTCTTAAAACTTGATCTAATTTGCTTCCCTTTTCTAACAAGCATCACAAATGTTATCCTTCTTTTAAGTCATTTATGGTAAACCAATCACCAGCTTCTTTTTAACCAGCAGATTGATATCATCAAAATTCATATGGTTGAGTTTCTTATGCCACACCCAGCTGAGTTCTAAATTGGTATGTACAATTAGACTGGTATCAGGTACCGCAGTTGACCAGTCCACAATGTACATATTCTATTGTCTTTTACCAGCTAAGACAATTTGATGTGCCATTTCACTTAAGGCAATGCAATAAACCTTGTCAAAAGTAACTTCGTATCCCATGTCACAGATTTGGCTTGTGCCGAGTAGATTGTACTGTTATCCTTCAACATAAGCAATCCATTCTTCACTAAAGTTCCATAACCTCTTGTATATCCAGGGTTTTCATTTCCTTCAAAGTTGACTTTAGGTCCATCCTTGGTAAAGAAATCCACCAAACTGTGTTTGCTCTTTGTCATATGTCTGGAACACCCACTGTCAAAGTACCAGACACGCTACAAAACAAAATAATGTATTTTAGGTACCCAAATCTGTTTGGGTCCATGGTGGTCAATGGTAAGCACAATTCATTGACCAAATCCATGAGGTCTCCTTTGAAATGAATTGCACTTCTTTTCATATATGTAAGCCACAGTTCCATAAAATCTTTCATTAGATTGTGATTTGTACATATATATTTTATGTCCTTTTGGTACATACTGTTGTGCATAGTGAACCCTGTTGTTAGATGCAGCATGATAACCATATGTCTATTTTTTGTTAGGAACATCACTGAATTAAGGTCTCTGTTGAGTCATTTGTTAAGCCCTCAGTTGAGGTCTCTGTTGAGTCCTTTGCTGAGGTGGCCTTAGCATTATGGTTAAACCTTGAATTTCTAACAGCAAGTGCAATAACATCCCAATCCTCATCAGCAGGGAACAATCTGCTTTCCCCCCTGAAATAGTTACCCCTTGAATGATTAACATTCTTAGGTTTAACATTATTGTTCTTGTGATATTTATGTTTCATGGCTAATCTAAGATTAGCCATCTGTGGTTTAGCAAATCTTATAGCAAATATGCTATCAGCAAGTCTATAAGGTGTAACAGACCTTGAATTAGGTCTACCATTCTTGTTAGGTGTTTCTAACCTTTTAGAACTATGATTTTCCTTTCTTGAAGCATTCTCAGGAGGTCTAACTGTGTCAGCAGCCTTCTGTGGTTCAGATCTTTGTTCAGCTATGAAATTAGGACCAATAATGTTACTAGGTTCAGCAGCCTTACTAGATCCATCCTTAGAAGATTGTTGAGTGTCAAATCCAAGGCATGTTCTACCACCATAAGGATTTCTAGATTTTAATAAGTTGTAGAACTTGATTGAGCCATAGATTCAGCTGCTACTGCATGAATCCCATTCATAACACCGCTCTCCGAGCTCATGAATCTGAAGATTAGTCTGAACCTGAGGAAACTGAGAGTGATGAAGAAGTTGAGGAAATGGAAATGGCGGTGCGAAACATCAAGCAATTCTATAAGTTTCAAAAGCAAACATCAACGCACCCCAAAAGGCAAAGTGGAAAAAATTGTGGAAATAAAGACTGGACCACAACTGCCTAATTTTTTGAATGCAAACAAATTGGGCACATCTTAAATGCTTGTCCAAACAAATCAAGGCAAAGTTCTTGATCTAAGTCAAAGCCAATGTCAAATATGCAGTCAAAGTCAAACTTGGCAAATAATTCCCAAGGAAACTCTAATAAAAAGTCAAAGAAATATGGGAAATCTATGGTGTCTGCATGGTCTGACACTTCAGAGTCCGACAACGATTATAACTCTGAAGAGACCGAACAAGCTAACTGCTGTCTCATGGGTTACTCGTAACCCTCCAATGATAGGGAGAAGAGGTATCAAACTCATCATTCACCAATGATGAGCTATACACACTAAACGAGTCAGTTTCTAAGGAAAATTTAGAACATAAATCTAAACTCGAAGACCTAACTGAACATAGGCTGTATCATGAAGACGAAGTCGTCACACTAATCAACATGGTGAGTCGCTTGGAGCTTAAGTATCAAGACACTGAAATTGAGAATGAGTCTTAAGACAAGAGGTTGCCAAATACCAACAAGTCATATCAGGACTTGAGGAGGAAAATTCTTACCTCCATAGACATCTCTCTTCAATTAATGACAAGGGGAAACAAGAAAGTTGTTCGGGACCCCAACCCAAACCCGTCTCAACTCCGGAATCATTGACACCTAGGCCCATTTCCTTAAATAAACTTCAAAAGAAAAAGAATACACCTAAGGCAACTACACCATAGGCACCCAAACCCAAGAACGCTTCATCGACATAATCACACACCTCACAACGTTTTTCACCTAAGGACCACTGCTTTAAGTATGATAAGAAGGGTTCAAGAAGTTACACTCAACAGAACCATCATTCTCATACTTCGAACAGCACTAGTTTCTAACAACCACATCACGATCCATTCATACACCAACCACACACTATACTTTCCGGTACCCCCATATTGACCCCTTCCTTGCCCAGCTGTTCTCCTACCAAAATCAGTTTGTGGGGTTCCAGCCAAACACATACCAGCCTGACCCACGTCACTATGGGCATCCCTCAAAGTCCCCATGGACTAGAAAGGCTGCACATAACCAAGCGTACGACAGGTATGGGTTCGAAAGGACTCCTTCCTACCTGAGACTAACCCTTAAAGACCCAAGAACTAAAGGGTACCTACCAACTTTGTATTGTAGGTATGCTTCAAGTCCAGGATCTGCAGTAGCAATACAATATGTTGTTTGGATAGTTGTTGCTCTAGGCACATGACCGGAAACAAGGCCCTTTTCCATAATTATAAATCTATATCCAAGGGCGGTACGGTCACCTATGGAGACAACTCGAAAGGTAGGATCATCGGTGAAGGCTCAGTCGGTAACCCTACCTCTTAAGTTATTAATAAATTCATGCATGTAGCTAATCTATTTCATAATTTACTGAGCATTTCACAACTATGTGATAATAGCATAGATGTTGCATTTGATAAGGGTGTCTGTAGGATAATTGATCGTCACGGGAAGGTTGTCCTCACCGGTCATTATACGTTGAACATTTATACGATCGAACTGGATAACTTGATTGATTGTTCAACTACCTGCTTGATATCTAAACATGATAATGCAATGTCATCATCGCCTAGGCCATGTGGCTATTTCCATTATTCGGAAACTGTGCAAAAGGAATCTAATTCGTGGAATGCCTAAGGTCGATTTAGAAGAGTTCGAAGTTTGTGAGCCATGTATTCACGGAAAAAAAAAATTAGAACTTCTTTTAAATCCAAGCATGATGTCACAACCACTCGCATACTAGAGATGTAGCAAATAAACTTATTTGGTCCTAGTAGAGTCAGAAGTCTCACCGGGATACATTACATTCTAGTGGCCGTAGACGCCTATTCAAGTTATACGTGGGTTCTGTTTCTGTCTCACAAAAGTGAGAGTGCTGAGGCGTTCTCAACTTTGGTGAAACAACTATAGAACACATTCGATATATCTATAGTTTCTGTTAGAAGTGATAGGGTGGTGAATTCGTGGATACCAAAGTTATAAAGTTCTGTGATTATTTAGGTATCCATCATGAATTTTATGCACCTAGAACTCCACAACAGAATTGTGTAGTCGAGCGTAAAAATCATTCTTGCAAGAATCTACTCAAACTATGCTAAACGAGTTTAAAGTGCCTCATTTTCTTTGGCATGAAGCGGTTGCTTGTGCATGTTACATTATTAATCGAGTCTCTATTAGATGACTCATGCACAAGACCCCTTACAAAATCCTTAGAAATCAGCCCCCGAAAGTAAACCACTTCCACGTCTTTGGTTGCAAGTGCTTTGTGTTGAATGATAAGGACAACCTGGATAAGTTCGCATCTAAGTCCATCGAATGCATATTCGTTGGTTATCCAAAAACATCTCAGGCCTATAGATGCTATGATCCGATTTCCCGACACAGTCTCGAGTCTATACATGTTTCATTTGTAGAGCCTACTTCTTTGACTGACCAGTGTGCTAGTGTGAAGGATGTTTCCTCATCTTTAGAAATAGCAGTCTTAGATGATGATGAGGACTTACTACCTCATGTGAAAAATGATACAAATGGAACTGAAGTAGCACCTCATGCCACTGATGTTGAGTCAACAATAGCCATTGATGGTGACACCTTAGAAAATGGTGCCCACAATGAAAATGATGAGTCAGTTGATCATGCGGGAGAGCAAGAGAAACGCTTGCACCGTTGGAGTGTCGTGCATACGTCAGATCTGATCATAGGAGATCGTAACGCAGGTGTAAGCACCCGAAGAACCATTTCTAACTCTTCTTACTCATCATTGCATGCACTAGTTTCATGCATCGAACCTAAGAACTTAGATGAGGCTCTCTCAGACTTTGAATGGGTCATTGTTATGCAAGAGGAGCTTCATCAGTTTGAGCGGAACGATGTATAGGAGCTAGTCCCCCTACCTAAGGAGAAATCCTCGATAGGTACACGCTGGGTCTTTAGGAATAATATGGATGAGAACGGAACAGTCGTTCGGAATAAGGCTAGTCTGGTGGCACAAGGTTATACCCAAGAGGAGGGTATCGATTATGATGAGACCTATGCCCTAGTTGCTCGGCTCGAAGCCATCCGACTGTTGATTGCTTTCGCATCTACCTTAGAACTAAAGTTATACCAGATGGATGTCAAAAGTACAATCTTGAATGGTTTCATAGATAAGGAAGTGTATATTCGACAACCCCTGGATTTCAAAGATCCACAACATCCTCACTATGTTTAACGGCTCAAGAAACCCCTCTATGGACTTAAACAAGCACCGAGAGCTTGGTACGATCGATTTTCATCAGTGTTGCTTGAGAATGGTTTCGTTAGGGGCAGGGTAGATAATACATTCTTCATAAAAAAAATCAGGATCTGACATCCTGGTTTCCCAGGTTTATGTCGATGACATCACCTTTGGTTTTACCAACCATGCTCTTTGTACTGGATTTGAGGCTTTGATGTCTTCTCAGTTTGAGATGTCTGCCATGGGAGAGTTAACTTTCTTCCTTGGTTTACAGATCAAGCAGACACCGTCCGGCACACAGATTAGTCAAACTATGTAGATAAGAGATATGTCGAACAAGTTCAAGTTTGTTGGCCTTAAACCAGCCATGACACATATGTGTTCTTCAGTCAAACTTGACCTTGATGAATAGGGTGAGCCTTTTGAATCTTGCCTATACCGATCTATGATTGGATCTCTCTTGTACTTAACCACATCGAGAGAGTATATTCAGTTTGTTGTAGGACTATGAGCACGATTTCAAGCTAATCCAAAGATATCACATTACAACGCTGTTAATCCTATTTTCTAATATCTCAGGCACACACCTACACTAAGCCTTTAGTACTCTTGGGCTTCTACACTTGCACTATTCACATACTGTGATACTGATTATGATAGCTATCATGTTGAACGTAAAAGCACTAGTGGCACTTGCAAATTCTTAGGTGATAGCCTCATCTCGTGGTTTCCTAAGAAACAACCTAGTGTTGCTCTTAGTACCACTGAGGCCGAGTTTGTTTCCCTAAGTAATTGTTTAGCCCAACTCTTGTGGATCAAACATCAGTTAGCAGATTTTGGCGTCCTTGTGGACTGTGTACCGGTTTATTGAGATAGTATCAATGCAATAAACTTGTCGCACAATATTGTATTGCACACCCGGGCTAAACATATTGACATCAGATATCATTTTATACGTGACCACATGCAAAATGGTATTATTTCAGTAGAGTTTGTCCCCTCTACGAAGCAAGTGGCTAATATTTTCACGAAGCCTTTACCCAGGCATCGTTTGAAAAACTGAGTAGTGACCTACATCTTATACCACTGTGATCCCTTTTGCTTAGTTTTCAAACTAAGGGGGAGAGTATGTATGTAGGGGGGCTGAAATCTAGGGGGAGCGATGATATATTTTGAAAATTAATCAAATTGGGGAGAATGTGTATAATATATGCCCCAATTGATCGTATGTTTGATTAATTGTCAAAATAATATCCAATTATACGTTATATAATTTATGTGTGTCACTAACTGCCAGGAAACAATAAGGTTTACATCATAAAGCATTATTTCTATTCTTTGAAGGCTAATTAAATAATTTTATTGAATTAACACTTCAATAAATTGATTTATTAAATATTTCAATTATTTAAATATTGTATTTTTGCTGTTGGATCTAGATATACAAGCCTGGTACAAAAAATTATACTACCTCCGGTCTAAAATATAAGTCATCCTAGGAGTTTTCACACAGATTAAGGAATTGGTTGAATGTCATTAATTTGAAGGTTAATGTCTAAAATACCCATTGACTATCATTAATGCAATAGTTGTTAAGTAATGAAAAGTTGTTGAATTCATAATAAATTAAGGGTAAGATAGAGAAAGAGCAATAAATGTTGCATTGGTAATGTAGAATGACTTATATTATGGGACAAGTAGAAAAGTGTAGGATGACTTATATTTTGGACCGGAGGTAGTATATTCTCAGCCTGGCCCAACCTCTACATATCCATATACCCAAGCCTGGTTCTCCTATTTCTTATCTAACCCTTATCATTCCCTATAAACCCAAATTTATCAAAAACCCTAATTCCTTCTCCTCCAGACTTTAAGTTATTCAACCCTCAAATTGATTGCTGAATCCGACGAATCCCACAAAATCTGCTCTATGGTGCCTTCTCCTTCATATTTTGATAATAATCGAGCAGTTATTGCTTTGATTCTAAAAATTTTGCAACTCGTTCTTACTGAAGAATCGTAAAGGTTTGGTCTTTCCTTCTGTGATTCGATTTTGGTGATAGAGTTCTATTATTTCCTCGATTCTTTCCTACTTTGTGTTATATCTCGATTATATGCACTAATTATCCGATTCTTGCAGAATAAATTGATGAGATTTTGAAATCTGCTTTGGTCAGTCAATTATGCCATTTAATGTTTAAAATCAGGGATTTCATCACCCCGGATTTCATGGTGATCCTGTCGAAGAATGAAAGATGTCACCTTCTGAGCCATGTTCATTCAGCATGTGGAAAATACGAGCTATTGACTTCTACGAGCCATTAAAGTCTGATTCTCTGAATCTACAGTCAACTCTAAATCAAGGTTGTATGTTTTCTGTTTTAAAGTTAATATCGTAATTATTATCCTGATTTGATAAAAATATATGCCTGATCCTATTGCCCATTTTGGTCTGATTTTGGGTATGACCCATTCCGAAAAGTAAAGACTGAATCTTACACAATTTCAGTCATGGATCATCGAAGACTGAATCTTACACAATTTCAGTAAGGAATAAATGTTATTCCGATAATATTGAACAGTCACTGAATCTAACATGCTAGATTATTGTCACCATATAGTTGACATGAGTGATGAAATCTCAACTAAACATTTATATGGATGTTATCCTTGATTTTGTGGTTGTTCTAGACATAGTCCCTGTGGAAGGGAAGCGTGTAATCAACGTCATTCTGATGATGCTGAACCATATGATTATAAATTATGTGGGTTATACGTATCTTATCCAATGAGGACTAAAATACCATTTTATGAAAATGGTTATAAAATCTAGAAAATTGACTAAAGCCTAAACATATTGGTTTTTGTTGGCTTATGACAATTTGTACCATAAATAATTGTTTATCTCTCTCTTGGACTATTTTAGAAATAGTTGAATGTACTTATTGAAGTATGACAATTCTAAAAGCCCGAAATGTTTGAGCTAGTACGAATATGAGATAAATGAGACTTAGGAATTAATCTTCAATTGGATTGAAGCAATTAATAAATGGAGGTTGTTTCAAAAGTCGTCTGAAAAAGAATTAGATTCTCCCTAAAAGGATATCATTTTGAGATGCACAACCGGATTGCGGTTCTGAAATGTACGCGACACTTTATACGATAATGTTGTGACGTAACACATGTGAAGAATCCCTTACCCGTTTTGGGATAGTGCCCTTAATCAAAAAACATAACCGAGTTCCAAAGAATAAGGTTGAATAAATTCCATATTAGATATGGAAGGGGATAATGTTGAATCTATCTTAACCATTGATTTGAAGTTGTCATAAGCAAAGTCAAAAAAGCTTGGAGCCTAGTACGACATATGCAACTTTGTGGAATATCTTGGCAAGTACGCTAGATATTGTCTACTTTCCCACAGAACAAAGTGTTTGTCTCCAAACATGTTGTCTTCTAAAGGAGGTATTTCTTCCAAAAGAGATAGTGGGAGTAAATGAGATCTCAAAGGAGTTTGAGAGCCACAATGAGAGATTCAACCATAGGAACATAGCAGATGCCACATAGTGATGAGGTGTAGAACACTGCTCAGGGCACACAAATGTTCTATAAGTCTGTGGATAACCTCAATCCTGAAAAGGATGCTGGTATGTTCATCTTGAAGAATGAATATCCCACTACTTATGTAGGAATGTTTGAAAGGCAAGATTGAGAGATATGGCCAGGAGCCATAATATCTGAATTAGTTTCCATCAGTGACAACCTGGTTGTGAACCTAGTATGTCTTACCTAGAGGGATGTCCCTGAAAGGCTGACATGGATAGTAATATGATTACAATATGGCTATAGTGACAGCTGAAGGGTACGGGGTGTAAACATTGTAATTCTCTTTATGCTGATAGCTGAGCCCAGTTCTATTCAGACTATGCTTGTTATAACTTCGTATCATGGCTATATGATAGTGTTGAAGATGTTGGGCAAACAGCTCGATGTTCATAGATGATAACATGATATGCGAGGCCACGAGATACATTTATGGACTCAAAGAATTTTCTTTAGACAATTTCTTTGTTTCATAATCAAAGGAGTTTGATTTAGTCAAAAGAAGGGATATGCCCAATGTGCAAGAGGGGTAGTAGGAGTTGTTAGGATTTTTGAGTAAGGTATTGGATATCTCTCTCGGGAATTATCAACCCATGTCACAGTTAATTAATGTTTGGTAGTTTAAGGTCTTTACGAAAGCACTTGGATTAGCAGTTCTTATTTTTAGATGTTGGTCCCAGATAAGGGGAAAAGTATACTCAGAGGGGGTGAATGAATATACTGGAGTTTCAAAAACTTTTCTTGTTTTAAAAGCTTTTGGGCAGCGAATAAGTCCATTCTTTTAATGCTGTTTCAAAGTAGAATATGCACACACAGAGTATGAATGATGCAGTAAGTAAGTGCAGTAATGTAAAGTGCTGAAAGTAAATAGACACAAAGGTTTATAGTGGTTCAGGATGGTGTAATCCCTTAATCCACTCTTCTCATGTGATGATTGGGGGAATTCACTATTGTCTTTCACTGATACAATAGTTAGATTGTCCTTGGCTACACAAGCTTCACAATCTCCAAGACTATCACTCCCTGGCTACAAAAGCTTCAGTGACTCAGTCTTCAACACTACTCCTTGGGAACAAATCCATCAGCAGCTATCACAAAGGGTGCAACTCCTTCTCAGATGACTCTGATTCAATTGCTGCAAACTGGTGTGAGTAAGGTTCACAAGGGTAGATCAACCTCAGTACTTGATGTAGATTTGTAGCTCAGAATTCTAAGGTGATCTTCTAGATATGTCTTTTATGTTCAGAGAGAAGGTTTTTGAAATTGACAGAGTTTCTGCTCTTTTTTGTATTCTTTCTCTTGTGTCTCTCGCTTTTTTTTCTTTTCTTTCAATGCCTTCTATTTATAGCCTTGATAATCCTTGATTTGAAATTCCGTTTGTTGGCTATTATTTGATGAGAATAATCCTTGATTTAATTCTTTGATTCCTCCTTGATTTATTCTCCTTGATTTGGGTGATTCGGATTTTATTCAAACGTCTATCATTAAATCCATCCTTGATTGATTCTGCATTAATTGCTTGATTTGCTTATTTTGCATGTTCTGAATAAAATGCAGACATCATACTTGACTTTGCTGTTTAAGCTGTTGCTTGACCGGCTTAGTGAATCTTTTGCCATTGCTGTTGAGATCTCCTTTAGTGTTTTTCTTTAGTCAGCCGGTGGAGCTTTTACTTCGCCATTTTGTTGTTTCCTTTTTTTCTTTGATTTTCCAAGTATGCTTGTACTTCACTGATCCTTTATTTGTGTGAGATCAGTGTACACCATATTAAATGAAAAAAATTCATCACTTGCAGTATGTCTTAGACTTATCCAAGGTCATCACAGACTTCCCTGGATATAAGTCAGTCCATATGTCTTCATTTGATACTGCTGGTACTTGGCTGCCTTTACTATGTTGATCTTCTGTCTCTCACTTGGCCATTCTACCAGTCGAGTACAGTGCATGTCTGACTTAACTTATACAACATGTCAGACTCTAAAAATATGAAAAAGATCAGAAACTCTGTCAATTTCAAAAGCCTTCTATTTATCACCTTGATTATCCTTCATTTGAAATTCCATCCGTTGGCTATTAATTGCCGAGAATAATCCTTGATTTAATTCTTTGATCCCTCCTTCATTTATTCTTCTTGATTTGGGTGATTCGGATTTTATTCAAACGTCTATCATTAAATCCATCGTTGATTGATTCTGCATTAATTGCTTGATTTGCTTATTTTTCACGTTCTGAATAAAATGCATACAACATACTTGACTTTGCTGTTTACGCTATTGCTTGAACGGCTTAGTGAATCTTTTGCCTTTGTTTTTGAGATCTCTTTCACTGTTTTTCTTTAGTCAGCCGGTGGAGCTTTTACTTCACCGTTTTGCTGTTTCCTTTCTTTCTTTGATTTTCCAAGTATGCTTGTACTTCACTGATCCTTTATTTGTGTGAGATCAATGTACACCATATTAAATGAATATATTTCATCACTTGCAGTATTTCTTAGACTTATCCAAGGTCATCACAGACATCTCTAGTTATAAGTCAGTCCATATGTCTTCATTTGACACTGCTGGTACTTGGCTGCCTTTACTCTACTGATCTGTCTTTCACTTGGCCATCCTACCAGTCTAGTACAGTGCTTGTCTGACTTAACTTATACAACATGTCAGACTCTAAGTAAAGCCTATACAAGTATTTTTAACTTATTTCAAGCTTGCTATTACAGCTAGTATGGCCATCATCAAAACAAATAAAATGTTCCTAACAATATCCCCCTTTTTCATAATGCCAAAACCCTCATAAGCCTAAACATAAGTAAGCATTTTTCCATATGATAAAAGAAAGAAAACTCGCCAAAATATATAAAACATTTTTATCCTCTTATAAGTTTTAGGCATACCTCTACTTTCATTCTGTTTCTTAGTAGTTTCAGGCATACCTTTTCTTTCATTCTGTTAGAAGTTTCAAGCATACCTGCATCATCTTGTCGTTGTAACAGAATAATGTTGGTAGTATCAATTGTGCTAATCGTATTGTCCAATTTGGATTCAACAGATGTACTCCTTCTTGTGTAATGGTGATTTCAGCTTTGGTATTGTCCCTCATTCCCCTTTTCTCTTTGCTGGGGATTGTCCCTTGAATCGAGGAGTTGCTATCATACTTCTCTATTTTCTCCAAAGTATTTAGTGGTGGAGTAACTTGGTATTTAACGCTGGAGTAACTTGGCTAGTCACTAAGCCGGTGTAGTGACTTCTTTATTGAGCTGCTGTATAAAACTGTTACTAACAATCAGTGAAGTGAACTTCGCTGGTTACCTGTGCCTTACCTGCCAAGTGAGCGCACCAAAAGTGGCAAAGGTTCAATCAGCTGGTGAAGTCACTCGACTGATTACTCTAGTTTACTGCTCCTTATAACTTAATCAATTTCAATCATTCCCAACTCATGACTGAGTGAAAATATCAGCCAATTGATTTTCAGTAGATATGTATTTCAAGATAACATCTCTTTTCTCCATATGATCTCTGATAAAGTGATATCTTACATCAATATGCTTTGTTCTTGAGTGAAGTATAGGATTTTCTATGATTGAAATTGCACTTCTGTTATCACACATTATTGGAATTGTCTTCTCCTCTATTCCATAATCTCTTAGTTGTTGTCTGATCCATAATACCTATGCACAACAGCTACCTGCTGCTATTTATTCTGCTTCAGCTGTTGAAGTGGATATAGAATTTTGCTTTTTTGCTAAACTATGATACTAGTCTGCTGCCTAGCATCTGACAAGTTCCTGAAGTGCTTTTTCTATCAAACTTACATCCAGCTTAGTCTGAATTGGAATAGGATATCAATTTGGATCCTTCATCTTTTGGATACCAAATTCCTACATTGATTGTTTGCTTCAAATATTTGATGATCCTTTTTGCTGCTAGAAAATGAGATTCCTTTCGTTGAGCTTGAAATCTTGCACAAACTCCTACCGCAAATGCTATATCAGTTCTGCTTGCAGTTAAATAGAGTAAAGATCCAATAATTCCTCTATATTGCTTCTAATTAACATCCTTTCCACTTTCATCCTTCCCAAGAATGACTCTTGCACACATTGGTGTATCTGATGTGCCACTAGTATCCATACCATATTTATGTATCAACTCCTTTGTATACTTGGCTTGATTGATAAAAATGCCATCTTTCATTTGTTTCACTTTTAGACCAAGAAACTATTTGAGTTCTCCCATCATACTCATTTGAAATTTACTTTTCATCAGATTTGCAAATTTCTCACACAGCTTCTCATCTTCTGAACCAAAAATGATGTCATCAACATAGATCTGAACCAACAAAGTGTTTGTTCCTTCTTCTATCTTGAAGAGAGTCTTGTCAATAGTCCCTTTGTTGCATCCATTGTTGATTAAGAATTGTGACAGTGTTTCATACTAGGCTCTTGGTGCCTGTTTGAGTCCATATAGTGCCTTTTTGAGTTTGTATACTTTATCTTCCTTTGCTTTGAGTTGGAAACCAGCGGTTATTCCACATATACTTCTTCTTCTAGAAGTCCATTCAAGAATGCACTTTTGACATCCATTTGGTATACTTTGAAATCTTTATGTTCTGCAAAAGCTAGAAAGAGTCTGATTGCTTCCAATCTTGCTACAGGTGCATAGGTTTCATCATAATCTATTCCTTCTGCTTGAGAGTGGCCTTTTGCAACTAGCCTTGCTTTGTTTCTGACTACTGTTCCTTGTTCATCCATCTTGTTTCTGAATACCCATTTTGTTCCAATGATATTTGCCATGTCTGGTCTGTCCACTAGTTCCCAGACCTCATTTCTCTCAAATTCATTGAGCTCTTCTTTCATGGCTGTAATCCAATCAGCATCTTGAATTGCATCATCTATTGTTTTGGGTTCCACCTGTGATAGAAAACAAGTTAGCATATTCTCTAGTTGTCTTTTGGTTCTAACTCCTGTATGAACATCTCCAATGACTTGTTCTTCAGGATGATCTCTTACCCAATTCAAATCAGGTTGAAGTTGCTCTAGATTTGGTTCTTCCACAACTTCAGCTTGTGCATCAACTTCATGATCTTGTGTTGGTGCCTCTTATGTTGTATTGACTAGTGCATCATCTTGATTTCCAAAGGTGTGATCCAGAATAGTAACTAGTATTTTTGTATTCATATAGACTTGTCTTTGTGCAACTTCTTCTTCAAAGTTGTGTAAAATTTCACCATTTGTATTTGGTTCATCAAAAACTACATGAATTGACTATTTAATCACCAAGGTTCTTTTGTTGAGCACTCTAAAAGCCTTACTGGTGTCTGAGTATCCCATGAAGATTGCTTCATCAGCTTTTTCATCAAAATTATGCAACTGATTCCTATTCAAAACAAAACATTTTGATCCAAACATATGCAAATGTGAATTGTTAGGTTTCCTTCCATTCTAAATTTCATATGGTATATTTCCATGATGTTTGTTGATGATAGATATATTTTGAGTATAGCATGTTGTATTTGCTGCTTCAGCCCAAAATCTCTTTGGTAAGCATGCTTCTGCAATCATGGTTCTGACTGCTTCTTTGAGTGTTCTGTTTCTTCTTTCTGCTACACCATTTTGTTGTGGGGTGCCTGCTGCTGATAGTTGATGTAGTACTCCATTTTCTTCACAGTAAGATCTGATAACTTCATTTAGGAATTATGTTCCTCTGTCTGATATTATCTTGATGATCTTCAATTCTTTTTCATTCTGAATTCTTCTTAGTAGATCTGGAAGCTTCTTGAGAGTTTCTTTCTTCTTGTTCATGAAGATAGTCTAGGTGAACTTTGAGAAATCATCAACCACCACCAAGGTATACTTCTTTCCACTTGTGACTGGTCCAAATAGGTCCATCTGCAAGAGGTGCAAAATTCTGGTTGTTGATTGTTGTGGATTTGACTTGAAAGAACTCTTGATCTGCTTCCCTTTTTAACATGCATCACAGAGACTTTCCTTCTGAATGTAATGTCCGGAAGGCCTTCAACTAGCTTGTTCTTTGACAAAATGTTGATGGTCTTGAAGTTGAGATGGTTCAGTCTTCTATGTCAAATCCAGCTGGTTGATTGCTTATTCTTGACAAGAAGACATGTTTCTGCTTTTGTTGTCTTCCAATCCACCATATACATGTTGTCTTCTCTTTTCCTGCAAGTACAACTGTGCTGGTTTGATTATGAATCACTTTGCATCCAAATGTAACTTTGGGTCCATAAAAGGCTATAAAGTCAATCAACCATCCTTTGTTCTCTGTCGTATGTCTGGAACATTCACTGTCTATGTACCAGGCATCCTACAAAACAAATTAATCAAATTTTGTTTGTGTACCCAACACCACTTGTTTGGTCCATACAAAACATTTAGTAGTAGTCATGCCTCTCATTCCAAGTGTATATCCAAAGGATCTCCTTCTTGGACAGTTGAAATCATCAACTACATATATGTAAGGCATGGCAGAATAATTTCTTGTGAGCTTATTGAAATTATTCTGATACAATTATCTACTTTTTGATGCATTTGCATCCTTTTTCACTCACCAATATGCCGGAGGAAACTTATTTTCATATTGCTTCTTGTGTCCAGGAACATGCCTTGGTTGGCTTTTCCTAAACACATGTTGCATAGTATGAGATGGTTTCTTCTTGTATTTTGGGGGTGCAACATTCCAATCATCTTTTGAAGGGTAAAGTCTGCCCTTACCTTTCAGTATGCTTTTGCCTATATTAGGTTGATAAGATGATTTACTCTGTTTTTTCACTACACTGGGTTTTGACTTCACCGGTGCAGGATGAGTAGTTGAAACTATGGTCTGTCCTTTTCTGAATTTAGGTCTAGTTTGTGCCTTGATTTAGAATTGTGTTATCCATTGTTTCCTTTCTCATCTTGCCTGTTGTAGCCAAGACTAGATTTGGATCCAAACCTTTTTGGGGGTTTGTAAGCTGGTGTATTTAGTGGTGCAGTGGTGCTCTTAACTGGTAGGATGGTTTTCTCAGCTGGTCTGTCAACTTCAGATGAGTGATCATCTGCTGCTTGTTGTTCAGTTGAATGTACTTCCTTTACTAGTTGGTTCAGCTTTCAGTCCATCCAGTTCTTTCCTTAATCTTTTATTTTCCTCTCTCAGATTCTCACATTCCTATTCTAGAATTTCACGAGTTATCTGAATTTCTTCAAATTTACTCATGAGATTTTGGATTAGGTTTGCAGAATCTAATGGGAGAATAGAAGATTGTGCAGTGTCAGATGTGGATGCATTTGATGAGTATGAACTAGATGTTACCTCTGTTTCATCACTTTCCTTAGCCATAAGACATAGGTATGCCTTGTCATTGTCTGAGTTATTGGATTCACCATCATCTAAATCATTATCAGATGATTCTTCACCTTTTCACTACTGGTTTCATCTTTAAGTGCCTTCTTGTTCTTTCTCTTATCTGTTGTTTTGTACTTCTTCTTTTCCTCATCTTTGTCTGTTTCTTCAGGGCAAACTGCCTTGAAGTGTCCTTTCTTCTTGCAATTGAAACATCTGTATGCATCATCATTTTTCTTCATGTCTTTGCTTGAGCTTGACTTTTTGTTTGATGATGAACTTCCTTTGAATTCTTTCTTCTTGCTAAACCTGTCAAAACGTTTAATCAATAAAAAAACTTGCTCTTTTAGTTCATGTGTATCTTTGCTGCTTGTCTCAGTTGTTTTGCTTTGCTGGGGTGCAACCAGTGCACTAGCCTTATGTGCCTTTGCTGGTGCACAGTCTTCACTGTTTAACTCAAATTCATGAGCCTTTAATTGATACATCAGAGTCAAGATGTCAATATTTGCAAGATTTATTGTTCATATGAGTATTGATGTGATGATCTTCTATCTTTCAGGTAGACCTCTCAAGATTTTCAAGCAAATGTCCTTCTGTGGGTATGTATGTCCAAGTTGTTGCAGTTCACTGATGATGCTTGAAAATCTATTATCCTTTTGATCAATGTATTCACCAGTCTTCATTTTGAAGTTTTCAAATTTCTATTTTGCAACAGACAATTTGTTTTCTTTGACTGCCTCAGATCCTTCATTGATGAGTGCCAATTTATCCCACATCTCATTTGCTGTTGTGCAGTCTTTGATCCTCATAAACATTTTACTGTCCCGAGTCTTCAAGATCATATCTTTTGCAACAAAGTCGAGGTTTTCTCTTCTTCTATCATCCTTGGTCCTATCTTTCTTAGGTTTCTCTATTTCCTTTCATTGATCTGCTCATGTGGCTACCACAGTCATGATCTTGATTGGGCCATCATTGAAAACATCCAGCATCTCCTCATGAGTTGCTGCAAGATGAGACAACATTCTTATTTTATATTCATCAAAATTATTAACATTGAATACAGGTACTTTAGACATGAAATTTGAGGAATCCATAAGCACAAATAAGAGATATATTTAGAAAGCACATATTTGAAAACTACTTTGAAAATATGTGATCTCCTTGTTACCAGAAATCAATTCTGAACAGGTTCTAATACTAGGAACACTGCTCTGATACCAATTGTTGGTCCCCAGAGAAGGGTCAAAGTATAGTCAGAGGGGGTGAATGACTATACTGGAGTTTCAAAAACTCTTCTTGCTTTGAAAGCTTTTGGGCAGCGGATAAGTCCCTTCATTTAATGCTGTTTCAAATTAGAATATGCACACACACAGAGTATGAATGATGCAGTAAAGTAAAGTGCTGAAAGTAAATAGACACAAAGGTTTATAGTGGTTCAGGGTGGTGTAATCCCTAAATCCACTCTTCTCCTGTGATGATTGGAGGAATTCACTATTGTCTTTCCCTGATACAATAGTTAGATTGTCCTTGGCTACACAAGCTTCACAATCTCTAAGACTATCACTCCCTGGCTACAAAAGCTTCAGTGACTCAGCCTTCAACACTGCTCCTTGGGAACAAATCCTTCAGCAGCTATCACAAAGGTTGCAACTCCTTCTCAGATGACTCTGATTCAATTTCTGCAAACTAGGTGTGAATAAGGTTCACAAAGGGTAGATCAATCTCAGTACTTTGATTTGTAGCTTAGAATTCTGAGTTGATCAACTAAATATGTCTTTTAGGTTCAGAGAGAAGGCTTTTGAAATTGACAGAGTTTCTGCTTTTTTCGTATTCATTCTCTTGTGTCTCTCACTTTTTTTTTTCTTGTCTTTCAATACCTTCTATTTATAGCCTTGATTATCCTTGTTTTGAAATTTCGTTCATTGGCTATTAGTTGTTGAGAATAATCCTTGATTTAATTCTTTGATTCCTTCTTGATTTATTCTCCTTGATTTGGGTGATTCTGATTTTATTCAAACGTCTCTCATTAAATCCATCCTTGATTGATTCTGCATTAATTGCTTGATTTGCTTATTTTGCATGTTCTGAATAAAATACATATAGCATACTTGACTTTGCTTTTAAGGTTGTTGCTTGACCGGCTTAGTGAATCTTTTTCCTTTGCTGTTGAGATGTCCATCCTTGTTTTTCTTTAGTCAGCCGGTGGAGCTTTTACTTCGCCGTTTTGCTGTTTCCTTTCTTTCTTTGATTTTCCTAGTATGCTTGTACTTCACTGATCCTTTATTTGTGTGAGATCAGTGTACCCCATATTAAATGAATATATTTCATCACTTGTAGTATGTCTTAGACTTATCCAAGGTCATCACAGACTTCCCTGGTTATAAGTCAGTCCATATGTCTTCATTTGACACTGCTGGTACTTGGCTGCCTTTACTCTGCTGATCTTATGTCTTTCACTTGGCCATCTTACCAGTATAGTACAGTGCTTGTCTAACTTAACTTATACTATGTCAGACTCTAAGTAAAGCCTATACAAGTATTTCTATTTTATTTCAGGCTTGCTATTACAGCTAGCATGACCATCATCAAAACAAATAAATGTTCTTAACATTAGAAATAAGAATCTATTGTGATAGATTTAACTGTTGTTAGTTTATAGTTTACCTATATAAATGTGATACTAAAATAGTTTAGCATAGATCGCGATAGGAGATACTGCTAGCCGGTGTTCTCAAGATCTATTTATGTTAGGACGTTAGTCCTAAAGATAAGGTGAAAGATGATGATTATGGAAGGTTTCCATTGCTACTGCGATAGGAACCATCATAAAAGTAATGCCAAATGTTCATAGTCCATGAAGAGTCATGAGCAAGTATGAAAGTAAATCTGGTGAATGTCGAGAATATCCTTAAACAAGTTTAGGATGGTTTCCTAGTTTATCGAAACTTGGAATCGGATAAATATAGATATACAAACGTGTATCCTGAGTCTTATGAAGGCGAGTGGGTGCTACATGCCTGGTTTGTAGTCACTTTTATTAGGTGATACAGTGAGCTAGAAATGTTCTTAGCAAGAGATCATTGTGACTTCTACAATTGAGCCAACACACAGTATTGCCTTGGAGGCACAACTGGGAGCAGTACATGAATCTAAAAGATTCATTCATTAACCTTGTACGGTTCTTTCACATTTTCTATATAGTTGATATAGTTGTGGATTCATTGCTTGAAGCAAGGACCATGGTCTCACCAGAGATTCATGTGTGTTGATGCGGTTCCTTTTGACTTGGTCATTTGGAGCATGGTATGAAGATAATCTGAGTCCCCACGGATAGCGATCCATTCACGGCTAGGGCTGGTTGCGAGTATTGCATGAGATTCTTTGTTTCAACTTGGTCTTTTATGTGCGAGTGATTGGTTTTAGGCCAAGTGGGAGATTGTTGAAATAGTGTCCTAAACCCAATCGGTTTGGACCGGATCCGACCGGATCGGATCATTTCTACTATTTCTTTATGATTATACATATATAATAAATGGTTTTTCTGTTGTCATATATTTATTCTTTTAAAGAACCAATTATGAATTGTTATATGATGATGTCCTTAGTATTAAACTGTGATAGAGAAACCATGATTGACGATTATGGTTGATAAGATCTCTAATCACTTTAATAAGTTTGATACTTAAATGTCTCTAGGCTTATGTACTATTAAACAAGACATTGATAGTACAAACAAGCTAGCTCGTATTAGATGTCTTCTGCCTTTAAGGGTAAGGATAGATCTCGTCTATCGAAATGTAGAGACACTTGGACTGTATGTGGATGTGTATTAGAGAATGCGTACGTTAGACTGACCCACTTACACTGTTAAGTGTCACAATATGTGACGGTTGTGTAATTATCCTTAGGACCGGAGTCTGCATGGCATCACGGTGTGGATTATTATGCTTTGACACTATTGAGGTTTCCCTTAGCCATGGGGCGATCATGCGGTAGTGATTGGGTATGCTACTGAAGCATGCGGAGTATACATGTTAGGTCGTCTGGGAATCGCGTATCCTATGAGTAGGAGTGAATATCCGAAAGGGCCTTCCCATATGGAATGTCTAGTTCTCGTGAATCTTTGCAAAGTGGGATTAAATGAGTTATTCCGAGAGAGCTTGATATCCAATTTATGGGATACGATCAAGATACGATCGTATGGATAACTGTGACGCCCCTGTCCCGGATACCGAGTCCTTATCCGGAAAATAACGCCCGGCACGCATATAATTAAAATTTAATCTAATTATACACGTAAGCCTTACGTAAGCAAACATCAGTGAACAAGCGGAAGACAAAACGACTGACTCGGAAAACTGAAACGACTAATAAATGATCGAAAGTAACACATGCTGCAATTATTACATCACCAAGACTATCTTTAACCATAAAATACAATTTTACGGTGATAGGATTCTATTTACACGCTAACCGAGCACATGAAAGTTAGTAGTCATTGAGTATTGACTCTTCCGATGATTGGGGGTCATGGACGTGTTGCTAGACGCTATTCGTGATCGTTAGATGTGAAGGGCATTTTCTTAATTAAGTTTTATGTCTACGGCCAACATATTCGGAAGCCTATCGGGTCACACACATATGAACATCAAGTTGGATTAAAATGTGGTTATAGTTGATAACCAAATAAGGAAAGAATTTATCTCATACTATAAAAGTTATAGTGGTAAATTAATATGGTGGTATTTATTTATTATGAATAAATATAATACAAAATATTAATTATGTTGATTAATTAAATATACATATATTAGATATGTAAGTCTAAAATATGTATATATGATATACATGTATTTTGTAAATTAATTAATCATAGTATTATATTAATTAAAGAATATTTCGGATGCCAATAATAGGCTAAAAGGGGCGCAGGTTTTAGTGTATAAAGATACACTTGGATTGTGCAAATTAATTAATAAGATTACCATAATATTAATATTGGATATTAATTGATTTTTGGAAAATAAAATTATGGTAAAAAGATAAAGATATTCAACATAGGATATTGGCAATATCTAGATTTATTTAATATGAGATATTAAAATAAAAGAGATAAAGCAATCAAAGGTATTTTCCTTATTTTATTAGGAAAAACTTTTATTTCTCCTCAATCTACTAGGAAGCTTCTCCCAATCAGATTTGGAGACAAGGGGCGCCACATCTGTCTATAAAAGGAGGGATTAGCTAGCTATTTTGTACATCATAATTCCAAGAGCTAATTGTTCTTGTGAAAATAAGAGAACTTCTTAGAGAGAGATTATAGAGGGAGAAAATGTCGACTTAGCGATTGAGTTTTTCTAGTAGAAATCCTTGACATGATTGCTCGTGTGGAGAACTCGAGAGCTCGTGTGGATTCTACTCCTACCGGACGGTAGAGGCCGGACACGTGGTTTATTATTTAAACGGCTCGGATTGCAATATTTTGAAATTCATCTACTCTAGATTTCTACCGGAAATCGGTCAAAAATCGCGTTGATTTCTTGTTTTAGATCAACCAAAATAGATATTACCAATCGTCCAATCCACTCAATCTCTTATATGTTTATTTTCACTGTTTAAAACAAAATATGGAAAAACTCGATCAGACAATGGATTGAAATTTGAAATCAATATTTTGAAATTCATTCGTGTTGGGGTGCGCTTTTCGATTATGATCCGATTCGAATTTTGAGATGCAATAAAAGAGAAAAAGTAGTCCTATTTTTTGAGGTGATATGGAAAATGAATTGAAATCACAAATCAAAGAACACCAAACATGTATGAACCACTTGCTTCGATAACTAAATCGATGTATACCTTGGACCCTTAACAAAAGAGTTATCAAGAACCCTAAGTAATACAATGAATAACGATGTTTAGATCCCAAAATAAAAAGGAAAATAGAATAAGATGAAAGAAAAGACTTGAGCAAATGTAGTTTAACTCAAGGATGAAACTAAGATCCGATGGCTTGAAAGCCAAGACCCTTCTAATCCTAAAATAAAATAAATCTTCAAATTAATCATTAGTAAATAATCCCCAATCAGATTGATTGATTATCTACCAAAATAAGATGAAGATTTGATGAAATCAATCACCATAAAACTCGTATATTTCGTTCTATATGGCCTTGGTAGGCCTTATTGGACACCAATAATAATAATAAGACTCCAAATAAAAAGAAAATAGCAAAAAGCCCATTTCTCTTCTCTTGAGTGCTTGATCCATGCTCCTTTGCCCAAAAGTGTTAAAATAATCAAAGTAAGAAATCATTCTCTTCATTTGGACATGTATTTAATCACATTGGGCTTCTCTTAGATGAAATAGTCCACGTGATTACAACTGGATCGATTCAAATGTGCAAGTCCGCCAGAATATGCAAACCTGCCGACTTCAGCCCAAATAAAGGGCAAGTTGTATTCTCCAATAAACCAACCCTTCGTAATTATGTGGAACCTTAAAAATATCCATATAAATGATAAATTTGAGTTCGTTAAGTTTTCTATGTTGAAGGGAATGCAGATCTCATGCAAATCACTTGATATAAGTCTTAGACAGTTAACGATCATCAATGTGAAATCGTGGACCATAAGAGCTGTGTAGAAAATGTTGATGGCTTGATGGTCCTCCATCAACAACATAGGAATTAATCTTCAATTGGATTGAAGGAATTAATCCATGAAGGGTGTTTCAGAAATTTTCTGAAAAGGAATCAGATTCTCCCTAGAATGATACCATTTTGGAATACACAATTAGATTGTGTTTCTAAAATGAAAATAGCACTTTATAGGATAATGATGCGATGTAAGCCATGCGAAGTATCCCTTACATGTTTTCGGATAGTGCCATTATTTAATACATATATTTAACCATGTTCCAAAGAACAAATGTTGAATGAATTCCATAACAGATATAGAGGACGATGACATCAAATCCATCTTTAACCGATGAGTTACGGTTGTCGTGCTTCTGGCAAGTAGGCAATGTCAGAAAGGCTTGGAGCCTAGTATGACATATGCAACTTTGTGGAATATCTAAGAAAGTACGTTAGATATTATTTACTTACCACGGAGCAAAAGTGTTTGTTTCCAACATGCTGTCTTCTAGAGGAAGTGTGTCTTCCAAAAGAAATAGTGGGAGTAAATGAGATCCAAAAGAGTTTGAGAATCACAAAGAGATATTCAACCATTGGAGCATGAGCAGGCGCTGTATAATGATGAGGTGTAAGACACTGCTTAGTGCACACAAGTATTCTATGAGTCTACAGATAACCCCAAGCCTGAAAAGGCTACTGATGTGTTCATCTTGAAGAATAAAGATCTCACGACTTGTAGAAATGCTTGAAATGCAAGATTAAGAGATATGACTTGGAGCAGTAGTATCTGAAGCAGATTCTATGTGTGACAACCGGGTTATGAACCTAGTCTGTATTACCTAAAGGGAATGTCTCTGAAAGGTGTAGTAGGTCTTTATGAAAGGCCAACATGGATGGTAATACGGTTTCCATAAGGCTAAGTTGATGGCTGAAGGCTACGAGGTGTAAACCTTGTAATTACCTTCTTTTTTTGGTAAAAATCAGATCATTTTATTAAAGAAACCTGAAGTTTTACAAGCCATCTCCTGACTCTACAGAAAAAAAAAATAGCGTCATCAATACATGTACACTACCTCCTCAAAACCTTAGTCCGGCAAATCCGAGGCAGGAAAATCCGGGTGCTAAGGAAAAAGTATGGTCCTCCATGTGTTGGAAACCACCCTCTAGAAAGAGTACAAGACAGGGCAAAATGAAACTGGAGGGGAACCTAACACATCCCAACCTAATACAACCAAAAAATAGAAAAATAGAAAAAGTAAAGATTGTGCTTGTTTTAGATGCGTATCATGCCATATGATAGTGTAGAGAATGTTGGGTCAATGTTTGGATGTTCATAGACAATAACATGATATGTGATTTTACTAGATCCATTTATGGACGCAAACAAGTTTCTCTGTATAAGTTCATTACTTTAAGAATCAAATGAGTGTGATTTGATCAAAAGTAAAGATATGTCTGATGTGCAAAAGGGTTAGTGGGAGTGTGGTAATTTTTTAGTAAGGTGTTGCATATCCTTCTCGAGAGTTGTCACCCCATGTTACAGTCAGTTAATGTTTGGTAGTTCAAGGTCGTTTCGAAAGCTCTTGGAATGGCAGTTATTATTTTGGAATAAGAATCTATAGTGATAGATTTAGATCTGCTTGATTATCACAGTTCACCTGCATAGATGAGATGCTAAAAGAGTTTAGCATAGATCACATCAAGAGATACTGCTAGCCAGTGTTCTCAGGATCTATCTATGGCAGGACGTCAGTCCTGAAGATAAGGTCAAAGATGATACTTATGGAAGGTTCCCTTTGCTGCTTCAGTAGGATCCATATCATAAGGGTTGTACCAGATGTCCATACTGCATAAGGAGTCATAAGTAAGTATGAAAGTGATTCTGGTAAATATTGAGAATATCCTTACAAGTGTTAAGGATGGGTTCCTAGTTTATTGAAGCTTGGAATTGGATAAACGTAGATATACAGATGTATGCCTTGAATCTTATGAAAAGAGTGGGAGCTACAATCTAGGTTTGTGAACACTTTAAGTAAGTGAGACAGTGAGCTAGAAATGTTCTTAGCAAGAGATCCCTGAATATTCTACAACTGGGCCAAAACACAGTAGTGCCTTAGATGAGCAACGGGAGCAGTATGTGGATCTAGGAGGTTCATTCCTGAACCTTGTATGGTTCTTCACTTTTACTGTATAGATGATATAGTATTGGATTCATTGCTTGAAAAAAGGACCAGGGTCTCATCAGAGATTCATGTGTGTGTTGAGGTGGTTCATTTTGACTTGATCATTTGGAGCATGAAGTGAAGATAGTCTGAGTCCCCACGGATAGTGATCTGTTCATGCTTAGGGTCGGTTGCGAGTATTGCATGAGATTCTTGTGTTTCAACTTGGTCTTGTGTGTATGAGTGATTGGCTTTAGGCCAAGTGGGATGTCACACACATCATCTATTAAAATGCGTTATCGTATGTAAATAATTTCATACATGACATTATTTATCTATTACGGATCAATATCATACATGTTTTAATCTATTACGGACCAATATAATACCCAAAATTCAGTTTTTTTTGGACTTTTATAGGTTGAACAAACTTGTTAGAATTGATTTCCTAACATTGTTTTCCCTCATCGAGATCAATAAACAAGAATAGGGGCGTACCCAATAAGCATTCGTTTTCCCGTTAGCCTCAACTAACGCCACTCGAGCAAGAAGAAGCAGAAGAGTGTGTTTCAAAGGGTAAAGAGTTCTTTATGAAGGAGCTAGATCGATTCTTAAACCGCCCCCTTTTCCAAGTGAAAGCCATTCAACAAGAGCAATTGCAGCTCTTCTTTTCCTTTCCTACCCGGTATGAGCTCCTAATTTGTTGACATGAAAATGCTATTGAGGATCCTCCCTTGCTTTCGCACGGTACTGCATTCAGCTATTTGTGATTGCTTGTACACTTCTATCCCGGACCAACTCTTCCCACTACTCTTTTATCACTTGCTTAGCTGGAAAGTAGAAACCGATGAAGGCGCAATACTATTGAATCCTGTTTCCGATGCGCAGCAGCTGGTAGTGAAAAGAACTGAACCAATGTACGAGGAGAAATCGAGATAGGATGTACAGCATGGTTGGGTGGATCATTTTCAACAATGAGAGATATGGTGATAGTTCACCCAGCAATTGCATACATATAATTAGAGACCCCAGTGATCAAAGAAGGAAGGTTCGGCACCATCACATCAGGGCCCATGACCTCCACCCCGGCTAGCGCTTCTCTTTGCATGTCTTTTCAATTTGATCATTCGTATAAATAAATAAATAAATAAAAGCTTATCATTGCAGTAGAAATAAAAAAACATTAATTTAGATATTTGGAAATATTTTTGTTTACTGAATCTAGACGAATGTTGTGATTTAAAGGAAATTTTACAAAATCCTGATTGTAAGGGAAAAAATCAAAGTATCCACTGCAGTATTATTTTGCATGAATCTATGAGGTTTTTTTTTTTTTTTTTTTTTTTTTTTTTTTTGAGCAGCTGTCATGAAGATGTATATTGAAATCTTTAAAATACAGATTTTGAAACATTTACGGTATCTAATGCAAGTGCACTTATTGATCAAGGATTACACAAATCTTTATTACTGATAAATCCCTTGAATCTGGAGTTCTATGAAGTTACTACTACTGAATTTGTTGCTAATACATTTATTATTTTCCAATCAGAAATAAACACACGGCTCTATCCTCCCTTCAAGCAGAAAGGGCCAAATATAAATGCATCATTAACTCAAACACCAAGCTCTTCCAATTCCGGACTCAGAGGTTTAAACAGAGCTTCCACCTCATGGGGATCCACTTCTTCCAAACTCGATGGATTCCACTTCGGATTCTGTACAAGGAAAACCAGGGGAAGAAATACATATATGTGGTTTAAGTTACATAACAAGTAGTCCCAGGTTTAAGTTTCCAAGTCACAACATTAAGCAACAGGAACTGTGACAACCGCTATCACGCAAATTTTAATATTTAGAAAATGATAATGTCACCAACACATTTGTAGATTATCTGATAATGGTGGTGGGACCCATCGATCAATTTAAGTTGATGTGTCTACAGGTGTCTATCGGTATTGCCATTACCCTTAATATTTAGTTGTCTGGCAAGAAAGAGAGAGAGAGAGAGCAAGGAGCACACCTGATCCTTGTCGACTAAAACTGCACGGACACCTTCGGCGAAATCAGGACGAAGGGAAGACCTTAAAGCAATGCGATATTCGGCTTTCATCACCCCACTCAGCTATAAACAGAGAGAGAGAGAGAGAGAGAGAGAGAGAGAGTCGCAGAATTACAACTTCCATCACACAAGTGAAGAGCCAGAATAGAAAACAAGGCAGTGACAAAATTTATAGTTTAAGAGGAACAACAACTACAACTCTACCTTCGACAACTCATTCTGATGGTTACCGCGAGCAGATGCAACCCTAGAGAAATGCTTGTGTGTGAGATTAAGGGAAAATGGGGCACCCTTCTGCAGTCCTTGCAAAGCATCTTTGGCCCATTCTGCCACTATTGAGGAAAACAACACACACACACAAATACCAGACTAAAAATTACGACAAACAGCACAAATATTAAAGGGTTCTATTGGCACAACTTTACTTCATGCACCACATTTTTCGATTGATTGTTTTTACTTCTGGCACCACACTATGAACGTCGATGCCACCGACGTTACTTTGTAAATTTAACAACAGTGACTCTGACGTTTCCCACCAGTGACACTTTTGTAACTATAACAGCAGTGCCTTTAACACTATTTTTGAAAAGTAACATCAGCGGCAGTGACATTCTTATCAAGAAAAATAATAGTGGGTGCCAGAAGTCATTTAAAGAGCGACGGAAGTAAACGTGGTACCGGAAGTAAAAACGTGGTGCCCCAAATATTAACATTAAACTTAGATATGGCCCGTATCATAACATCCCAGCTGCATACAAAGTACATGCAACGTACCTAAAGTGTCACCACTCTGTTGATGATTCTCTAGCTCCGCTATCATTTCCTGAATGGAATTACTCCGACCGAAGGTTGAAAGTATACGAGGTAGAAGCAACTTCAGACGAGGCTCAGACTCAGGATTGCTGCTGTATTTTGCCAACAGTACTCTGATCTCTTCATGTGGGTCATCAGAGCTGTTTCAAAATACATACTTTTAAGGAGAGCATTCCATTCGCAGTCACCCACCATCAATACTAGCTACAAGAATCATAAAAAATGCACATGGTAGGTTCTGTATGTTAAATGGAGAATCCAGAGCATACAGAACCGTACTCGATCTTTGGAAGAAAAACAAAGAGTTACAAAATAATAAATAATAAATAAATGAATGAAACAGATATAGGTTTTGTCAAAAGAAAATAACTCTTACTATTCAAGTATATCATTCCAACAGGTTTTCCTTTGGGAAACTTTCCAGAACAGGCAATTAAGTATTATTAGTATCAATAAGAACAATGATACTATCTGCGTAGTGATTTATATTCAAAAGAAAAATCCGTAATTAGGAAAAGGCAATACATACAAAGTGGTTTCCAAGAGAGCCTCCTTCAGAGAACTTAATTTGCCAGAGTGCACATAGTGCGTTCCAAGACCCATGTATAGTGCATCGGCTGGTGTTGAGATCCTATTCCCAGTCAGTCCAAGATAAGCACCTACAAAAATACAAAGCTAAATAGAACTAGCAAGATTGATACCAAGTGTAGATAAAGAACACGCACAGGACACAAAGGGACAAACCAAGCTAGGCATACAGTATCATAAAAGATTCAAAAACATAACAGACTAGCAACTACTTAAACTGTCTTGGAACCCACAAACAGAAGAAATCAAGAAATTGGATATGTGAAATTCACATCAATCCATAATCTATGTTGTACAGATACGGATACCTGATGCGGGCTTACGAGATTTTGAAAATATAGGATACAAGTACATAGGCTTGTTTGTAAATATTAAGAAATATAAGACCAAAAAATATCACGGGTCTTCACTTTTCACCTACCATGCAAAAGGATAAAATAAAACAACTAAAAATATAGTCAAACATCCAATTGTAGTAGTTCCACATTCTACAAAATACATAATAAAAAAAAACTAGGGAGATTAGCCAAAAAGACAAAATAAGTATCTTATTTGGCAATCAATCCAGACGCTCAACTCCTTATCAATAAAGACAAAAATTTCAATCTAAAAACCCATTTGACCACTTTCTTCTTGTCGAAATATGTATTTTTTATAAAAATGTATTTTAGTTTATTTATTTTAATTTACAGGAAACCGTGATTTATTCTCTTAAAATAGAATATTTGGTCCGGTTAAAATTATTTCAATTTATTTCCTTCTTTAAGTGATTATCAAGCCAACAAATTCTTATAGATTTTATTCTAGTTTAGGAGATTTTGTTTCCTTTCATTTTTAGGCGCCTATTGCTTATTTAAATGTATTCTCTACATAGCCAAAAAACACAATTCATAATTCTTTCATACTTCTTTTCTACATGGTATCAGAGTCAAATCTTTGAACCTTCTTTTGTCTTCAAGTCGCGATGCAGCCCTTCTACCACTGCCTCCATGGCTTCCGAAAAATCGGTATCTCAGGCTGAAGTGAACGCAAAATCAGAAGGACCTTCTCCATTCAGCCAAGAAAAACTGATCATCATTCTCTTCCCATCTAAAATCACAAATTAAATGGGATACATTATCTCATTTGGTCTAGGACCATCCTGATGTTTGTATCCGGAAAAGGAAAAAATGGTCATCTTTCCGGAACAAATCATTCAGCCTAGTCCGAATGATCCTTATTACAAACAATCGACAATAACATGGTTATGACATGACCGATAGGGGGTCAATGACTCCAGAAAATCGACAATACCACTATTACTTCTTGCTTCTTCAGGTTACCAAGTTCCCCAAACATCAGTGCAGTATCCTAACACAGATTGTCGGGATTCCCACTCAACATCAGTGTAGGCCTGAATTTCCCTTATTTCAGATTTTTTGAAATATCACACGAGTGGAGTTTCCTTTGAGATACCTTAAAAATCTTTGTAGAGCTTAAAGATGCTTTTCCATAGGATCATGCAGCTTGCTCTTTGCCCTAACCGCTTACGATATATCCAGAGTCTAATGTGAGCCAGAGATATCAATTTTCCTACCAGCTTTAGGTACATCTTTTTATTCTCTGGAATTTCAACATTCACAACTCAACGCTTCAGATTAGCCTCCATGGAGCCTTCCAATCATATTTCTTCAAAAAAAAAAAAAAATTCCAAAGTGTATTTACTTTGAAAAATAAATATTTCATCCCTGGACTTAGCCAGCAAGTATCTTAAGGGTCCAAGATCTTTAATCTCAAACTCTTGGGAGACACTTCTTCATTCAGTTTGATTCTCCGCTGTCATTCCCAGTAAGAATTATATCATCTACATACACAATAATTACGGATAGTTTTCGATTCAGAGGCTTAAATTAACATAGGCTTGGGTGCCCTAAGCTATTGTGCCAAAGAAAAATCTGGTCTGGATCAAGAGAAACTTCTGAATGGAGGCATATGTTCCATAGGGATCATTCAGATCCGTGTTCAAGCACATACAAGCCTCTAACACGTTTAGACTTGGCAATCATCCACCCAAATGCCATGTCCTGAAAACTGCACCCATCCATAGTGAAATTAGCGACACAATTTTCATCCATGGTAAGTTTATAGACCAATAAAAGACTGAAAGATGATAAGGAAACCTGTAAGACGTTTTTAAGTATGAGATTCTAAGAAATATTGACGGATCATTTCTCAGCAGTAATTGATAAGGAACTATCAGCCAGTTTTAATTTTTCGTTTCGAACGCAATGTATATATGTGGAAAAAATAAATCACAAGATGCAGTCATGTGGCCTGTGGCACATGAGTCAACGACCCAATATACTTTTCACCAACACCTAAGAACGAAATTTTACTTTGATTCAATGAATGAACGAGTGAGATTAGAATTCAGACCTCATTAAGCTATATATGTTCCTTAATGAAGGGCACATGTCTTTGAATGGCTGAAGGAAATGAATTAGAAATTAACTGATTGGCTATATTTATGATCTTGATTGGGTCCATCTGAAGCCCTAAGCTTCCAGGGTGTTTTCCCATGGATATTCCAACAAAGTATTTTGAGCGTCACAATTTAACTTACGCTTATTATTCTTTCTCCCAGAATCATACCTCTTAGCTACAAGGGCGGAATCTCTGTCTCTTAATTGCTCCATTTTTGCATCACCCTCTGTCTAGCCTCTTGTCTCTTTAATTCCTAAGAAGTCCTCCATTAACGTAAGAAAAGGTGTCCTCCTAGGATTCTCCCCTTACTTCATCAAAGATCTTAGATCAAACCAACTAGGAATGAGTAGACACATCTTCCCGTTTTCAGAATTAAACGCTATCAGCAGGACATTCCCATGACTCCTCATACCATAGATCAAGTTCCGGTCACAATGTTACCGCCTCATTATAGTAAGTGTTGACATCCTTGCCTTCTTGTTTCATCCCCACAACTTTGTTTTCGGTTCATATATGTGAAATGAGTTCTCAAGATCTGAATACATCTACAGTGACTGCTTCCCACGTCTACTTTGCAGACTGTAGAAACATATGCGGCCTAGCAATGCATGACTCCATCAAATTAATAAGTCAAGCCATTACTAGGGAATTAAGCCTTCCATGTCCTATATTTAGGATCATTGTTAGGAGGCATCTTGGTTTCTCCTATGAGATACCTTAAGTTTCCACTCTCATCAACAACCAGCCTCACCGTTTAAGCCCATTCCGGATAGTTCTTAGCAGTGAGTCTACGACCAACCAATGAAAGAGAGGAGGAGTTAGGGTTTGGACTATCTTCTCCACCACTGATGGATATGTTACTCCTTCAAGAGAAGTCGGTGGTCCCTATCATGTTGTGGTGGAATACGAATTTCTTTCTCATGTCATGGCAGCTTTAAAATTCATTTTTCATGAATTGGGATTTTGGGAATAGTGGCTTTGATACATTGTAAAAAAATTAATATAAGAAAAGAAAAAGGTAAACTCTTTGTAAGAAAGTACAGAGAAGATGATAAAATAAACTTTCTTTCTTATTCATTCTTAGCAAGGGCTTAAATAGAAATACAAGGGGCTAAACTAGGCAAGTAGATCCAACCGTGGATCTACCGTACTTTTCTAACCGCTAAACACGGTGGCTCAAGTAGCCAACCAGAAAAGGTGGCTCAAGCAACCTACACATTAAATTCTTCGACAGTAGCCTACGAGTCATTCCAAAAGGCCATGTGCAACAAGAGCATGGAAATAAGGTAAAGACCATAAATCTAGGAAGCGATAGGCTTGATTTATGGAAAAAGCTTGAAATGTTCTCTTTATTTCTTGATTCTAGAGCTTTGTTCATATGAAAAGATGTTTCTTGATGCGAAGGACTACTGGAAACCCTAATATACGCATGTAAAAAGATGTATAGGAAGTCTAGAAATGTCTTGCCAAGCCTATCAATGGGGCTTATATCTTGTACTATTTCCAATATGTGATGAAGGATGTGATTACACAATAATGTATGTGATTTTCTGTTGATTGTAAGATTAGAATTTCGTAGTTCTAATAAAATTTTACCAAGAATTTCCAACAAGATTCCTGTGATGTTTGGCTTGCTTTTACCATATTTGAGGATTTACATCCTTTGGGTCAAGGCACTAAATTGGTTCCTTTCTTGACAGTCTCCGTAATCGTGCCATCACATGTAGGACTAACTAAATGCTCCACTTAAACACAATGTACAACAGACTTAGTGTGGAGGAAACAGGAATACTTTCAGTTAAAAAATCCCATGTATCTTGATAGAATCCTTGTAGCTTAAACTAATATAGCATGTATTTTGGATGACGAAAGGACAATTGATTTAACAAAAGAATGTGATTTAGTATGTAGCTAAAAAGCACCAGAATTTATACAATAATACATCGCGCAAGAAAAATTATCCCCCCATCCCCTCCTAATTTTCATCACTAGACAAGGGTCCCTAGCCTACTGTGTTAAAGTAGGATGAGAAAGAATAAATTATTGTATTAGATCCCACAAGAAGTGAGGTATATAAAGAGATTACAATCTAACAGCTATTAGACACAAAGACAGCAATAAATGCCTTGTCTGGGACAGAAAAAAAGCTAACAACTAATTAGGTAGTTGGGAGAACCTAGCCATTTAAGGTAATAATAAGACGGCTAGAATAATACACCAAGTAAACTAAATTATAGTAATACTATATTAATTGAAAGATAAACAAAAAGAAAAAGGAGAGAAACTCTTCTATATTTCATTATAGGAAAGAGGGAGTTTAAATAGGATACAAATGGGAGTCCAAAGGTTTGGACAAAAGCACTAAGGGACCAGCAGACACAGTAATAAATGCTGTGTAGAGCTGGATTATGCTAACTAGGCAGCCGCCTAACCTAGAGATAACTGCAATGGTAATTAAGGGATTAACACCCCAACCATAATACTTGGAAAAAATAGCAGACACAGTAATAAATGCTGTGTAGAGCTGGATTATGCTAACTAGGCAGCCGCCTAACCTAGAGATAACTGCAATGTTAATTAAGGGATTAACACCCCAACCATAATACTTAGGAAAAAATATTACCCTTAGGTAGTATGATTCAGATGATAATAAAAGACTTAATAATAATAATAAGACTTACAACAGAATACTAATATAATGATGTGAGTTCAGATCCATTACCACCAGTCACACATCATGATCTTATGTCACCAATTCAGGCCAAGGATCCGTTGGTAACTAGAGATGGACCGCTGACCAGATTGCAACGCAAGAAGAGAGATGAAGCTTTATCTACATTGGTTATGCAGGCATTCGATGATGTTCACGAAGGAAAGGTTGAATGTGAGAAGTCAATATTGCTCATTGTTGCTGATGGATGTGGTTAGAGACGATTCAGTATTGAGTTTATTTTTAATGATAAAAGCCGCCCATAGGCCAAGTAGAAGCTTAGGAGTTTTTTTTAAAGTTATTTGTCCCACATCGGATTTTGGTTTTTATTTTCTTTAGTTGTAAGCCTATAAATAAGGCTTAGGAATCTCTTTTCAATTACACATTATTCAGAATCATTATAAAATTTCTTCTTTGCATTGGCAAGAACAATTGCGTTTTTTTTAAGTTTACGAATAAACTTAATCATTGAACATCAAATTCAAGAATTTGGCAATTCTTGAACATTCAAAAATCAGGGTTTCTTGGGCAGGTCTCCAAGGGGTTTTGATCATTCCAAGGTTTTCAAGAACAGGTTTCTTGAAGGTTGAGGGTTGAATCATCACGTCAGCCGCACCACCGCGTGTTGCTGTTAGGTCAGCCGCACCATCACGTCAGCCGCATACCCCCCTCCTTCGTTCCGTCGCGATTCAGCCCTCCCCAGGTAAGCCTTTGTTTTTGTTTTTGTTTCTTCAATCGGTCACAGGAAACCTTCGGCCATAGTCATTCTTTGCAAAAACAAAACTTGATCTTTTGCATCATCATCATCAGCCGCAATTTTCACCTTCCAGCCGCCTTTCTTGACCTAATTAGTTTTAGTTTAAATAGGCAAGAATTTTTTTTGTGTTTTCGTGACTAGTACGGTGTCAGGAATCCTGGAACAAAATTTGATTTTACCAAGAAAATTTTTGCTTCATTTTCCACGAAATTTGGCGGGAAAATAATTTTTTTCTCTGTGTTCGAGTTCTTCTCTTTTCAATTCGTCGCCTGTCTCCCCCCTCCTTACCCAACATTGCGTTTTTGATACAGCCCTCAAATACGTAAGTTAAAGCATACGTTCTAAGGCTGTTTGTTTGGATATTTACATCCTTAAATTTTCGAATTGTGTTCTTGAAAATTTAAAATTAGATTTAAAGCATTGAACAAGAACATAATAATAAGCTTAGCAATCTGATTTCAAGTGTCTTCAAGGAAAGGCCATTTATTGTTATAAAAAAAAAAAAAAAATCGTTACTTGAGGTGTTATGCTCAGTGGTCTATATTGACAAAAAAATAAAAAATAAAAAATAAAAAAAAATAACCACTACCAGCCAGAAATCTCTGGTAGCAATTTCAAATTTTGAGGTGTTATGCTCAGTGTGCTTGGTTCGATTTAGCCACTGCCAGCCAGAAATCTCATTCTCAACTTAATAGAGGTGTTATGCTCGGTGAATTATTATAAAAAAAAAATAAAAAAAAAAAAAATCACCGCCAGCCAGAAATCTCTTAAGGTTCGTTTGGGCAATTGAAAATTGTTGAAAAAAGGTTGAATTTGCTATATTGTTGTGATCTTAAATTTGTCGTTTGAATCTAATTTTTTATTTTACGAGTACTACTAACGGAAATTTTGGATTAAAGATCTTAACAATCTGATTTGAAAGTGTGGTTTAATTTAAGTAGTTTGGTGGCTGTTTCCCAAACCGTTGTTCTTAGCATCCTATTCTTAGAAAGACCACCAGCCTTTTTTTTTACCTTGGGCTTCGACATCCGAAGGACACTTGTTCTTAATACTTTGGAAATTGCAAAACTTCGGGGAGCACTACTACGAGAATCTTGAAAGCTGAAGGATCACCTTGAGATCAAATACATCTCTCCAGGTTAGTGGATTTCAAGTTCTTCCCTTTTATTTTCTCTACTACTTGTGTTTGTTCGTGTAGTGATGGCAGGCCCAACCGAGGGAGATGGATCCCACCCAACGGATGGGAATGTGACACGATGGATTGTTGGCCAGGAGGCTACCATTCGGGCACTACAAGAAGGACGAAACAACAAGCCTCTAAAATGGATCAATTGACGACCATGATGGCGAGGATTGAAGCCACATCGTAAATGCCCAAGCCAAGCAACCTCACCCACCGTGAGGGCGTGGCGGCGCTAGTGCGACCAGTCCAAACCGTAAGGTAGAGGAGGTGCGATCGAGGGCCGTGGCTATAAGACCACCTATGAGAGAGGATACTTGGCAAGTACATGAAAATTTTGGGTTTGAAGTTGATGGAGAAGATCTGGATAACGATGAGGAAGTACAGCAACAACCAAGGAGGAGGCAGCGTCAACTTAGGTTTGACCAAGATGATATCGGTGATGACGAAGCTACAGATGATGTTAGAGGTATCAAACTGAAAATTCCCCCATTCAAAGGTACTACTGATCCGAATGACTATTTTGTTTGGGTAGCTAAATGTGAAAGGGTTTTCAAATGTCGTAGCTGCACTGATAGACAAAAGATAGTAGTTGTTGTTTTTTATATTATTGTTTATTATAATTTAAGTTGATAAGCGAGTTTGTTGTATTTTTGCATAATATTTATTTGATGAAGTCATGTTCCTATCTTTTAACGATTCTTTTCCGTTGGAAACATGAGTAACCATGACGAGTTACATTGGAAATTATATAAAAATGAGTGCACGTCACTAACTTTTGTTTTGAATAATTTTATTAGTTAATTATCAATTATGACAAATTTAGAAAGATGTCAGGATTTTACTACTATAAAAAAGATTTTTGTCAAAAAGGACATTTCATCATTGGAAGTGAAAATGAAAGTGAATTTGAGAGTGAACTACGTTGGTTTTGTGCTGAAAATCAACGTAATTCACTTTCACTTTCACTGGTGAAATGTCTTTTTTGACAAAAAAACTTTTCTTACAGTCCTTTTTGCCTGAAATCTTCTATATTGTGTCTTTTAGGACCGTTATCCCTAATTTTATTTACTTATTGACAACGTTTGTGCAATGAAAAATTGTTTAACTCCTTCCGTGCATGTTACACGGGTTAGGGCTTCCCCTCCTATCTATAATGTCCAAACTACCCTTGCTATAAAATAATTACAAAAATATAAATATATATACCGTAATAATTGTAATTGTGATACCAAACATCTTTGACACCCTTCTCTTATATACAATGCCGTGAAGAAGCTTAATTTTTTTCCCTAAATACAAACAATGAATTATGGGAAGTAAATATTCTCTAATTATTTATTCCTTAAATTTTTTTTTGAGAACTTTTATTCCTTAAGTTAATATATTTGATTGATTTCTTAAGTTAAAATATTAATTAATCCAACGAATATGGCAAACGTCCTAGCCCCTGGTTCTCCCGTCCATGAGCAAACTGAAGCCCCCTTTTAAACAACATATGAGACTTTGATATATACTTCCTCCCTCGGTTCATATTTAACTATAGTAGTTTTCAAAAATATAAATTATTTTTCATATATCGTAGTTTCATTTCCAAATCATTTTTATTGTATTTTTTTTACATCTACCCTTATTTATTAAACATTGGATTAATGACACTCAAAGGCTGTTATTGTTATTTGGATGTTAAAGTCAAAGTATCAACTACTCTCCTAATTTATGTGTTTTTGGCAACTGACACAGTTAAATATTAATGGAGGGAGGAATGCTTGTATTATAATGGATGATTTTATTTGAGTAGTGTGCAGGGCTTAGTGCTGTTAACGAGCCGAGCCGAGTATTGGTGGTTCGAACTCGAGCTCGTTTAGCTCATGAGCTCGTTCGTTTGATAAACGAACAAAAAATTCTGTTCGAGCTCGGCTCGTTTAAAAGATGAAATGTTCGAGCTCGTTCGAGCTCGGCTCGTTAGACATATTTTTTTCCTTTTGGCTCGACTTTGGCTCGAAATCGGCTCGAGTTCGGTTCGTTAAAATATAAAACAAAAAATGCAAATGTAAGACATTAAAATTACATATATTTGTTGAATAATAAGGGTATTATAGTCAAGTGTAATAGATATGGTCAATCCTAGGGTAAATAAGGCGGCTGATTTACTTTCCAGATTTATAGTTATTCTGTCATTAAGACGGAATATTTTGTAATAATAGGTGACTGATTTAGATCCTTAAATCAGGGAATCTAAATCAGTCAAGTCTCTTTTCACCTCCTATTTAAGGAGAGTTCAGCACATTGTAATAAACATGTTTTTCAGAATAATAAAATACTTCTCTTCCTTTTCTAACATGGTATCAGAGCGTAGGTGATCCTAAAACCTACAATCATGAATTACCGGGCCGCCTTCACCGGAGAATTGATTAACACTACCACTGGTCAATCCTCCGGCACAAACAAGGAGGAATCTAACTATCCTCCTGCCCACCTTCTTGTCTCACACAAACTGAATGGAAAAAATTGGCTGGAATGGTCCGAGACCATAAAAATGGTGATCGATGGGCGGAGCAAGCTCGGATTCCTAATCAGGCAGAAAAGGAACCGGCTGCAAATGATCCCAGACACAGCACATGGAGATCAGAAAACTCCATGATCAAGGCCTGGCTATTAAACTCAATGGAACCAGGCATAGCAAGGCCTCATATGCTACTCCGCACTGCAAAAGACATTTGGGATGCTGTGAAAGAGATGTATTCTGATCTGGAAAACTCTTCACGATCTCTACTACTTGAAGACTAAACTTTGGAGTTTAAAGCAAGGGAATAAGGATGTGACTTCATACTACAATGAAGTGGTCACCCTTTGGCAAGAGCTGGACTTGTGCCATGAAGACACATGGGAATGTCCAGCAGATAGCGTTAAGTTTAATAAAAGGGAAGAAAATGAACGAGTGTACTCTTTCCTTGCAGGACTTAACTCTGATCTAGATGAAGTTAGGGGCAGAGTATTAAGCAGAAAGCCCATTCCTTCATTAAGGGAAGCTTTTCCGAGGTCAGAAGGGAGGAGGCAAGAAGGAAAGTGATGAATGTTGGGTCTGATCTGCCCCAAAATCAGAAAATTGGAGGACAAGATCTGGAGGCATCTGCATTGGTGATCGCCAAAGGAGAAAACAAGGAAGGAAGCAGAAATTATGGTGTGACCACCAGAGGAAACAAGGACATAACAGAGATAATTGTCGGGTGATCCATGGAAAGTCCTCAAATTGGAAACCAAGAAACCAGGCTAGTAATCTGGGAAATAAAGGAAATCAAGCAACTTACGTGCCATCCGATCGTGGTCGAGAAGAATCAAGTCGCCATTCACACAGAGCAAATTGAGCAACTGAGTAGTCTTTTGGCAAGCCATAAGCAAATCTCTAATCCTAACCCCAATGTACCCTTGCTGAATCAACTGTAACTCAACAAATTTTTCTACTTTTTACATCACACAAATGCACACTGGGATCATTGATTCAAAGCACATCATATGACACCACACTCTACTTGTTTTGTATCATACCTACCCTGTGGAGGAAATCAAAAGGTGAGGGTGGCTGATGGATCCTTCTCAGCAGTAGCTGGAAAGGGTTCCATCAAACTCAATACCAACCTTACCCTCCATAATGTACTCCATGTCCCCAAACTATCATGTAACCTAATTTCACTCCATAAACTAGTTTTTGAATCTAACTGCAAGGTTGTTTTTTCTTCCACTTACTGTCAAATACAGGATATGAGTTTGGCGAAGGTGATTGGCAATGCTAGGGTATATGAGGGACTGTACATTCTGGAGGACAAAGATGGCTCAAGACATGAGTCTATGCCTAGAAATGCCTGTTTAAGCTCTTTAAGTCTGCCTTCTAATAATGAAATAATACTTTGGCATACTAGACTAGGACACCCAAGTTTTGGGTATATGAACAAGTTGTTTCCCAGTCTCTTTAAAAATAAGAATGTTTTAGATTTTCAATGTGAAATTTGTGAGTTGGCTAAACACAAGAGAAGTACATATGTTCACAAGTCTCACAGCACTTCCACCAAACCATTTGCACTAGTTCATAGTGATGTCTCAGGTCCTCTGCACACCTAACTATGATCGGAAAAAGATGGTTTGTGTCCTTTATAGATGACCATACAAGAGTCACATGGATTTATCTCTTAAAAGAAAAATCTGAGGTTGAAAAAGCTTTCAAAAATTTTTACAACATGGTCAACACTCGCCAAACAAAAATCGAAATTTTAAGAATCGATAATGGTATCAATACTATAACAATGTATTAAGTACCTTTTTTGATGAAAAGGCATGATTCACCAAAGTTCTTGCACAAACACACCCCAACAGAATGGTGTGGCAGAAAGAAAAAACCAACATGTTTTGGAAGTTGTAAGATCCATCATGTTGTTCTCTAAATGCCCTAAATTCTTGTGGGGTGAGGCTCTTCTCACAGCAAACTACCTAATTAATAGTCGCCTCTAAAACACTTGAATTTTAAAACACCTCTAAGTGAACTAAAATCACACTTCCCTAGCACTAGGGTGATCCAGGATCTACCCCTCAAGATATTTGGGTGTGTAGCCTTTGCACACACCTACAATCAAGGTAAGTTAGATCCTAGATCGTCTAAGTGCATGTTTGTAGGTACTACTCTGCTAACAAAAAGGGATATAGGGTGTTTGATTTTGAAAAAGGAGAGTCATAGAAACTATGGATGTCACCTTTTTGAAAACACACACACATGACCAGCATCATCTTCAGGGGGGGTCAATGATCACTCAAGAAGATGCTGCTGAATTTCTATACAGTATAGGTTCAGAAAACCAGTTTAGTATGCCAACAAAAGAAATTAATAAACAGGTAGAATTGGATAAACAGGCTGAACAGGCTACTGAAGTAGATCTGGGAGGACATGGAGATACATCACCTACTAAAAGTGATAATCAACCTATAAACTCCAGATCCACTCAGAAATTCTGGGAAAAGACCTATGTCAGAACCTATCCACAGTCTAAACAGAGCACAGAAACTCAACCTAACATTGTTCAAGATCTGGAACCTACACAGCCTGAACAATCAGACAGTGTAAGGGAGTCTAACCTTGAACCTTCTGAACCACCTCCCACACCAGATTCAAGATCCAGCCCCCATAGTGATAGACCAACCACAGTGGACATGACAGACCTTCTTCTTGATGTTCCCATTGCCATTAGAAAACAGCCAAGGACATGTACCAAAAATCCCAGATATCCTATACAGAACTACTTAACCTACAAAAATATATCACCACCTCACAAAGCCTTCCTCACCAGTGTAACTGAACATCCCATACCAAAAGACATTCAGGAAGCTCTATCCATACCTGAGTGGAGGGCAGCAGTTCAAGAGGAAATCAAAGCCCTAGAAAAGAATGGCACTTGGCAAGTAGTAAATTTACCAATGGGAAAGAAGGCAGTTGGGTGCAGGTGGATATTCACCATCAAGTTCAAATCCAATGGAGAGATAGAGAGATATAAAGCTAGATTGGTGGCAAAGGGCTATAGCCAAACTTATGGCATAGACTACTCTGAAACTTTCTCACCGGTGGCCAAGCTCAACACTATAAGGGTTGTGTTCTCTGTGGCAGTGAACCTAGATTGGCAACTCTACCAACTGGATGTAAAAAATGCGTTCTTACATGGAAATCTCAAAGAAGAAGTGTATATGGAACCTCCCCGGCTAACACATCGCTTTAAAGGAAGGGTGTGCAGACTTAGGAAGTCTTTATATGGACTAAAACAGAGTCCTGTGAGCATGGTTTGATAGATTCGAGCATGCTCTTATTGAAGATGGTTCAAAACAAGGGCATTCGATCATACCTTGTTTGTGAAGATATTTAAAGCGAGAAAAAGGATAGTCTTGGTGGTTTATGTGGATGATATCATCCTCACCTGGGGATGATCAAATAGGAATCAAGCAAGTGAAAATGGACATGGCCAGGGAATTTGAAATCAAGGACCTTGGAGTCCTCAAGTACTTTCTGGAAATGGAGATAGCCAGATCTAAAGAAGGCATAGCTGTGTCCCAAAGGAAATATGTATTAGACTTCTGACAGACACTGGTATGTTGGGATGCAAACCGGCTAGTACTCCTATGGACCGTAATGTAAAGCTAGGTAAAAGTGAAGGTGAAGAAAATGTTGATAAAGAACAATATCGTAGGTCGGTAGGTAGTAGACCGATTTACCTAGCACATACAAGACCTCGATATTTCGTATCTTTGTTGGGGTAGTGAGTCAATTCATGCACTCTCCCAAACAAATCCCACTATCAAGCCGTGATCGAAATTTTGAGGTACTTAAAGGAAATGGAATTGGAATGGGGTTCTTTGTTTAAAAAGGTGAATCGAGAGGCATGTAGAATTATATCTTTGATCATGGTGGTGGCTCTAAGGATAGTAGATCTACAACAGTCTACTGCTTTCATTTGTGTGGGGCAACTTGGTCACTTGGAGAAGCAAAAAAGCAGGATGTGGTTGCTGAAGCTCACCGAAGAATTTGAATTTAGGGCAATAGCACAGGGGCATCTGTGAGGAATGTGGCTTCCGAAAGTGTTAAGTGATCTACACCTTCCATTGATAATGCCTATGAAACTTTTACTGTGATAACAAGGCGACCATAGCAATTGCTAATGACCTGTGGAACACGACCGAACTAAACATGTGGAGATAGACGGACATTTCATCAAGGAGAAACTAGAGAGGGGCCTAATTTGCATTCCTTTCATGCCTTCAAAGATCGCAAAAAGCAGATGGACTCACTAAAGCCTTGATGAAGCAAAAGTTTGATGACTATGTATCCAAGTTGAACATGATTGACATCTATGCTCAACTTGAGGGGTGTTGAATAATAAGGGTATTATAGTCAAGTGTAATAGATATGGTCAATCCTAGGGTAAATAAGGCGGTGATTTACTTTCCAGATTTATAGTTATTCACATTAAGACGAGAATATTTTGTAATAATAGGTGACTGATTTAGATCCTTAAATCAGGGAATCTAAATCAGTCAAGTCTCTTTTCACCTCCTATTTAAGGAGAGTTCAGCACATTGTAATAAACATGTTTTTCAGAATAATAAAATACTTCTCTTCCTTTTCTAACAATATTACACAACTAAAATTACTATAAAAATATCTAAATATTATATAAATCAAATCTATAATATCTATTAGATGAATGAATTATTCTCTTTTGAGTCAGGGTTACTGTAAATTGATGTATTTATATAAGCATGTTCGCGAACATTATATAAGCATGTTCGCAAACATGTTCGCGAACATTATATAAGCACGTTCGCGAACATAATCGAACGTTCGCGAACCAAGCTCGAGCTCGGCTCGTTAAGCAAACGAGCCTACAGTCATGTTCGAGCTCGGCTTGTTAAGCTAAATGAACAAACGATCACGAACACTAACGAGCCGAACACGAGCTTGTTCACGAGCGGTTCTGTTCGTTTAACAGCACTAGCAGGGCTTGTGCTTCTATCTCAGAAATTCTGGAGTATGATCCATCAGCCACTCTAACTCCAGTAGTGTTCTTACAGGGTGTAATCATATTAAAAAGCCAATTTTTACTTGTATGTGATCTGAGGCACCTGAATCAATGATCCAGGTGTTGTCATAACCACAATTTTCAGCATGAGCTCCCAGATGATTAACTGTAAAGGAAACAGAGGCAAAAGGTTGGACAGTCATGTTTACAGAGGCAGAGGAGCTTGTAAGGAGCCTTTACAGAGATTCCAGCTGGTCTTGACTGATGCAGTTGGCTTCTCCTCCAGGCTGCCTTTCTTGAGAGGTCACCATGTTCCCTTGATTTGGTCTGGGATTTCCAGATTCTGGTTTCCAGTCAAAAGGCTTTCCATGGATTTTCCAGCAAGTTGCCTTGGCATGACCGGGCTTCTTGCAGTGATCACACGATGGACGGTCCTTCTTGGGTTGGTTGTGTTGGGCTACAAGTCCAGATACTTCTTGAGTTGGGAGACTTTCAATTGTTGGAGGTTTCAACATCAACTTCCTCCTACTTTCTTCAAGTCTGATCGCAGCAAACACAGATTTCAGGGAAGATAATGGGACCTTTCGCAGAATCGAATTGAGACCAATTAGGAACTTGTAAATCCTCTTTTTCTCAAGGATGCCTTTGTAACATTTGGCATCATCAGCACATTGCCAAGTATGGCCATCAAAGATGTCAAGTTTTTGCCAAGATTTGTTAAGAGTGTTGTAGAATTCAAAGATTGTCAAGCTTCCTTGCTTCGGTTATTGAAGTTGAGATTCCGGATCAAAGATGTCAAGCTTCCTTGCTTCAGCTCTAGAAGTTGAGATTCCAGATCAAAGATTTTAAAGGTGTTCTCTTTCTAGGAGTATAGTTCATGAGCAAACTCCAAGATTTCAGCTGCAGTTTCATACAAAATGAAGTTTTCTCCGATTTCTAGAGTCATGGAATCAATGAGCCTTGACATGGCAGTATTGTTCTCAGCATTCCACTGTTTGTAAGTTGGGCTATCAGTGGTAGGTTTGGGTACCTCCCCAGTGAGGTATCCTTCCTTGCTTCTACCCGAGATAAACATAGTTATGGAGCAAGACCAAAGGAAAAAATTGTTATCATTGAGTTTATGAAAGGTAAGGAGATGAAGGTTGTCGATGGAGCCTAGTTGAATGAGGTTCGCTCCATTTTTTGGAGCAGCTTCAACTGGAGCCAATGCAGAGGATTCAGTCAACATTCTTGAGAGGAATGAGAAAAGTCGGACGGGAAAGAAAATGTTTAGAGACTCAGCTCTGATACCATGTGGAAAAATAGAATGAGAAAGAATAAATTCTTGTATTAGATCACACAAGAAGTGAGGTATATAAAGATATTACAATCTAACAACTATTAAACACAAAGCAGATAGCAATAAATGCCTTATCTGGGACAGAAAGAAGGCAAACAACGAATCAGGTAGTTGGGAGAATTTAGTGGTTTAAGGGAATGATAAGACAGCTAGAATAGTACACCAAGTAAAACTAAATTATAGTAATACTAAATTAATATATTTTAACACCTACGCAGTATGAAAGCTAAGTTGTTTTCCTTCTTATTCATCTAGGATAGATGCAAACACAATTTAGCAAGATTCTACTTCACCATTATACTAGTCAACTGCTTAAACTCCTAAAGTGACATATAGTCACCATAGAGCCAACAGATAACGTAGGTGCAGGCAAGTTTCAGGCCGTTCAAGGATAAAATGCTTCCAAATTATGTGGTGGGTTTACAACCTTTTATGGTGTTTCTAAGCTTGGGTTTGAAGAGGGGACCTGGCTATATATGTTATCATTGACCTATTGAGCAGAAAAATGGGTCAATTTACTTAATGATTGAAATTCTTATGTAGATTTCTTGGTCATAGCTTCAAAATCTGTGCACACCTCCTTTTTCTATCCGTGTCCACTAGTCCGAAACACAGCAGTGCGGGCTACAATTTTTCGAGATTCAATATAACAAATGGACTACAATGTAAAGACAAAATTTACCAGCTGCTCCTTCCCCAGGACTTTGTGCAGCTATATAAGCAAAACCAACATCCGGAAACAAGCCAATTCCATTTTCTGGCATAGCAAGAACAGTCCTCTGCCACAAAAGCAAGGGAAAGTACATGATTACGATAAGGCAACAAAAAAAAATCCCTCCGTCCCTAAATATAAGTCATTCTAGGATTTTTGTTTTGGCCCTAAATATAAGTCATTTACAATACCAAGAGAGCTTTTATTAATATTTTTCCTCGTCTTATCCCTAATCTATATTCAACCACATTTACTTATTTTACAACTATTACATTTATGATAATCAAAGGGTGTATGAGACATTTTAATCATACATTTATGACATTTAACCACTTTCGTAAACTATGAGAAAACTCTATGATAACTTATACTTGGGGACTGAGGGAGTATATTATAAGGAAAAGTCACGACCAAGGAAGGTAGACAAACCTCAGTGATTAGCCTATAGCGACCATGTCCACACAGGCCAATGCCAAAACCCATCGTTATACCATCCATGAAAGACATGTAAGGCTTTTTGTACTCAAATATTTTGCAAATTAGAGAATACTCGGCTGTAAAAACCTGTTTCAGCATGAACATGTGTAAGATTCTGAATGATCACACCTCTGAAACAATATGAATGTTCATAGTAACCAAACAAAACACTAAACATCATTTTTCAGATTATAATGTGAAGGAATCGGAGAAATTAAATTTACGTTATTTATTTTAGTTTCGTCTGGTAGAATCTATTAGGAAGTGTGTAGTGGTTAAATGGACGTAATAGCTGGAAAAGAGTATTTTGTTTAAGTTTGACGATAAAGTAAGTAGGTAGAATTTGTATTTGAAGTTGAGATAGGAGATGATTCTGTTCGTATCCTTCTTCTGTTTAAAATCCTCTTCCAAAGGTATTTTATGGCTCAGCAATTCACTGAAGCCTTGATCATTAATAAAAAGATTATTCTTTTCTCCAAAATTTCCCCCCATCTCCAAATTAATTATAAGGCGGTCATGACTGGAGAGAGGAACACACCCTCCGCCTCCTCGCAAACCAGTAGAAGTCCCGGATAAAGATCAACTTCTTGTGGCTCGTCAACCAACAACGGGATGTACTTGCCCATTGCGGATGAAGAAAACCATAATGCCAAGTCTTCATCTCTCCACCTTACATCAAGGAAACTCACATGAAAGCACTACCTGGAGTGGTCCCAAAACGGTGAAGTTAGCAACTCCATGGAGCCTGTCATTGCAAGACCCTACATGTTCCTTTCAATAGCCGAACATATGTGGGATGTTGTGAAAGAAATGTACTCAAATATTGAGAATTCCTCAAAGATCTACGAATTGAAGACAAGACTGTGGAGGATGAAACAAGGTACCAGAGATGTCACATATTCTACAATGTGGTGGTTTCTCTATGGCAAGAACTGGATCTCTGTTGCGAAGAAATGTGGGAATATCCAACCGATAGTGTCAAGTTCAAAAAACAAGAGGAGAACGAAAAGGTTTATTCATTCCTAGCAGGATTGGCCCCTGACTTAGATGAAGTAAGGGAGAGGATACTGGGCAGAAAACATCTTCCATCACTGAAGGAGGTTTTCTCTAAAGTCAGGCGAGAAGAGGCAAGAAAGAAGGTTATAGAAAAGGCTGGAAATTCAAAAGGGGAGGTCTCAACCTTGGCCGTAACCATGAATGAAAGCAAGGTTGTAACAAGCCTAGGCCTCGGTGCTAACACTGTAAGAAGCTAAGGCATACACGGGATTCATGTTGGGAGATCCATGGGAAGCCGGCTTGGAAGGCAAAGGGCCCAAGGAACCAACAGGCCAAGGCTAGAAGGGCAAATCACGCCTCGTCTGAAGCCGGATCAGCCTCGTTTACTCAGTTGCAATTGGAGCACTTAAGTAAACTCCTTAATCCTCAAACATCTACACCTAAATGCTCTTTTGTTGAGACAGGTATTCATTCTTTTTCATTTCTTGGAATAAGTCATGTGACCTCCTGGGTTGTAGATTCAGGTGCAATTGATCACATGACCATCTCTTCTGAATTCTTCTCATTTGATGTCCCATTACCTGAAAATCAGAAAATTAAGCTTGCATGTGATTCCTTTACCCCTATAGCTCCAATCAAATTACACCTGAACTTACTCAAAATAGTGTACTTCATGTCCCTACTCTAGCTTGCAATCTACTATCTATAAACAGCTTGCCTCGGATAAAGACTGTACTATTAATTTTACTAAGGATGGATGTCTTTTTCAGGAACAAGCATTAGGGAAGATGACTGGCAAGTCTAGAACGATTAGAGGCTTGTATATCCTGGATCAAGAGTTGAACTAGATATGTCTCCTAAAATGGAAAACATTTGTGATTCAATTTCTAGTTTGGATCAGCTATGACGCACGTATATTTTTGTCTAGTAGTTTATCTTGTATCCGATACGTATCCGAAACATATACGCATCGGATACTTAGGATACACACCGGAGGGCGAATTTCAAAATTTTAAAAACTGAATACGAAATTCGGATATGCATATTCATAACTTGGATAAGTAAAACCATTTTGAAATAAGAAAACCATTATTATTTGTTAAAATTTATGTATTTATTATTTATTATTTGATTGATATAGTTTTCTTATGTACAACTTTGGTTCTCATATTTTTATATTTACCAAAAATGCCCTTCGTACCCGTATCCATTATTTTTAAGAGATTTCGCACCCACATATCATGTATTCATGTATCCCGTACTAGCACATCCATATACGTGCAACCTAGTGGATCAGGATATAGTATTTGTCTAATATACCTAATTAGGACATTCTAGCTTATCCTATATGAAAAAACTACATCCTTTATAGTTTATCAATAAACTCATTTTATTCACTGTGATGCATGTGAACTAGCTAAACATACGAGAAAGCCATATTTGTCTCAAATCGAGAAATCTACAAGTCTGTTTACCATGATTCATGCATATAGGGCCGTAAGTGAGCCAAGTTACTCGCGGGTAGCTCGAGATCGACTTGAGCCAGAACATGACTCGACTCGGCCTACATCAATTCGAACTCTATATCGACTCGACTCGAAGACTAAACAAACGATACTCGTGTAATGCAATACTCGACTAGACTACTAGTGAGCAACCTCAAATATATATTATATATATAGTAAAAAATATATACATGTATATATATACAAGTGTAGATACATATATGTTATTATATATATATATATATATATATATATATATATATATATATATATTTATAGTCATTGTAATTATCATATCACCATGTTGAAGTTCTTATTGATTTTATCTCTTGTATCTTGTCGTATGTCGAATACATTGCATAAAAAATTGCATCTCTAATGGAAAAAATCATATAACGACTATATGAAATTACATTTTTTGTAATTATCATGTGATAATTTCAAGTATATTTGAATTAAGTTTGAAAACCTGTTAGACTCAATAAGCTCGAGTTTGAAATACTCGTCCCCAAACTCAAACTCGAGAATATTTTAAATTGCTCGACTCGTGTAGGCCAATACACGGTTCGACTCGGCTTGTTTACACCCGTAATGACATATGGGGACTTTCAAATGTTAAAAAACTGAATGGAAAAATATGGTTTATCACCTTCATCGATGATCACACATGAACCACTTGGGAATTTATATAATAAAAAGAAAAATCTAAGGTTGAAATTGCCTTTCATAATTTTTTAATATATTAAAAACTCAGTTCCAAACACAAATAAAAAAAAATAGAAGTGATATGTGTATTGAGTACTTTAATCAGATTTTTGGAAGGTTCTTTGAGGCACAAGGCATAATTCATCAGAGCTGCTGTGTGGTACCCCTCACCAAAATGATATTGCTGAAAGAAAAAATCGTCACCTACTTATGGTTACAAGGTCTCATATGTTCTATGCCAAGTGTCCGAAATACTTGTGTGTGGGGGAGCGAAGGCCACTTCTTTGGTTAATCGAATGCCTTCGGCAATTTTAAGCTTTCAAACTCTTTTAAATAAGTTAAAAGAGATGTATCTCATGGTCAGGATGTTCGGTAATTTTCCTTCAAAGGTTTTCAGATGTGTAGTTTTGGGGTACTCTTCAACCCAAAAAGGCACAAACCCGATAGAAAAGAAACTATATGTCACTATGGATATCACCTTTCATGAACAAGTCGCGAATTTTCAGTCACAAGACAATGTTCAGGAGTTGAATATTCAACTCAGACTAGATATTATCCATGAAACCGAAGAAAACAATGAACTGTGGTCTAAATCTGATCCTGCTAGAACTAGTGAAAAAGGTTGCCATGATGAGACCAAGTTTTTGTAATGAAAAGTATCACATTTTGCTATGATCACACCAAGTTGTTTTCCCTTAGATTTTAGATTTTGAGACCCAAAGTGTTTACTTTGAGAAAAGAGCATTGTAGTCATGATGAGAACTTATAATGCATGAAGAACTTATAATGCATGAAGAATTACCCATCATGACCTTTTTTCTGCTCTCCTTGTGTCTGACTTCCAAAAAACAATCTTTAAGGATGGAAGGGGTTTCCTACAATGGATCCTTCCCCTCACATCATCTAGCTTGAGATTAAGACCCATTAAAAATTCAAAAACCTCTTTTGCTCCTTCAACTCATTATGTCTTCTAGCATCCTCGGGACAACTTCATGGAATGTATTCAAATTCATCCAATTGTTGCCAAGCCCTCGACAACAAGTTATCGAAATTGGTGATACTAAGATCACCCTATTTAAGATCTTGAAGCTTAGCTTCTACTTCATATATTTCGGACGTATTGTCCTTTTTAGAGTTCAGTTCCCTTGCAGCGTTCCAAATTTCCTCGGAAATATCAAAGAATATGAAGTTCTCGCACGTCTCAGGGGTCATACACCCAAGGAGCCAAGACATGACAAGGCTGTTTTCTACCCTCTATTGCTTATAGGACGGGTCACCGGCCTTTTTAATATCGATTTCTCATGTCAGACGTTCATCCTTTCCTCTTACGGTGATGAAAAGCCGAATAGACCGGGACCATTGAACATAATTTCCTCATTCAGTTTGATTACTGAAATGGGCACTACAGACTCCCCCTATGCTGGAAAAGGCCTCAGGTTTCGAATTTAATTCGGAAGATGAAGAGATTTCAGATGCCATGAGGAATTTCAAATTTCGAAGCGGATTCGATAAATTTTGGGCTTTGCTACCATGTGGAAATAAAAGATTTTTTCAATGATTCAAAAAGCTGGAGATACAAGCATTATATAAGACCCTAACGGCTAGATGGAAGAGAGACGGTCCAACTTCATTTGGGCGGTAGGAAATTAAGACATGTGACTAACAGGACAAAAGAGATAATTGTAATAATCAGAAAGGATAACAAAATGCTAACAACAGACTTTATACATTGACTATATTGACCATTAATTTCTACAAATTCAAAGGCACAAAGTCAGGCTTGTGGCCAAGGGATTCTTTCAAGCTTAAGGAATTGATTTCTTATAAGCTTTTTTACTTGTTGCTACACTTAACATTATCAAAATAATTTTATCTGTTGCAGTCAATTTGGATTAACCCTTAACACAACTCGATGAAAAGAATGCATTTTTCTCCATGGAGACCTATAAAAGGAAGTGTATATGGAGAAGGCCCCATTATTGGAAGATCAATTCAAAAAGAAGGCGTGCATGCTGCGGAAATCAATGTATGGACTAAAACAAAGTCCGGGGGCTTGGTTCGATCGGTTCATGACCTTCCTTAAAAAAAAACTTGAGATTGATTAGAAACAATTTGATCACGCACGCATTTTATTAAAAAAGTTTGTCTCGGGCAAACTCACAGTCATCATAGTGTATGTGGATAACATTGTTTTGACAGATATGATCTTGAAGAGGCAAAGAAGGTCAAGAAGGAATTGTCGTAAGTTCGAACTAGAAGACTTGGGACCCCTAAGGTATTATTTAGGGATGGGATGGAAGTGTCTAAATCAAGTGAAGGTCTAGTTGTGCCCCAACGAAAATATATGCTAGACTTATTGGAAGAAACCAGTATGACAAGTGCCAAACCTCCAAGTACCCCAATGGAGTTTAATGCGAAACTGGGAGATTGCCATGGTGAAACACCAGCTAACAAATAAAAAAGAGGGTTTCAGAGATTGGTAGGGAGGTTGATTTATCAACCGGATATAGCATATACAGTAAGTTTCAGAATTCAATTCATGCATTCACCAGGGGAGAGGCAGCACCTTGAAGCTGCTCACAGAATCCTTAAGTATCTAAAAGATGCTACAGGTAGTGGTTTGTGGTTAAATAAAAAAAATAAAAAAATACAAAAAATATAAAAATAAATTTAAAAAAAGGGAGTGGAAGCATATACAAACGCTGATTAGGGCATGGATTGTGTCATGGATATAAGTTCAAACATTGGATACAGCATGTTTGTATGGGGTAACCTAGTGACTTGGTGAAACAAAAAACAAAATATGGTTACAAGAAGCAGTGTTGAGACTTAATCTAGAGCTATGACACAAGGACTTTATGGATTAAACGAGGTTTGGAAGCCTGAATGTACTGTGTTCACTTCCTATGAGACTATTTTGTAGCAAGGTTGCCATAGATATTGCCAACATGGCTGGACCAAACACATGGCAATAGACAAGCACTTCATGAAGGAGACGCTAGAAGGAGGACTCATCTGCATTCCATTTCTTCCATCAGCAAAACAGACTGCGGATGGGTTGACAAAGGCATTGATGAAGTAACAGTACTACAAGTTTGTGAGCAAGCTAGGCATGAACAAAATTCATGCACAACATGAGGGGGAGTGTAGAAACTGGAATAAAATTCATGTTGTTAGTTTTATTTATTTGCTTTAGTTTCGTCTTGTAGAATTTATTAGGAAGCGTGTGGTAGTTAAATGGCTGGATTCGCCAGAAGAGAAAGTATTTTGTTTTTTAAGTTTGGGGATAAGTAGGTAGGGATGATTCTGTTTATCTTTTGTTTTTTAAGTTTATCTTTGAAGTTGAGATAAGAGATGATTCAGTTCTTATCCTTCTTTTGTTTAAATCCTCTTCCGATTGTATTTAAAGGCTCAGCTATTCACCAAAGCCTTAATCATTAATATTGAAAGGTTATTCTTTTCTCCTAAGCTTCTCTACATAATGACTTCTTAGTTCTTTGTAGATGATGAAAGAAAGTAACAAAAAAGCGAGAACCGGCAAAGGTTTATGAATTCTGAAAATAACAAAGGGAGCAAGAACTGATATTTGTCATTTTGAGAACTAAATAGCTAGTCATCACACATGATACGCTTGGAACACCAAATGAACAAACCCAATTATGAGGGAAGTTGACATAAACTAACAAGTTTCAGTCAAAAACAGCAAAACTTTGTTTAAATAAGTTTCAGACAAAAACAGTAAAACTTAAAGAGGCATTTAATCTATAAACGTGGTAAAATAAAGGTCAATGCCACAAAGATATCCTTATACTTTATTTCTAAAGAACAGATTCCACTTCATCCACTCCTGTTTTTTTAAGCCAGACCAGACAGAACAGCTATTTACCATTAAAGACCACAGGGAGGAAGTATTGCAGCTTATTGTGGATGGTGTAACTTTGATTTGGGGAAACAAAATGTTTAAATACTTGTGTGCTTCACCTGACTACCTAAGAAAATATATTATTATTTCACAGAAAGCTTTACAATTGTCGAAGGATGCTAGAAAAGAATGGGCACACTAAACCGATGTAGCAATATTGTTCAGACACTATAATCAGGATGTAAGCTATATTCTAATCACTATAGTCTCTAGTGAAAGTAAGGTGACACTGGGGGTGAACTTAGGAAGTTAGTCTGGATTTGTATAAATTAAACTAATTTATGAATGGTAGCAGAGTACACCAAAACCTCAATTACATCCGACAGTTGGTTTTTGGTTGCAATCTGCTTGATGTCACCACCTGCATGTAAAATGCCACACTAAGAGTTCGCATATTAACCAGCAGAAGATTTGGTGGAAGGACTTCGCAGTAAGGAACACTACACCCAACAACAAGATACAGAAGAAGAAAAAAAACAATACGTGAACGATGCTAGACTAGGCATATTCAACAAAATTAGAGAAACTAGCTATGCATACCAAACTAGTGACAATACAAACATATAACACAACTTGAAAACCTTTTGCACTAACGGCGTATCTTTGTCCTTTTGGATTTCAGCGACAACACCCTTAATATCCATTCCTGCATGGCCAATGAATGGTTACCCTCAATACCTAAGCACACTCAAAAAAAAAAAAAAAACTGGCAGACTCATACATTCTCTCAAGCATCCAAAAAAAAAAAACCACTTAGTATTAAACTATGGAGAAGTAGGTACCAAAGTGCATCATGTAACCAATGGAGGAGCACAAATCAAATGATAGGTTACATATACATTTATGCAATATCTCAGTTACCTGCTGAAAAGGCCCGAGGAGTACTACTCTCAACTAAAACGCATTTCACTTTCGGGTCTTCTTCCCATTCATCCAAAAAGCTCTTATACGTCAAGTCCATCTCTGCAAAAAAATTCTAAACTCATCATTACCTGGCATATATAACTCTTAGCGTCCTCAGAGAGAAAGGTAATCCAGAAATTAAGAAAAACATGTTACTATCACTTAAAGGCAGATTAATCAATATTTACTCGATCTAGACAGAATTCCACTGAGAATATGACGTCAATCCCAACTTATCCAATGGATAATTGAAACAAGCTCTTCCAAAAAACAAAAAAAAATTTATATGAGATCTATTTCACCTTTTAAACACCATCAAATCTTCTTTCAGTATATACATGGCCTAATTACCGAAAACATTTTACATAAAAAAAAAAAAATGAAAAATATATATATTCCCTGTCTTCATAATTGATAAAGAAGGAAGTTATGAATATCTGAAAAGGAAGACGAATCTAGGAGGTGACCTATGTTCATGGCATTGAGAGCTTTAGGACGATCGAGAGTAATGATAGCAGTGCCGTTAGGATGAACGGTGCCTTTGACGTACTCATCGCCACTGCCGGATGCCATAACTGAAAGTGTTTGGGAGGGAGACAATTTGCCGTTGAGCGTACACAATTTCCCTTGGCCGTTGCCGGTACTTGCGAGAAACCAAGAGCGAGAAGCGAAGAGAATCGAAGGGGAATATCGATTCAGGTAGCGCAGGCCCGAAGCTCCCAGAGGACACATGATGATTGTAGAGTGATGGTGGCCTAGTATTTCTGGCGAGACGCAGGGGTGGGTGGACCCACAGAGTGCTAAGAAAGTGGTTTTTTTTTTTTTTTTTTATATACTTTTATTCGCCCGTATCACTATCATCAAACCATTTTATTTTGGGTTCTATCACCATCTTTTATTTCTGGCATTACATTACTCTCCATATTATAAAAAAATTATTTCGGCATCACGGTGATTTTTAATAAAGGGATCGTCGGTGCCACTGGTGTTCGTTGTTAAACACCAACGTCAGTGGCATTGACGTTGGTGTTCAACAACGAACGGCACCGACATTCCCTTTATAAAAGTGTCACGACTTAGAAACTTCAATCCTCTGTCTTTCCACTGGTGTTCATTGTTGAACACCACACTGACATTGGTGTTCAACAACAAACTCCAGTGGCACCGACGTTATTTTCATCTGAAAAAATAATCAAATAATGGGTGTTAATATTAAAAAGTGATGTGTCGATAGAATCCACCTTTATTTTTTTCGATAACAAAGAAACTGTTAGTTTTGGGTTTGGTTTAGTTTTAAGTTATATGAAGCACCGAAACATTAATATGGGCGTCATCATCCGATATATTTTCGACCCGACACGCAACTGACACGCATCCAACACGTGTCGGATGATTAAAATAATATAGTTTAAAATTTTAATATCTGACATACCTCATAGGCCTGATCATAGTTTGGTTTGGATGGTTTCGGTTCGGGTTTTATATATAGTTATTCTGTTTGGTTGACATATTTTACCCCCAAACCAAACCCAAACAATGTTGAACCCAATGGTTTGGGTTAGTTTCAGTTTTGATCCGGTTTGGTTTCGGTTTTACAAGCCCAAGCTACACTACATCAAATTTGTGTTTCATTCTCATTTCTCATCATCAGTTATCAGCCTAAACATAAAATTAAAAGATAACATACATTATCAACAAGAGAAAGCAAGTTTTCTGTTAAGATCAAGCGCTTACCGTTGTACTAAAACCAATTGGTGTTAGTAAAGGCGCAACTATATTTCTTATCATTTAAGAGTGTGGAAATCCGCCTAACACTTCCCCAAGTGTTAGCAATCATCTAACACTTGCACAATTTTTTTTTAATAATGTTCCAACCAGGTGTTCGATCTCACGACTCTCCGCCTCGATAACATGTTAAGATCAAGTCACTATCATTGTACTAAAACCAATTGGTGTTAGTAAAGCGCAACTATATTTCTTATCATTTAAGAGTGTGGGCAATCTGGCCCAACATTTTCCATTAAAAGGCTACCAAACTACCAGTACGAGGAGGAACACGCGTGAACTCAAGAGCGTAAACAGAGTTGTTTTGAAGTTGAATAGGAACAAATGTGGAGGCGGAGATGAAGCAGTGGAAGATACGAGGAGGAACACGTGTGAAGGTGCCGCAGCTTCTAAGAGAATTTTAAAGCCATGGAATTGGATGTTTAATTAGGGTTGACTAATAATGAGTGTTTTTATACTATAGGTAATTCGGTTCGGTTTCAATTTGGGTGGGGTATAATTAGGATTATCCGAATCCAAACCATTTTAATTCGGTTCGGTTACAATCCAAACCGATTTGATTGGTTTGCTTTATTTCGGTTCGGGTCGGATTGGTTTTCGGTTCGGTTTGGTTGTTTGGTTATTTGCTCAGGCTTAAGTTACCTCCGACACGCTGTCGACATGGCACCGACACTCCCCGACACTCTTGAACCCAAATCTTTAATTTTGTTTTTTTGTTTATTTAAGTTTTTCAATGGAAACGTTAAAATAAACGATTTTCATATTGATTGTAATTTAACAAATAATACGTCGTATTAAGTTTTTAAGTTTCTTATTGATAAAGAATCATTTTTACACTTTGTAATATTTTGAAGGTCAATTACAATTTGTTCTGGCACCATATAAAGGTCGAATATCTATTTTAGATATTCATAGAGTTTACGTATTACATATCTTATTTTGTCTAGTTTTGCAAATTTTTACGATTTTTTATTTATAAATTGAATATTACTTTACATCATATAATATATCCTTATTTTTACATATGAAAATATAAATATTATTTTTAATATTTCATAAAATATATATTGTTTTTGGGATATATAATATTGCATAGTATATATATAAAACAATGCATTATATATATAAATATATATATATTAGGACAATAAAAAGTAAATATATTATAGGAGTATTTTACATCATATAATGTATATATATATATATATATATATATATATATATATAACGTGTCGACGGCGTGTCGTGTCCTTAAATTTTGAAATTAGCCGTGTCACCGTGTCTGTGTCGTGTCGTGCGGCGTGTCCGTGTCCGTGTTTGTGCTACATTTTTTAGGTTGGTTTTATTTACTAGTCGATAATAAAATATGAAGAAAAAAAATGAATGTAGTAATGATTAAAAGTTAAAATGTTTTTCTGAAATTTGTGTAGATAAAAAAATGATTGGTCAGAGAAATTGAAATAAAGTGGTATAATGAATAAAATAATGATAAAAAGGAGGTAATAAAGTAAATAAAGTGAAATGGGAGAGATGATTTGATATTTTTTTATTTGTAATTGAATAAATGATTGGCGATAGAAATTGTAAGTGATGGTGAAGTGATATAAAATAAACCCAAACCCAAACCCAACCCAAAACAAATAGAAGCAAAAGATTTAGGCGGCTTCTATCGACACCACATATTTTTTATTGACACCTTTTAATTTATTATTTTTTGTTTAATTCATCATACCACAAAATCACTAAAGACACCATATCTATTTGATAACTTTAAAAAAATGTACACTTTAGTCCCTCAGGTTTTATAAATTATAAAATAACTCTTTTTAACATTTTAACACTCTTTAATTCATTTAACCAATTCATTTTAACATAATAGTAACTTCCCTCTTTTTTCATTTGAATAAAAAAAAATCGCCGGAGAAGATAAGTATTTCGTCGGAAGAAGCATTGGTTGCAAAAATGAAACTAAAAAGAACATAACTTTGAACCAAATCCCGTATGCATCTCGTTTTTAAGAAATTCGCTAGTAATTTGGAAGAAATCGAGGGTTTTAATCTTTGGTTTTCGATTTTTTTCCGTCTGGAAGAAATCGTTCTTGCATTTGCGATGAAGATGACATGTAACGTCACTTGTACTGACGTTGGTTTGGTGCTAACAACACCTGGACAAGTGATGTTATAAGCAATCTGAAAAACTCGGGCAAATGTTGGAACGCCGATAGACCTGACGTTGTAATGGCAAGACAATGACAGTGTGGCTGACGTTCGTGTATCGTCAATTACTCCGATGTTGTTTATGCATTCGGAACGTCTGTTAGGCTGACGTAAAACTTTGCTCCAATGTTGTTTATACAGTTGTAATGTTGATAGTTTTGACGTTTATATTTACATAAATCGTCTGTGTTGCCCATGTTGCTAGTATCAAAAACGGGAAGCTCGAAAACGCTAGAAAAACCCTATCTTTCACCGGAAAAACATAAAAATTGATTTTCTCCCCAAATCATGCTTTCACATGTTCTTTATGTTGTAATAGGATAACCCATTCACCCATTTCATGTTTTGAAATTAAAATCAAGATTTTTTGTATAAGAAATTATCATTTTTGTTGTCATTTGTTCTTCAATTTGGGTTGAAGAAGGATTCATCTTTTTTGTTATTATGAAATTGTTTTAATGTGTTAAGGTGATGATGAAAAAGGTTGTGATGAAGAAGAAGATGGTGTGTAGTGTTTATTAATGGAATTTTTTATGATGAAGATGAAAGGGTTTTGATTTGAAATTATTGATGATGAAGATTAAAGAGTGCTTTGGATTAAGAGATTTTTGAAAGATATGGATTATTGCTTAATGAAAAGATTATATTATTAATGAAGGACTAAAATGTTCTATTACTTTTAATAAAGGACTTGATTGTATTTTTATAATATTATGGTATGAGAAGTAATTTGTGTCTTTTTCTGGTGGTGTCTGAAGTAAAAACTAATAAAAATATTATGGTGGTGCCAAAAGCAATTTAAAGAGTGCCGGAAATAAACGTGGTGTAAATAGCAAAATGGTGGTGCAGATAGAAGCCGCCATGATTTATATTAAGCAAGAAAACATGGAAGCATGATTTACAATACTGGGGATAAGGACCTAGCTATCTCTTTGTCACACTTCAGATAAACAATCCAAGAGGAAAAGAATCCAATCCAAACGGCTGGATTAACAAGTTTTTTCTCGAAAGCAGCTACATTGTGACTAATTATATTACACTTTCTATTTATATGACAAAGCCGACAGGAGCCAAAAGAGTTCGACAGATTTTGAATATCCTTAATAATTACATAGACTTCCGGATTTGGTGGGATTAAGCCTCGTACCACCTGAACCAAAAGCAAGGAGTCTGTCTTTGCAGTCCATTCCATCCTCTATTTTTGGCTTGGAGAAGTTACTATCACACCACATCTGCTTTAGATCTTAGGGTTGAGCAAAAATTTACAAAAGATCTCCCTTAAATATCCACAAGATTGTAGTTTTTATCATAGATAGCTAATCGACCTCCAGCAGGTTTAGCAGAATTTTCCAAGAAACATCTGTATGTAAAATAAAGTTTAGATGAGGGTCAACAAAATCTGTATTTACAAAAGATGTGACTTTAGCAGTAGCAGAAAAAGATCGATGATGCCGATCAGAAGCAACAAAAGACTCAAATACAATAGCAGAGGTAAGATCTCTATATTCTTTAATAACTTTAAAAGCAATATCATGAGGATCGTTCAAATTTCTATTAAATATCCAGTCATTTCTGTCTTCCAAATGTTACAAAATATGAAGATAGTTAACTCAATAGAGTTTTTGAGAGAGTTAAAGTTCTTATTGTTGTCATTTGAAAAGGCTGACACAAGTTTAGAGGGGGTGAATAAACTTGTCACCAAAAACTTGATACTTAAAACAAATTAAGTACAAATCTAAACTTGGAGTTGAGCTAACTAAGTTGAGTATAAGTCCAACCGACTTATGCTTAGACTGAGTTAACCGGTAGCGGATATATTAAAGCCTTTTTATAAAAACTTGAGTTATCTGTTTGTATGGATAAATGCAATGCTGACTCAGTTTCTTTTGTTTGCTGAGTTTGTGATCTAATGAGATATGCTTTATAATGCAGTAAGTAAGTGCGTAAACTAAATAAATAAATGAGACTTAATTTATAGAGATTCCAGGTGGTGTAATCCTGTCAGTCCTCTCTTCTCCTGTAATGTTGGAGGAAATTCACTATGTTCTTGAGGTTTACAGTTACAAGCCACAAAGTAAATTTAAACACTGATTGTCCTTGACTAATCCCTAGGTTCACAATCTTCGAGCCTTAGTCCTTAACAGGTGGAATTGTTGTTTCACTAAGTGTTGGAAATAAAATTTATGTTTTGATGATAATTCATCATATTTACTCAGAATATTATCTTAACCTCATTCATGAAGTGCTGAAGCTAGCTGTTATAGTGAAAAGCTAAAAGATGTCTAGAATTGAATGTATAGGTTTTACTAGAGTCTGATATTTGTATAGGTTACATCAGACAAGCACTGTAATAGTTAGTGACTTAGTGTCGTAAAACTGAAAATTGAAAATCATTTAGAAAACTGGAAATCGTTAAGATAAACAAACTGACTCAGAATACACCAATATGAAACTGAAGAAGATAAGTTCTTTGAGGGTCACAGACTTAGTTGGCTTATCTAGAAGATTGAAGAACTGAGGGTCACAAACTCAGTTATAGAAGATTGAAGAACTGAGGGTTCAAACTCAGATATGAAGATTACAAGTCGAGACTATAAAGTTAGACTTCAGGCAAGTTTGTGGTAACCTGAACTGACTTTATGGATCTTGTATGAAGACCTAAGAATCATAAGGACAATGAATTCTTAGAAGATAATTGTTTATGGTGTACTCTGATTAAGTCAATTATAATCAGATGTAAATTGGAGTACTGATATTTGAAGAAGAGTAAAATCTCAGTTAATGCTCCAAGTCAGTCAAGAAACTGACAACTGATGAACACAATATAAAACTGATCAGTATACTCAGTTTTATATGTCAGCCATCCAACAAACTGATAGTACAGTCGAACGTTTTAAAGGAAGCTATTTTATTGGATGAAATACTGACACATCAGAACGGTCAGAAAATATAGCCGTTACAAGATAGACGTTGATACAATTCGAATTCATGGAAGATGAACGTTGGACCTCACACTATAAATAGAGGACCTTGCACCAAGAATTAAACATGAAGATTTAATAGAATTACCAAGATCAACAAGCATTCTTGTGCACTAGTCATAGTTATTCGAATTGCTATCATCTCTGCGCTATAACAAGATCATATCAAGAATTTCTTCAAGTGTTCAAGGTACACAGAATTTATCCAGATTCAGACACTTTGAAGAACCACAAACAAGAATCAATTTATTGATTCTCTGCCCAACTTTGATTCTACATCAAAGGTTTAGACTATGAAGCAAACCGGGAAGGTTCTGCCAAGGACAGTTGTTACATACAGTCGAGTAGACTGTGTTTGTGGTGGTAGCTGGTGAAGAGGCGTACGTAACCCTTCAAGGACCAGTGTTCAAGCAATTGAAGAGCAGCAATTCTACCTGTTCTACAACTGTTTAGATAGTGAAGCTAAGGATTAGCCAAGGACTATTGTTTAGGACTTTTTGTAACAGTTCACCTCAAGAAGTTCTAGTGGAATTTTCCTCCGCACCACAGGGGAAGAGAGGACTAACAGGATTACACCACCTGGAACATCTATAATTCTTGTTTATTTACTTTACGCATTTATTTATTTATTTACAGCATTCTAAGAATTTGATTGTTATACAACTCACAGCTCACAGACTGACATTCACCAGAATTCAGTTTAATACACTCAGCTTTCACATAGAATAACAAGATCAAGAAAAAGGCTAGAATTATATCCGCTGCCGGTTGACTCAGTTTTTGCTTAAGTCAGTTTGACTTAAACTCAGCTTAGTCAGCTTAACTCCACACAAGTTTTAACTGAACCTTAATTTGTTTGAAATCTAGTTTCAGGGACAAGTTTATTCACCCCCCCTCTAAACTTGTGTTAGCCTTTCCAAGGGACCAACAATTGGTATCGGAGCAGTGTTTCTTTAACAAACCATTGTTAAAAGCTCATTTGCTCTAAATCTCCTCTAGTTGTTCTCATAAGAAAGCTCAGTTTCCATTTCTTATACAATCAGTTTTCACTCACTCACAATGGATAACAATCAATATGCAAGACAGATGTTTATGTGCAACATGGACATATTTGATGAATATAAACGTCATATGCAGGCTTTTATGGCTGCTACTCATGATGAAATGATGGACGAACTCACTGATGGACCAATTCAGACCACTCACATGCAAACTGTTGGTGAAGATCAAGTTCGAGTTCCAAAGCCTAAAGCTGAATGGACCAATGATGATCGCAAGTGAAACAATCTCAACAATGTTGCTATGGACTTTATCCTCAGAACTCTTGACAGCAATATGTACTTAAAAGTGAAAGACTGCACAACTGTTGTGGGACAAACTTCAACTAGTTTGTGAAGGAACTGACTCAATCAAGGAAAACAAAATCTCAATTGCAAAGCAGAAGTTTGAAAATTTCAAGATGAAAAGTGGAGAGACCATTGATCAAATGGAGACAAGATTCAGTGGTATCATGGATGAATTAGACCTTCTCAAGATTGAATACACAAGGAAGGTAATCAATACAAGAATCTTGAAGGCATTACCAATGTGCTGGAAGATGAAGGTCACTGCTATGGAAGAATCTAGAAGACTTGACATAGAGGACTCATTCAAAATCTTCTTAGATTTGAAAGCTTACGAATTCAGTGAAGATTTTACAAGCACAGCTGCAATAATCAAAGCTCTAGAAGAACTAAAAACCACAGCACTTGCAGCAGCATCAAATGATTCTCAAGAAACATCCACAAACAGTCTTCAACAATTGGATGAAATGGAGGAACAAATGGCTCTTATGATGAGTAGAATCAGAAGGATGAAGAATGGTCATCCTGTAACCCAGAAGTTCATCAAGAAAACTCCTGAGAAAAGAAAAGATGATGAATATCTTTGTTTCAACTGTAAGAAACCTGGACACTACAAAGCTGAATGTCCAGAATAGACCACAAAGACTCAGCAAAGAAGAATTGGCAGAAGAGCACTCCTTGCTGGAGATGAGTCAGACTATGAAGCTGGTACTGAAAGATTCTCAGATGACAGCTTTAATGGCACACATGAAAGATCCCAATGAGGTATGTGAATCAAATTCTAAATATAGCTCAGCTCAAATTTCCATGAAAAATGCATGTTCCTCAACAGCCGATTCCAATCCAAGAAACTCAAAATTAGAAGAGAAACTCTTGACGATTTGATGAGTCAGCTGTTAAGGGTCAATTTGTAGTGTTTTATAAGGATATATTTTATATCAATATTTCCCATATATGGATGTTTTTCGTAGAATTCGAGCTTATAATCGATTAATTGAGCAAATGACGTTTTGAATAGTTAAAATGCAAAATCGAGTAAATATCGTGGTTTTATTATCTATTTTGTATGGTTTTACGTTTTGCTCGGTTTTGTCATCTTTTAGGTGCACAAATGTGGAATGGAAGAGGTCTAAATGATGTTTGATTGAAGATTAAAGTGGAAAGAAAGAGATACAAGAGGATGAAGATGAAATAAAGCTTGGGAAAATCCCGAAAACGACTCGTAATACGACGGGCTAATCAAAAAGGTGTTTTCTGAAGAAGAGTCCTTAATGAAAGTTGTATAGTTTCCGAGATCTTTTTTATGACATTCGGATCATAATTTTTGGAGGTCTACAACTCAAGATATGAATTTTAGAAGTTGCAGAGCAGAAATTCAAAGAAGTTAAGCTGCAGCAACATCTTCAAACGGGCGTTCATGGTGTTAAACGTGCGTCTAGGGAGCTAATTTACATACAGAGAGTTCAGACTGCATGTGAACCAGTGTTCATCCTCCGTTCAAGACACCGGACGAGCGTCCGTTATAATGAACGAGCGTTTGGAAGCCGCCTCAGCAACCGACTTACTCCTCTCCATGCACAAATGACATATCTCATCCTAATTCATTAGGATTTGTTCCAAATGCAATTTAATTGATTTAGCCGACATACTCATATCTATAAATAGCAAAGACCTCTTTACCCTATTATTCATGAAATAATTCATAATACAACAACACGGCCGTGAGCGAGGCAGTTCCAGGGTTTCATGAGGCGGTCACCCGAGCCTTGTGCTCGGGTGACCCGGGTTAGATTAGATGTAGTTTTTTTCTTCCGTTTTCGATTCATGAGTTCATCCATGTACCAAACCTTGTGAGTTTAATCTCGTTTTTAACTGAATCTACACCTTCATTTTGTATGGAATATTGGTCTCAACATTCGGAAGAAGAGAGATTGATAATTGAATTCACTAAGGAATTAGGAATTCATAGCTTGAGAAATAGATTCACTAAGAGATTAGGAATTTGTATCTCGTGTAAAGGTGAAACCACAATTTGAATTAAAATCATGAGATAAACTAGGATTGAGATCCCTTAGTTTGTATTTTGGTTAATCCCGTGTATCTTTAGTTTAGGTTTTTATTATTTGCTTTAGCATAGATTTAGTTTATTTGTTCTTCAATTTATTCGTTTTTCGTTTTTAGTTTCGTTTTATAGTAACAATTTAGAAGAATTAAGGAAGTTAGATTTAACATCCCTTTTCCTGTGGATCGATAATTCGCATGCTTATCCAACTTTACTAGCAACTACCCGGTATTCGGCCGGTTAGGAGGTAGTTTTGCATGGTAGTATAGGTTTATAAATTTTCTTTTGTTTTAATGATGCAAAATCTCTCAACATCGACTTGTTACCATACAAGTTTGGTTATGAATCAATCAATCAAAGGAGAAAGAATCTCTAATTCTAGAAGTCAAAAGATTGAATGATGAATCGAACACGTTGAAACTAAGCGAATCGACAAATGAAATAATCGATGTCGATCTCGCATCAATAATCAAACAATCGAATCTTTTGCTCGATCTAGTTCAAAGAATCGGATTCAAATCTGGTAAGCCATATGGAGATAGAATTGGCTTAGGATTTGATACACAACAGACTTCGAAAAGAGGAACAAGTAAGGCAACTGAACCTAATACCAAAACTGGTGTTAAGTTCATAGTTGAACAATGTCCTCAGATTAAGAAGCATGTTGAACCAGTAAAACAAGTTCGATGTGAATCAAGTCAACCACAGCGTCAGTTTTTAAAAAGATCAGTTGTAAACAATAATAAGTTCAACCAAAAAGGCAAGACAGCTGAACATCATGAAAATAGAAAAAGTAGATTTATTGTTGAATCTACTAAAGCTGATCAGTCAAGAACCAGAGAAACTTCAGTCATAGTAAATCCAAGAAGATTAATTATTCAAAGACTCACAAAGTCAGGGGGAAAGGCAGATTATTTCCAACTGATGATGACTGGAATATCTCTGAATGCAATATTCAAACTGATAAAAACAATCATTTCAGGAAGAAAACTTATTACAAGTTTCAGCCCAAAGGTCAACAAAGGACTCGTTACAGTCCACAACATAGACCTCAGTACAAAAGAAATGATGGTTATTATTCAAGTTTCAATAATAAAAATCATCATGGAAATAGGTTTCAGTCAAAAGACCTGAGAGATTATATAAATAAGACACAGTCCAAGCATAGACACTATGGGAGTGTGGCTTACATAAATGAAAACAAGTGCAACAATATCCGAAGAATACCTAAATGATATATTCCCAGAGTTGTACTAAAAACTGACCCCTATGGACCCAAACAAAGTTGGGTACCTAAAAATGTTTAATTTTTATTGCAGGATGTATGGAACTTTGACAGTGGTTGCTCTAGGCACATGACAAAGAGCAAGGACTTTCTCAGTAATTTCATTGCAAAGGATGAACCAAAGGTTAATTTTGGAAGTAAAGACAAACTTGGATACACCAAAGGGTATGGTACATTAATTAGAAATGGACTCATAATCAAGAATGTATCTTATGTAGAAGGATTGCATTACAATCTGCTCAACACCAGTCAATTCTGCGATATGGGATACAAAGATACTTTTGATAAATATTTTTGCATTGTCGTCAGCGAAACAGCATCTCAAGTTGTTTTAGCCGGAAGAAGAAAAGAGAATATGTATGTTGTAGATTGGACAACGACCGTTCTGAGAAACTTTGTTTGCTTGTGCATACCAAATCAGAAATCAGTTGGTTGTGGCACAAGAAATTGAGTCATCTAAACTTTGATGACATCAACACCCTTGTCAAGAAACATCTAGTCATTGGACTACCAGAAATCTCATATAAGAAGGATAGCTTATGTGATGCTTGTCAACAAGGAAAGAAAACAAAAGCAAGTTTCAAGACTAAATCTCAGCATTCAACAACCAGAGTTCTTGAACTACTACATATAAACTTATTTGGACCTATTACACCAATCAGTATCAGTGGAAAGAAATATACATTGGTGGTAGTAGGCGATTTTTCAAGATACACTTGGGTCATCTTCTTAACCAAGAAAAGTCAAACCAAACAAAGACTTACTGAACTACTCAAGAGACTTCAGAATCAGAAAAGAGTATCAGTTGTGAAGATAAGATCAGGCAAAGGAACTGAATTCCTCAACAATGTGATTATTGAATATTGTGAAGAAAATGGTGTTTTACACCAACTAGCCGCTACAGCAACACCTCAACAGAATGGCGTAGCTGAAAGGAGAAACATAACACTCAAAGAAGAAGGAAGAACGATGATCTGTGAAGCAAAGCTACCTGAAAGATATTGGGCAGAAGCAGTTAACACAGCTTGCTATACACAGAACAGAGCTCTCATGAATAAAAGGCATGAGAAAAATCCTTATGAAATTTGGAATGGAAGGAAACCAAATGTTTCTTACTTTCATGCTTTTGGATGCAAATGTTTCATACACAATAATGGGAAAGATCAACTTCATGTTTTTCAGCCCAAAGCCGATGAAGGAATTTTTCTAGGATATTCAAGCGTCAGCAAAGCTTTTAGAGTACTAAATAAAAGGACACTCAAGCATAAGGAATCTATACATGTAGTGTTTGATGAACCAAACTTCCCTGGAGAAACAACTGAAGACAGACCATAACCAGTTTCTCAGTCTCAGTTACCAGTATTGCCAGAATCAGTTTGTGTTGACATTGGAAGACTACAGATTTTAGAATGTTCAGATCCAGATCAGTCACAGTTTCCAACTGCTTAACAACCCACTCCTGAACAACATGATTCTGACTCAGTTGAAGAAATTCAAGAACCAGTTCTTGAAGAACCAGTCGAACAAAATATAGATCCTTTGATGCAAACACCTGCTTATCAATGGATGAGAGATCACCCTGAAGAACAAGTTATTGGTGACACTCAAGCTGGCGTTCGAACAAGACATCAACTAGATGCAATGAATGCATGTTTTCTATCTCAATCTGAACCTAAGGAAATAGAAGAAGCTTTGAAAGATCCAGACTGGATATTAGCTATCCAAGAATAATTGAATGAATTTTAAAGAAATCAAGTATGGGAATCGGTAGAAAGACCAGTTCATGTGAATGTCATTGGAACCAAATGGGTTTTCAGAAACAAACTTGATGAGGATAGGAATATCATTAGAAACAAAGCTAGACTTGTAGCTAAAGGATATTCTCAAGCAGAAGGCATAGACTTTGATGAAACTTATGCACCAGTTGCATGATTGGAGGCAATCAGGCTATTTCTCGCCTTTGCAGCTCACAAAAAGTTCAAAGTATACCAGATGGACGTTAAAAGTGCGTTTTTGAATGGAATTCTTGAAGAAGTGTATGTTCAACAACCACCTGGATTCGAGATCAAAGATCAAGCTGATAAAGTTTTCAAACTAAGGAAAGCTCTTTATGGACTTAAACAAGCACCAAGATCTTGGTATGAAACTCTATCTCAGTTTCTAGTGGATAATGGATTTATCAAATGAACTATCGACAAAACATTATTCAGAATGAAGAATGAAGAGAACACTCTGCTTGTTCAAATCTATGTTGATGACATCATTTTTGGATCAGAAAATGAACAGTTATGTGAGAAATTTGCAAGTTTAATGAAGAGCAAATTTCAAATGAGTATGATGGGAGAATTGAATTATTTCCTTGGATTACAAGTTAAACAATTAGATGATGGAATTTTTATTCACCAAACCAAGTATACAAGAGAACTTATCAAAAAGTTTGGTATGGAGAAATCAACTGGAATTACTACACCAATGGGGACCAACATCAGGCTAGATGAAGACAAAGAAGGCAAAGATGTTGATCAAACACTTTACAGAAGAATGATTGGAAGCTTACTTTATCTCACAGCAAGTAGGCCAGATATATCTTTTACTGTTGGTGAATGTGCCAGATTTCAGTCAAAACCGAAGGAAAGCCATCTCAAAGTTGTAAAAAGGACCTTGAAGTATTTGAAAGATACAAATGGAGTTGGTATTTGGTATTCAAGAGAAGGAGAATTCAAGCTGATATCTTACTTAGACTCAGATTATGCAGGATGCAAAGTGCACAGAAAGAGCACCTCAGGCACATGTCAGCTACTAGGAAATAGACATGTGTCTTGGTTTAGCAAAAAGAAAAACTCTATCTGAACTTCAACAGCTGAAGCATAGTATATAGCAGCTGGAAGTTGTTGTGCTCAAGTTTTATGGATTAGACAGCAATTAAGAGATTATGTGATAGAAGAAGGAGTGATTCCCATAATGTGTGATAACATAAGTACAATTGCAATAACTGACAATCCAGTTTTACACTCAAGGACAAAACACATTGATGTGCGTCACAACTTTATAAGAGATCATGCGGAGAAAAAGGATATTACAGTTTTTTATGTACCTACTGAAGATCAGTTGGCTGATATATTTACAAAGCCATTGGACAAAGAAAGATTTGCCAAACTAAGAACTGAATTAGGGATAATCAAAGTTAGTTGAGTCAGTTAAGCCAAAGATTCGTCAAGGGGATTAATCTTTGTTATGCTGGGTGCGCTCACTTAACAGATTAGCCATTGACATCAACAATCTCAAACTGACCAACTAAAACGGAAAGACTTAACGGAACTAAAAAACTGAACCCAGAAACAGTTTTACTCCAGTCAACTTAAGTCAAAGGTTGATAAGATAAAACCGACAGCGGTTATATCACAAAAAAAACGCAGTTCTTTTGTCAGAATGTATTGCGTGTACACCCCATTACTGTCAGAACAGTACATGTCTTGGTTACACAAACCATCATGGAATTTGAAAAGTTGTACTACTCAACCGCCAGTACATCTTCCCTATATATCCAACCCTCATTCACACTCTCATATATCAAACGTTTCAAAATTCTTATTAACTCAATCTCTTTCTTGAAAACAAAAATTCAGATTTTTCATAATCTTTCTCAAAATTCAATTTTGTTTTCACACCCAAAAATGACCACCTCAAAGAATTCACAAGAAGAAAGATTGATCACAAAGTTAGATGAGTATACATTTGAAATTTATGAAACTATGTGCAACAACACTCTGTTAGCAAGTTATATCTACGAGAAGATTCAGAAACAACCAGGATTAAGAAATATTCTGGAGGTCACTTTCAACGAAAAACGCGATGTAGAAGGAATTTTGCAGTTCTGGGAGAATATGCGTTTGGTAAGAGACTCTCTATTCACTACAGTTCGTGGAGATCGTATTATTATCAATGAAAGAGTCATGAGGTCACTATTTGGTTTCACAAATTCATCTGTGACATCAATAGATTTGACTTCTCTACCATTGAAAAGGGATGCCTTTCTTAGGCATGTTACATTATCTAAAGAACCAGTCGAAGCTGGTATTCATGTTGATAAACTCAAGCCAGATTTTGGATTTCTCAGCCGATGGCTCAGCAAACATGTTATTGGAAAATCCAAAGGAATCAATACACTATCCGAAGACAATGTTTATCTGATGAACATAATTTGGGACGAAATAGAATTCAATTGGGCCGGTTATGTCGTCAATCAGATAAAAAAGCAACACTTAGCTTAATTAGAAAGTGTACAAAGAGCTCAAGCTGAAGGACAATCAACTATTGGCAGATTCCGACTGAAGAAAACACTCAGTGGAATCATTCAATTTTATTTGGAAAAACTCAAGGAAGGGAAGAAAGCATGACAAACTGTAGCTACAGAGGAAATCGCAGCAGCTACAAGAACAACTTACCAACCTGAAGCCAGACAAAAAATTGTGTCTCAGCAGGAAGCTGAACATAAAGGAATCAAGCGAAAGGCTGACTCAGCAAAAAAGAGATCAGTTGTAAAATGTTTGTACCCAGGAACTTCAAGTAAGAAAGCACCAACTGAGGGGGAGCAACAACAACTGACAACTGAAATTACAAAGGAAATTATAACTACTGATTGTACTTCTCAGTTACAACAACAATCAGATCACCAACAAGCCCTAGTTTTTGAAGCTGATAGAATTATCAAGCTAATGAAGATGAAACTCAAACCAAAAGATTCTCGTGATGCTATCTTACAATTTGAAGAAAAGTTACTCTTGAAGGAATTGGAAATTAGAGATCTATAAACTCTGTTTCCCATGTCAGAGTTTCTTGCAAATTGCTTCAATAGATTCACTGAACTAGCTCAACGAAGAGAATCAACAACATCATCCATTCCCGATGATATTTCAAAGAAGAAGGATGATGATGAAGATGATAATTCAAGAAAAGAAGCTGATATGACTACAGTTTTGCAGACAGACACTCAACCTCAACCACTAGCTACGCAAATTGTAATTCAGCAAGAAGATTTGCCAGTTGGAAATCAGACAACTGACAATCGGCAAGCAACTGATGGAATTAATAGTCAACTTATGATCATTGAAGATATCACTCAGTCTAAAGATCAAACAGAAGCAACATATGATGTTGGAAAGGTGTCCTAAACCCAATCGGGTTGGACCGGATCCGACCGGGTAGGGTCATTTACAGTCTATTTAGTTCATGTAATAACTTTATTATGATTAATAAAAGCACTTATGTTATTATATATTTTTTATCTTCATATTATTTGTTGTATATATATAGTAACGTCCCTAGTATCAATCATGATAGAGAAACCATGATAGTGATTATGGTTGATGAGATCTCTAATCACTATAACAAGGTTGGTACTTAAATGTCTCTAGTCTTATGTATTATCAAATGGGACATTGATAGTATAATCGAGACTAGCACATATTGGATGTCTTCTATCTTTTAGAAGGTAGGGATAGATCTCGCTCTATCGAGTGTGTAGAGACATTTGGGTATGCGTGGGCGTGTATTAAAGAATGCGTCGTTAGACCGACCCACTTACATTAAGTGTCACACTATGTGGCGGTTGTGTAATTATCCTTTGACTTGAGTCTTCATGGCATCACGGTGTGGATTGTCATGCTTTGACACTATTGAGATTTCTCCTAACCACGGGGCGATAATGCGGTAGTGATTGGGTATGATATTGAAGCATGCGGAGTATACATGATTGGTCGTCCGGGAATCGCGTATCCTATTATTGGGATCGAATATCCGAAATGGCCTTCTTATAAGGAATGTCTAGCTCTCGAGAATCTTTGCAAAGTGGGAGTAAATGTGTTATTCCGAGAGAGCATGATATCCAGATTATAAGATACGATCGTTAATGTATTGACACTTGAGATACGATCGTATGGATATTGTTACAAATGATAAGATTGTAAGTTACACGATAATCGCTTCACATGAAAGGTAGTAGTCATTGCTTTTGACTCTTCCGATGATTGGGGTCACGGTGTGTTGCTAGACGCTTATCCCGTGATCGTTAGGCATGAAGGGCATTTTAGTAAATTGCACTTTGTGTCTACGGCCAACATATTCGGAAGCCTATCGGGTCACACATATATGAACATCGAGTCGGATTAAAATGAGGTTATAGTTGATAACCAAATAAGGAAAGTTTATCTCTAGACTATAAAGGTTATAGTGGTAAATTAATATGGTGGTATTTATTTATTATGAATAAATAAAATACAAGATATTAATTATATACAAATTATGTTAATTAAAGAATATTCCGGAAGTCAATCTTTTGGGATATGGGGCGCCACTTTTAAGTGTATAAGATACACTTGGATTGTGCACTTTAATTAATGAGATTGCCATAATATTAATATAAGATATTAATTGATTTTGAAAAATAGATTTATGGTAATAAGATAATTATAATCAATATAAGATATTGGCAAAATAAATTATAATTAAAGAGATAAATCAATCTAATTGATTTTCCTTATTTTATTGGAAAAATGTTTTCTTCTCCTCCACACCATATGGGCGCCCAACCACTATATATAGGAGGTGGGTGTCAAGCTCTTTGGTACATCACAATTGCAAGAGTTCATAATTCTTGTGTAAAACAGAGAGCCTTCCATAGTGAGTTTGTGAGGAAGAAAATATCGATCTAGCGACCGGAGTTTTTCCGATAGCAATCAAGGAGGATTCCGAGGGGTTCGTGTGGATTAGCGATAGAGGCCGGACGCGTGGACGGCTTGCACATTGAACTACTCTCCGTTGGCGGTCAAAGCGACGATCTTATAGATCATCTAAGGTATAACCGTCAAACTACTTAACGTGTTTATTGCATTAAACGAAGAACGATCTAGAAAAGGAAATCAAATTTTAAATTCCGCTGCGTTAAACTAGTGATTTCCTAACATATGATCCTTCTGATATCCTGACAAAGGATGAATTGGCCAAAGTTCATGAAAATTTGAAGATTGTGCTCAGTCAAAGGGATGCACAAAATGGCCTTATATCAAATATCTCTGGATATCTAGATTATAGAACTAAAATAGATAACTCAGTTCATGCAATACTAGAGATGATCCATAAGTCAAGTTCCAGTTCTGCTTCAGAAATTTTAATACTTAAACATAAACTTGAAGACTCAACCGCAGTAGATAGGGAAACACATGCACAGGCTCACTGGCATATGAATCAGCACATCTATGGGTTAGAGAATCAGCTCAAAGAAGTACTTGCTTCTCAGCAACGTATCTCAGCCGATCAACAGGCAACCCATCCTTTGGTGGATCAATTGTATGATGCCAAAAAGGGGGAAGCTGAAGAAGAAAAGCTGAAATTACTCAAAGAAAAGAAGCAACTCGAAGATGAATTGGAAAGATATAAATAAAATCCAAATTTCTTAAAGAAAGAGTTATCTGACGAGCAGCTCATTGAGAAATATAGTCAACCCGAAGATCGGAGAGCTACTCTTATAAAGGATCTGTGGTTAAAGTTTGTCAAAGATTATAATCCTATCAAAGCCAAGTACAAGGATAAGACTATTGAAGAATCCTTGAACTACTTCTTATCTGATGAACTCTACAATCATAAAATGGCGCAATACAAGAAGATCAAGAAGATTGAAGACAAACTGAAGATTAAAAATAAAGCTGAACAAATGAAAGCTGATGTAGCTGAATTTGAAAAATACTACTTGAATGAATCAGCTTTACCAAAGTTACTTTTATGGAGAAAATGGAAAGAAGGAAGTCAAGTAGACTATAACAAGACCTTTTCTAAGGAAGATTCAAAACTAGAACATGATTTTCGTCTACATGACAAAGAGATGAAGTATATCTCAGTCAAACAAAAAGCACAGAAAGGAACTTAGTCCTTAGTCAAATTTATTTGAACAAAGTGTAACTATTCCAGTTTTTGCGTACTCTAATGAAATCCAGTTTTCCAGTTTTACATTGTTTTGATCTTTAAGCTTTTCTTTTAGGGAGAGTTTTGGCATCATCAAAAAGGGGGAAATTGTTGGAAATAAAATTTATGTTTTGATGATAATTCATCATATTTACTCAGAACTCTACTCTACTTCTTGATGTAGAAGTGATGTATTTATAGGGTTTTTTCCAACGTTCACTTTGTTTGAATTTGAATTCTTGTATCTGTTGGTGGTCCTACTATTTTGTTGAATGTCAGTGTCCTTTTCTGAAATTTCTTCAACCAATTAAATTTCTTACTTTATAACGGTTAGATTCTTCTTCAGTTTAAACGACTTTAGCTTGAAACAGAGCTTTTTGGGGTTTTGTCAGTTTTCAGCTAGTATATCTTAGTGTTTCAGTTTTAAGAGCATTAACCGAGTTTCTACTCTTATTCAAAACATAGTACTCTTTCTTCATCTGATTTTCATTTACTTAATCAGAGTACACCAAATCATATATGTTATTTAAGATACCATTGTCCTTATGTATCTTAGCTCTTCATACAAGATCCATAAAGTCAGTTTAGGCCATCACAGACTTACCTGAATTCTAACTTTACAGTCTCGGCTTTAGTCTTCATAAACTGAGTTTGAACCCTCAGTTCTTCATTCTTCAATAACCGAGTTTGGGTCCCTTAGCCTTCTTAACTGAGTTTGTCTCCTCAACCTTCAGCTTCTAGATAAGCCTACTGAGTCTGTGTCCTAGCGAACTTGCATTCTTCAGTTTATAGGTGTGCTCTATTTTTTTTTCTAAAGTCAGTTTCTTTAAACTGAGTGCTTCTTCATTTGTAAACTCAGCAGGTCAATTTCTCATTCTTCATAATCTCATCAAATCAGTTTCTCAGTTTCTCAGATATGAACCTAAAACTATTACAGTGCTTGTCCGAACTACCTATACAAATATTAGACTCTATTAAGACTTATACATTCATTTTTAGACATCTTTTTGCTTTGCACTATAACAGCTAGTTATGACACTTCATCAATGGGGTTTAAAATAATAACTAACTAAGTGATGAATCATCATCAAAACATAAATTTTATTTTCAACAATTATCCATAGTTATCTCCCTCCACCAAGTAGCTAGATAAAAAGGGTTGCCATGGAATTGTGGCAAGGAGATAGAAAAAAAGGACTAGACATCTTTGACTCTAGGACAAAAGACAAGGATATGTTCCACAGATTCTGAGTGATCACCAAAAATACTACAAGAAGTATGAATTTGGAAAGTTCTGAGTCTGTTAGCAATGTTTTCTCTACAGGGGATAATATTCTTATGTCATTTCTAGAAGAAATGTTTAAGTTTGTTGGGGAGTAAAATAGACAATAAAAGCTTCCACAATTTATTCGATGAACCTGAAATTGAAATTGATCCATTTGAGGTGCTAGGAGAGAGAATTCTACTATTAAGCTTCTCAAAAAAGAGGCGTAAGTTGTTTTAAAGTGAAAATCCCATTAGAGGAAGGCTTCCAAAGAGGAATATTCATGTTCTGACACAAACTTAAGGGTAAAGATATAATTTGATATACATCAACTGGCCAAAAGTTCTGTCTTACATTATCTTCATTCCAAGCATTGTCGTGTATGAGGTCTCTGACCCAAAAAGTATCAAAAGAAGATTTGCAAGGTGCTAGAGGCTTAGACATAGGGTTATCTGGGATCCAGTTATCTTCACATATCCTAATTGATTCACCATTTTCAATGTCCCAACATAACCCTTCTTTAAAAGATTTTAGGGTAGACAAAAGTCCTTTCCAAAAATAAAAACCGCTTGTAAAGGCTTTTGCTTCTAAAAGAGAACAATAAGGAAAATACTTAGCCTTAAGGAACCTTGAAACCAAGAGGTCTCGATTTTGAAGATCTCTTCAAATTTGCCTAGCCATGTAAGCCATGTTTAGGGCATCTAGATCCTTGAAGCCTATAACACCTAGACCCTTAACAATACAAAGTTTCTTTCAACCTAACTAATGTATTTCTTTCTTAGTGTCATATTACTCCCCCACCAAAATCTGGCCATCAGAGCAGAGAGCTTATTACAGAGCCCTTAGGAACTCTTAAAACTTACATGGGATAAGAGGTATCATGAGGATGTCAGACTTTAAAATAATATCTTTTCCACATTGACTCAAAAGATTATTCTTCCAGGATGTAAGTTTTGCAGAGATCTTCTCTTTTAGAGAAGCGGTTAGTAACATTTTATAGTTTTGATGATGACCTTGCTAGCTGTTATAGCAAGCCTGAAATAAGTTAGAATTGATTGTATATGTTTTACATAGAAGTCTGACAAATTGTATAAGTTCATTCAGACATTGATTGTACTAGTCTGGTAGGCCAACTCAGTAAAGACATAAGACAAGTAGAGTGAAGATAGCCAAGGCAGCAGCACAGTGAAGTGAAGCCCTATGGAATGATTTACAACCAAGGAAGTCTGTGATGACCTTAGGTAAGTCTAAGTTATAATACAAGTGATAAAACTCAATTTTCTATAATATGGTGTACACTGATCTCACACAAACTAAGGACCAGTGAAGTACATGTCTATCAGCTGATAAACAACATTAGAGAAGCAACAACTGAGTAAAGATCAAGCAGCCAAGTAAACCAGTCACTTGACCAGCGGAGTAACTGAAGAAGCAGTCAAGTGAAATTGCTACTTAGCCAGTGAAGTAAAACAGAAGCAGCTAAGTCATGTAAGTTGCTAATACTAAATTAGAAACGTGAAATATGTGGAATATCAAGCATTTAATGCAGAATCAATCAAGAATGGATTTTATGATGAACGTTTGATTAAAATCTGGGTCACTAAAATCAAGTAGGATCAAATCAAGACAAAATCAAGGATTATTCCGAACATTAAATAGCCAATGGCCAGGAAATTCAAAATCAAAGATTTATGGCTATAAATAGAAGGTATTGACAGAGAAGAAAAATAAGAACATCCATGAATTTTTCAAGTGCAAAGACTCTGTCAAATTCACAAGCCTTCTTTCTGATTTTCAAAGCAATATCCAGAAAAGGTTAATCTCAGAAAAACAGAGCATGACAGTGATATCAAGCCTGAGATTAATCAACCTTGTGAATTCTTGAATTCATATCATTGTTAAGGATCTACCTTTAGCAACTGAATTAGAGGAATCTGAGAAGGAGTTGTGATCATTGTGATAAGCTGCTGAAGGATTTGATCTCAATGAGCAATGTTGAAGACTGAGTCACTGAAGCTTTTGTAGTCAGGGAGTGATAGTCTGTATATTGTGAAGCTTGTGTAGCCAAGTACAATCTAACGATTATATTGGTGAAAAACAATAGTGAATTCCTCCAATCATCATATGAGAAGAGTGGATTAAGGGATTACACCACCCTAAACCACTATAAGTTTTTGTGTTCATTTACATTCAGCACATTACATTTAGTATTTACATTCTGCAATTTACATATTTGTGTGTGATTGTTTAATTACTTTGAAACAACTATTTGGAAGGGTTTTTATCCGTTGCACAACAACATTTCATCAAGAAAGTTTTTAAACTCCATATATAGTCATTCACCCCCCCTCTGACTATATACTCACCCTTCTCTAGGACAAACAGAAGCAAAAAATTCTCTCTTTGACCTTCCAAGCAGTAGGGGAGACCAAGATACTTGGTATGATGAGAAACCAAAATTCTAGGGAAGGAAAAGACAATTGAAGCTTTCAAGTTTTCATCTACCCATTTACTAAAGAAAATATCGGATTTTTGGATATTAATCTGTTGTCTAGAGCAGTCTTGGTAGATATTCAAAATATCACAGAGATTTCTAGCCAGCATAGGATCAACTTTGCCAAAAATAAGTTATCATCAGCAAAAAAGAGATGAGAAATGGAAGGGCTTGATCTACTAATCTTGATGCCTTGAATGAGACCATCAATTTCTACATTATTGAGGTGCATACTTAGACTTTTAGCACAAAGGAGAAAGGGGTAAGGGGATAAGGTGTCCCCTAGTCTTATACCTCTAGAGGGTTTGACAAAACTAGTTCTGATGCCATTGATGATAATGGAGAAAGAAGTAGCAGAATTGCCAGACAAGATTCTATCAATCCGGTCATTACAGAAGCCCATATCTATTATCATAAATTTGATAAAAGGCCATTCAACTCTATCAAATGCCTTTTTCATATCAAGTTTAAGGGCCATGAGATGATTATTCTTTGACTTATTATGCATCATGTGATTTAAGAATTCATGTGCCAAAATATATTTGTCAGTAATGTACCTTCCAAGAATGAAAGCTGACTAATTATGACTAATACAAAAAGGTGAGACTTTCGTAAGTCTGTTTCATAACCTCTCCGTTCAGTCGAGTGGCTTATGCTCCTCTTAAGAGCATTAAATCCTCTCACATACGTTCAAGTCTATTTCATAACCACTTGTCGAGGACCTCTGACGAGCCAGAACATTAGACAGAATTTTGTATGACACATTACAAAGACTGTGTTGAAGTTTGTAGAATTACAAACATAAAGTAAAGAAAATATGGAATTATTATTGATGAGCTAAAATGAACAAGCTAAGTTACAATGCTATTGATCGTAGGGGTATTTATAGCTTCATACACTTCATGAATCAGTTATAAGTAAGTTTAAAACGGTTACCACAAACTATAACTGAATAACCACTTTCTCTGTTTGGATGCTCTGCTGACTGACTCAACAGACTACTAAGTCTTCATATACTCAATTGACTGGCACTCATCAGACTTCCTCCAGCTTGTATACTGTAACACCCCCTCAAGCTGAGAATGGTACATTATGATCTTGCACTCAGCAGACTTCCTTCAGCTACTGGAACTTTGAAATATTTTTTGAAAGGCCTAACTTGTCCAACAAGTGAGAGAAGATGGGTGCATCTAAAGCCTTGGTGAGGATGTCAACAACTTGTTCTTTTGTGTTGACTGGAAGTAGTTTGACAAGTCTAGATTTGACTTTGTCTCTCGCAACATGACAATAAATCTCAATATGCTTCGTTCTTTCATGGAATACAGGATTATGAGAAATGTGCATAGCACTAGCATTGTCACAGAATAATATAGTAGGCAGTTGAACTGGAACCTTCAAATCTTGTAGAATGTAAATCATCCACTGAATTTCACAAACTGCATTTCCCATAGCACTGTACTCTGCCTATGATGAACTTCTTGCTACAGTGGTTTGTTTCTTTGCCTTCCAAGAGATAGGAGCATCTCCTAAAAACATCTTGTAACCTGATACTGATTTTCTTGTTTTAGGGCAACCAACCCAATCACTGTCTGTGAAACCTTTTAAGACAATGTTATTCTCTACTGGAAACAAGATTCTTTGACCTGGATTGGCCTTCAAATATCACAGCAGTCTATGTGTTGCCTTCATATGCTTTTCAGCAGGGGTGTCCAAAAACTTACTCAGTTGCTGAACTGCAAAATCTATGTCTGGTCTTGTAAAAGTGAGGTAGATTAGCTTGCCCACTAAGGATCTATATGCTGTATTATCTTCCAAAAGTGGTGAATCACCATGCTGTAAGGTCTGCTTGGACTCCATAGGTGTCTCAGCAGGTTTAGCCCTTACAAATTCATAATCTTCTAAGAGGTTGACTGTGTACTTTCTTTGAGAAATGGATATGCCTACAAGAGTCCTGGCAGCTTCAATACCTAGGATATATCTCAATCTTCCAAGATCCTTAATAGTGAACTGCTGTTGAAGGGCATTCTTGACTTGCTGAATCAACTGCTCACTAGGGTTTGCTACTATGATGTCATCTCCATATACCAGCAAAGCAATAAAAAAATGTCTTGACCCTTTTGTGAATAAACTGTGTTGGAAATAAAATTTATGTTTTGATGATGATTCATCCTATTTATCTATTTGTTTGTTTACACCCCATTGATGAAGTGCTGAAACTAGTTGTAATGGTGAAAAGCTAAAAGATGTATATAATTGAATGTATAAGATTTATTAGAGTCTGATGATTGTATAGGTTATATCAGACAAGCACTGTAATAGTTAGAAGAGTCGTAAAATTGAGAACTGGAAATCATCTAGAAAACTGGATACTAACTTCAAACTGAAAAAGTCACTCAGAACCTAGAACTGAAGTTTACTCAGAACTGAATAAGGTAAGTTCGCTGAGGGACACAGACTCGGTTGACTTATCTAGAAGATGAAGAACTGAGGGAACAAACTTAGTGGATGAAGAACTGAGGGACGCAGACTCAGTTACGAAGATTTAAGAACTGAGGATTCAAACTCAGATATGAAGATTAAAGCCGAGACTGTAAAGTTAGAATTCAGGTAAGTCTGTGATGACCTGAAATGACTTTATGGATCTTGTTTGAAGACCTAGGAATCATAAGGACAATGATATCTTAGATGATTTATTAAGGATATGGTGTACTCTGATTAAGACAAATAAAATCAGATGAATAGAGTACTAAGTTTTGAAGAAGAGTAAAAACCCAGATAATGCTCTAAGTCAGTTGGCAAACTGATAATTGACGTACTCAGACTAAAACTGATCAAGATACTCATTTGTAAAGTCTGTTATCCAAAGAACTGAACTTACATTTGAACGCTACAAATCAACGAATGCTATTGGATGAAGCACTGACATGTCAGAACGGTCACTGACATCTGAAAATATAGATGGTGATAGAATTCAAAATTCAAGCAAGATGAACGTTGGACCTCACACTATCAATAGGGGACTTGGCCTCAAGGATCAAACACACAACAACGCGAGAATACAAGTATTATTGTGCCCAAGTCTTGTTCATCTGAATTTCTATCAATCTTTGCGCTCAACAAGATCATATGAAGAATTCTTCAAGTGTTCAAGCTACAAAGACTCTATCTAGAATTCGACACTTAGAAGAACCACAAGCAATAATCAATTTATTGATTCTAAGCCCGACTGTGAAGCAATCCGGTTTAGGATTTGCCAAGGACAGTTGTTGTATTTGCAGTCGGGTAGACTGTGTTTGTGGTGGAGTTGGAGAAGAGGCAATAAAACCCTCTAAGGACCAGTATTTCAAGCAGTTGCAGAGCAGCAATCACTCATGTTGTACAGTTGTTTAGATAGTGAAGCTAGGATTAGTCAAGGACAATCAATTAGGACTTTTTGTAACCGGCTACCTCTGAAAGTTCTAGTGGAATTTTCCTCCTACATCACAGGGGAAGAGTGGACTGACAAGATTACACCACCTGGAACCACTATAATTCTTGCATTACTTACTTTACGCATTTACTTTTTGTTATTTAGTTTATGAGTAGTTGTGATTGTTTTTCATATAAGTTTTTCATACAGAATAACTGAACAAACTGATTGTGGAAATATATTAATATATTACTCAGCAGACTCAGTCTGCTGAGGCTTCAGCAGGGTGCTCAGCAGATTGCTGAGCCTTAGGATTTCGTGCATAATATTTTGTACACCTTATTTAATTGTAAAATTAATTGTAAAAGACATATTAATTGTGAGTCATATAAACAATTAATATGTCAAACTCTAGTTTACTTTATGTCATAGACATAACTTTTACTTTTACTTTTGCATGCTTGCCGCCCACATCTACATACTCAAGTGGCACTGAAGCTAGCTAGCTAGTCTCTCTATCTCAATTGTATCTATTTATACATCTTTTTACTCAATGAATAAACTAAGTTGAAGTTTACTCTTGTGTTTATCACATTCTCAAACTCTCTTCATGGTATCGAGAGACTTCTGAGTTCTAAAATCCATTTGCAAAACTCAGTTCTTTTTTCGTAAAAATGTCAACATTATCACGAAGTTTCATCTTCTTCAAGAGACTCACAATTGCCTCGTGATGGGATAATCGAACACTCTTCTTTTACAAATCATAAACTTGATGGTAACAATTACTTGCTATGGTCAAGGTCTATGAAAATGTATATCTCCGGCCAGGGCAAGATGGGATATCTGTCATGCAGTTTCCAAACCCCTTACTCTTTGGCCCGACCCCAAGTTTGAAGCATGGGACACGAGAAAATAACCAAGTCATGACCATCCTCACGAGGTCTATGACAAAAGAGATCGATGAGAACTTCATGATGTATGACCTTTGCTAAGGAAATGCAGGACAATGCCGAGACCTTTACTCAAAAAAGGACAATACATCCAAAGTCTATGAACTCAAGCTCAGATTCAAAATTGCGAGACAAGGGATATATGCAGTAACTCAATACTTTAATCAACTATCTAAGGCATGGCAACACCTAGATATGTTGGAAACTCACCCTGGAATGATGTTAAAGATCTTGCACTCTTTAAAGACATTATCGAGAAAAGAGAGTATTCAAATTCCTTCATTGGATCGAATCCTACTCTTGATGATGTCGAGGTAGAATTCTTGCTACTAAACCTCTTCCAAATCTCAAATCGATGTTTCTTGAGGTCAAACATGAGGAAAGCATGAGGAAAGTGATGTTTGCTGAACCCCTGCCGACAACAATCTTTTGAAAGTGCCACCTGGCCGATTGTCGGGAACCTGCTGAGGCTCTTGAGGCTTACAGAAGCCTCTTGATAAAACTGGGAAGTCGTTCGTGACCACTTTGCAAACACACTAATCACACCAAGGACACTTGCTTTGGAAGCTACATGGCAAGCCTAACTCCTCCAAGACCTCCGGACACCTTGGAAAGTCGAGGCGGAACACATAAGTGAGGAAGAAGATGACAACGGGTTGAATGCTCGACTGCTTTGCATCAAAGCCTTCCTAACTCAACAAAAGGGAGGTAGTCACTCTCTTGACATAGCCTCTCATGCCATCACAGTAAATTCTACTCATCTATTAGTAGTGAAACTGGATTGTTGACTCTGGGGCCTCATCCCATATGATTTGGTAATAAAAATCTCATTACTCAACTTAAGCCATGTCCCCAAATTCACAATATTAAGGCTGGCGATGGATCTATCTCTAGTGCAAAAGGTTTTGGTCGGTGCGACTTACTAAAAAGATATGCTGCGAGAATGTCCTATTTGTTCCAAAATTAGATTGCAATCTCATATCTCACAAGAAACTTACTAAAGATTTGAACTGACTGTTGTTTTTAATGAGAATCGAGTGCACATTCCAGATCATTCCTCAAAGGCGTTGATTGGGATCTGCTAAACCTTGCTCAGTCTGCTGTTGTGGTCAACCTCGCTGAAGACAGAAGGCGAAGGCGAAAATCTGCCTCGGCGACTGCACTCAAAACCTAGACAATATCATGTTATGGCATTATAGACTAGGACATCCCAGTTTTAGTTATTTAAAGTCTATAGATCCTGAATTGTTTAAAGGTTGTAATTTGAATGATCTTCAATGTGATATTTGTCAGTTTGCTAAACTCACCAAATCTGTGTATGCAAAATTACCTTACTTACCATCCACACCATTCACCTTAATTCACAGTGACGTATGGGGACCCTCAAGAGTAAAAAGCATAACAGGAAAGAGGTGGTTTGTTACCTTCATAGATGACCACACCGAACCACTTGGTTATTTTTAATGAAGGATAAGTCCAAGTTGGACCCATCTTTCAAGAATTTTACAACATGGTCTCCACTCAGTTTGACACTAAGATCAAAATCTTGAAGACTGACAATGCTCTTGAATATTATGAGTCTCATCTCAGTAATTTCTTGATGGATAAAGGGATTGTCCATATCAGTAGTTGTGTTGAAACCCCTCAGCAAAATGGGGTTGCTGAGAGAAAGAACAGGCATCTGCTTGAAATGGCTAGGTCTATTATGTTTACCACAAATGTTCCAAAATATATGTGGGGTGAAGCCATATTGACTTCCACATACTTAATCAACAGACTTCCCAGCAGGGTACTAGGCTTCAAAACTCCTATCAAAACCCTACTGGACACACACTCCTGCCCCCATCTTATTTCCCAGTTACCTCCAAAAATCTTTGGTTGTACTGTGTTTGTCTATATCCATGCCCAACACAGAAGCAAACTTGATCCCAAAGCTCACAAGTGCATTTTCCTAGGATATGCAAAGGACAGGAAAGGTTACAAGTGCTACTCTCCTTCTGAAAAGAGATTTTACAATTCTATGGATGTAAATTTTTTTGAAAGGACTCCTACTACAAAGAAGTCCACTTTGAGGCGATCAACGATGGAAACTCGATAGAAATTGACTTAAACCCCTTCTTCCTTCAAAGAACTTTTAACCTCAAAGAACTCCTCTCGATCCTCGTGATCGAACCCCAAGATACCCACGACTCACAAAGCAGACCTCTCATCGATCCCAAAGAACCAACTGACTCAGAGCCTGCTGATCCTGAGCCCACTGACACTCAGCAATCTGCAGATCCTCAGCAGTCTACTGACATTGATGACAGACCTATTGCTCTAAGGAAAGGGAAAAGATCATGCACTGATCATTCTATTCATACTTATTTATCTTATGATCAGTTGTCTCCTGTCTTTGCCATGTTTACACAGGACCTGGACTCTCACTCTATCCCTAGAAATATTCAGGAGGCCCTTCAAAATGATAAGTGGAAGGCTGCTGTTAAAACTGAGATGACTGCTCTCCTGGATAATCATACTTGGGACCTCACAACTCTTCCCAAAGGCAAGAAGACAGTTAGCTGCAGATGGTTATTCACTATCAATTACATTCTGATGGTACAATTGACAAGTACAAAGCCGATTGGTAGCAAGGGATTCACTCAAACTTATGGTATTGACTATAAGGAAACTTTTGCACCAGTGGAACTCAACACCGCTCGTGGTTCGATCTCTCTGGCCGTCCAACCGGTGGCCTCTACACCAATTGGATATCAAAAATGCTTTTCTCAATGGTGATCTCACTGAGGAAGTCTATATGAATGTACCTCCTGGTTTTGTCAATCCCCACACTCAGGGCAAGGTATGCAAACTCAGGAAATCTCTATATGGCCTGAAGCAATCCCCAAGAGCCTGGTTTGGAAAACTCACTACTGTGGTTAAAGCTGCTGGATATCATCAATGCAACTCTGATCACACCATGTTTGTCAAGACAACCAACCAGAGGAGGTCCATTCTAATTGTATATGTGGATGATATCATCCTTACTGGGGAAGACTCTACTGAGATCCAGAACTTGAAGACTCTACTGGCAAAGGTGTTCCAAGTTAAAGATCTGGGCTACCTCAAGTACTTTCTTGGTATGGAAGTAGCTAGAAACACCAATGGCATTTCAGTCTCCCAAAGGAAGTATGTCCTGGACCTACTGAAGGAAACTGGCATGCTGGGATGCAAACCTGCTGTATCTCCAGTAGACCCCAGTCATACCCTACTGCATGGTGACATTGCTGTCAGGAAAGAACAATATCAAAGGCTTGTAGGCAAACTCATATACCTTTCTCACACAAGACCTGATATTGCATATGGGGTCAGTCTGGTCAGTCAATTCATGCATTGCCCTACTGAGCAACATTGGGATGCAGTGAATAGGATACTGAGGTATTTAAAATCCACTCCTGGCCAAGGCCTCGCACTTCACCAAGTCTCTTGATAGATCAATCAAGGTCTACACCCGATGCCGATTGGCTGGATGTCACATTGATGCGAGGTCTACCACAGGCTATTGCTCATATATATGGGGAACACTCGTTACTTGGAGGAGCAAGAAACAACCTCTCGTGTCAAGAAGCGATCTTGAAGCTGAACTAAGGGCACTTGTACTTGGCATTTGTGAAGCTCTATGGCTAAAAAGGGTACTGACTGAACTTCAGCAACCGTATCAGCAACCTATCACACTCTGTTGTGATAATAATTCAGCCTTATGCATGGCAGAAGATCCAGTCCATCATGATAAAACCAAGCATGTGGACATTGACAGACACTTTCTCGAGGAGAAGATTGATGCCAAGATTATTCAACTCCAAATGTTCCTCGGTCAGTCGAAATGCGATATTCTTACCAAGGCTATTCCACCTCTTATGTTCAAATAGACTAAGTAGCAAACTTGGTTGCATCAACATATCTGACCCGATTTGAGGGGGTGTGGAAATATATTAATATATTACTCAAATAGACTCGATCTGCTGAGGCTTCAACAGGTGCTCAAAGCAGATTCTTTGAGCCTTAGGATTTCGTGCATAATATTTTGTACACCTTATTTAATTGTAAAATTAATTGTAAAAGACATATTAATTGTGAGTAATATAAACAATTAATATGTCAAACTCTAGTTTACTTTATGTCATAGACATAACTTTTACTTTTACTTTTGCATGCTTGCCCCACCTACATCTACATACTCAAGTGGCGCCCAAGCTAGCTAGCTAGTCTCTCTATCTCAATTGTATCTATTTATACATCTTTTTACTCAATGAATAAACTAAGTTGAAGTTTACTCTTGTGTTTATCACATTCTCAAACTCTCTTCACTGATTGATATTCTCTCACAGTTCACAAACTGACATTCACCGGAATTCAGTTTTTTGCATACTCATCAACTTTTCTTAGAAACAACAAGATCCGCATAAAGGCTAAAACATATCCACTGCCGGTTGACTCAGTTTCAGCATAAGTCAATTATGATTTATACTCAGCTAAGTTAGCTCAACTCCACACAAGTTTAAAACTGAACTAATAAGACTTAAAATCTAGTTTTTGGTGACAAGTTTATTCACCCCCTCTAAACTTGTGTCAGCCTTTCCAAGGGACCAACAATTGGTATCGGAGCAGAGTTCTTTAGCAAAACCTGTTCTGATTATCTCTCTAGTTGTTCTCCTAAAAAAGCTCAGTTTTCAATTTTCAGTTCTTGCATAAACTCACTCACACTATGGATAACAATCAGTATGCCAGACATATGCTCATGTGTAACATGGACCACTTTGATGAATATAGACGTCGTTTGTAGGCTTTCTAGCTGCTACTCATGATGAGATGATGGACGTACTTACGGATGGACCTATCCAAATCACTCACATGCAAACTGTTAATGGTGATCAAGTTAGAGTCCCCAAGCCCAAAAGCGAATGGAAAAATGATGATAAAAAAAGAAACAATCTCAACAATGTTGCCATGGATACCATCCTCTGAACTCTCTACAGCAACATGTATCTTAAAGTCAAAGATTGCACAATTGCAAAATAAATGTGGGAGAAACTTTAGCTGGTGTGTGAAGGAACTGATTCCATCAAAGAAAACAAGATCTCAGTTGCCAAACAGACGTTTGAGAATTTCAAGATGAATCCGGAGAAAACATCAAACAAATGGAAACAATATTTAGCACAATAATGTATGAACTAGCACTAACTCAAGATTGAATATACCAAAAAAGAAATCAACACTAGAATCTTGAAAGCTTTACCTATATGCTGGAAAATGAAATTCACAGCTATGGAAGAGTCAAAAAGACTTGACATAGAAGATTCATTCAAAATCTTCTCAGATCTGAAAGCTTATGAATTCAGTGAGGATTTCACAATAACAACATCAGTGATCAAAGCATTCGAGGAACCCAAAACAACAGCTCTTGCAGCAGCATCCAATGACAATCAAGAAACTTCCTCTAGCAATCTTCAACATTTAGATGAAATGGAAGAACATATGGCTCTCATGATGAACAGAATCAGAAGAATGAAAAGTGGACAGCCAGTCACTCAGAAGTATATCAAAAGGACTCTTGAGAAAAGAAAAGATGATGAATATCTTTGCTTTAACTACAAAAAGTCTGGACATTACAAAGCTGAATGTCCAGAGCTGACCGGTAAGAAGACTCAGCAATAAAGAACTGGTAGAAGGGCTCTCTTAGCTGGAGATGAGTCAGACTATGAAGCTGGCACTGAAATATTCTCAGATGATACAGCTCTGATGTCTTACATGGAAGATTCAAATGAAGTATGTGAATCCAACTCTAAGTATACCTCAGCACAGATTTCCATGCAAAATGCCTGTTCTTCAACTGCTGATTCCAATCCTAGAAATCTAGAATTAGAAGAAACTCTTGATGAATTGATGATTCAGCTGGTAACTATACAAGATGGTTATGAATCAATTAAATCAAAAAAAGAAGCTCTAATTCTAGAAGTCAAAAGATTGAAAGCTGAATTGAACATATTGAAACTGACCAGAACTGACAAAAGAAAGAATCGATGTCGACTCATCATCTGCAGCACAGAATCGAATCTTTTTCTCAATCAAGTTCAACTACTGGATTCAAATCTGGAAATCCATATGGAGACCGAACTGGCCTAGGATTTGATACACAACAAACTTCAAAGGAAGGAACGACTAAAGCTGTTGAACCTAATGTCAAAACTGGCGTTAAGTTTGTAGCTGAGCAATTTCCTCAAACTGAGAAGCATGCTGAACCAGTTAATCCAGTTCCATGTGAATCAACTCAGTCTCAGCATCAGTTTTCCAAGAAGTCAGATACGTTCAATAACAGAAGCAAATCTAAAGGTAAATCAGCTGCACCACAAGGAAACAGAAATGGTAGATCAACTGCCAGATCTATAAAAGATGAACATATCAAGAATCAGAAAAACTTCAGTTAGAATAAATCCAAGAATGTTAATCATTCAAAGAATCACACAGTCAGAGGGAAAGGCAGATTATTTCCCACTGATGATGATTGGAATTTCTCTGAACCCATTATTAGAACTGATAGAAACAATCACTCAAGACAGAAAACTTATCATAAGTTTTATCCAAGGACTCAGCAAAGGACTTACTCCAGTCCTCAACAGAAGTCTCACTACCAAAGTCAGCACAGACCTCAGTACAAACAGAATGACTAAGTTTGAAACTAGTTTCAGCCAAAAGACTTGAGAGATCATATAAATAAGGCACAATCCAGAAACAGATACTATGGGAGTGAATTGTTGGTCCCTTAGAAAGGCTTACACAAGTTTATAGGGTGGGGGGTGAATAAACTTGTCCCCAAAAACCTAATTGAAAAATGAATCTTGTACAAATTAAGTTTAACCTAAACTTGTGTGGAGTTAAGCTAACTTATCTGAGTATAAGTCAGTGCTGACTTACACTGAACTTAGTTAACCTGCCGCGGATTAAATTAAGCCTATATAAAACTTGAGTTTATCAGTTTGTCTAAATACAAAGAAATGTAGTGCTAACTCCGTTTCTTGTGTTTGTTGAGTGTGATTGGATGTAATGTATACTTAGATGCAGTAAATAAATGCATAAAATAAATAAATAATTGAGACAAGAATTATAGAGGTTCCAGGTGGTGTAATCCTGTCAGTCCTCTCTTCCCCTGTGATGTAGGAGGCCAAATCCACTATGTTCTTGAGGTTTATAGTTTACAAGACACAAAGTAAATTCTAAACACTTGATTGTCCTTCACTAATCTCTAGCTTCACAATCTTCCAGCTTCAATCTTCAACAGGTAGAATTGTTGTTTGAACTAAGCTTGCTACACTGGTCCTTAGAGGGTTGAATTGCCTCTTCACCAGCTCAACATAAACACAGTCTTCCTGACTGCACACTGTCCTTCACACCTTCTTGGTGTTTCACAGTCTAAACCTTCGATAGAATCAAAGTTGAGATTTGAATCAATAACTATGATTCAATTGTGTTTAGAGCTTCTTCTTATAGATGTATATGATTTGTGCTTAGCTCTGTTTTCTTCAAATGATTGATCTTGATGTTTCTTTGAAAGCTTATAAACACTTGAAGATTTCTTGATCTTGCAATAAAGTGCTTAGCAGGAATTCTTTTGATTTACTTTCCCCCTTAGTAAAATCTTTCTTGACTATATTCCTCTAATGGTAGAAGTAGACTATTTATAGGGGTTTCTTCAATGGTTAGCTAAATTCGAACGTTAGAACTTGAATTCTTGTATCCGTTGGTGGTCCTGCTTATTCTGCTGAATGTCAGTGTCGTTTTTGACAATTCTGTTCAGCAAATTTTATTGGCTGCTTTATAATGGTCAGATTTATCTTCAGCTTTTCTTGACCTCAGCTTGAAAACTTATCCTAGTCAATTTTCAGCTCAAGAGCGTTAACTGAGTTTTTATTCTTCTATAAAAACTCAGTAGTCCATTTCACATTTGATTATTATTGACTTAATCAGAGTACACCATAACTCACAATTCAGCTAAGATATCATTGTCATTATGATACTTAGGTCTTCTTCAGGATCTATAATGTTAGTTCAGGCCATCACAGACTTTTCTGAACTCTAACTTTACAGTCTCGGCTTAAGTCTTCAAAACTGAGTTTGAACCCTCAGTTCTTCAATCTTCAATAACTGAGTCTGAACCCTCAGTTCCTCAGTTCTAGATAAGTCAACCGAGTCTGAGTCCCTCAGTGAAATTATCTTCTTCAGTTCTTCTTCTATAACTGAGTCTGATCCCTCAGTCTTTAGTTGGTGTGCTCTTAGTCAGTTTTTGTCAATTGATTAATCTCCAGTTATGAACTATGTTTAATAAGCCAGTTTCTCGTTTTCTCAGTTCTGATCCTAGATCTATTACAGTTCTTGTCTGATTTAACTTATACAAATATCAGACTCTATTAAATCCTATATATTGATTTCTAGACATCTTTTTGCTTTGCACTCTAACAGCTAGTTATGACACTTCATCAATGGGGTTAAGTAATAATTTAACTAACTAATGAATCATCATCAAAACATAAATTTTATTTCCAATAATTTCCCCCTTTTTGATGATGTCAATACCCTCCTTAAAAGAAATGCAAAAAGATAAAGACAAAAACAAAGTAAAGAACACAAAGAACAGAGAAACTGAGATTTATTGAAAACTGAGTTACAATGTATTAAAGTACAAATACATGAAAAGAAATTAAGTTTTAGTTTCTTTTCCTATCTCTTGACCAACTTCACTTGACTTGGTGTCAAAGATCTCAGCAGCTTCTTTCATGGCTGAGTTGGTTTTTGTGCTCTCAATTCCATGGATATTCACCCAGATATTCCATGTCTCTGTCATAATGTGCTTGCTGAAACACTTGCTTTTGAATAACATGGCAAACACGAAAATAGATCTCCTCAGTATTTCACTAGTGGCTGTCTTCAGTAAGTTCTGAACAAACTCAGGGTCTGTCTTTTCAACCTGATTTGAAACTTTGTCTAGAGTACTATCTCTTTCCCATTTACCCAGTTTGTTCCAGTAGTGCAAAAGAACCTTTTGCATATGCAGAAATGACTCTAAGGCTTGTTCTCTTGATACTCCTTATTGAGTAGGTAGACCTTTGAAAACATTATACATATGAGAGTCTAGGGCCAGTCTTTTCTCAGTTGGCTCTGAGAACTTTGCAATTAGTTCCATTTCTTCATCAGTGAACTCTCCTCTAGCTTTATTCAACTCAATCAGTTTCTTATCAATCACTTCAAGAACTTGAGGCATATCAGTTGTATTGACTTTTAACATGTCCAAACTTTCCCCCTTATTGACATCATATTTGTTGATCAAGCTCCTGATGTAAGAATTCAGGTGATGCTGATTTTATGTCAATATGGTTTGTCCGACAACTGAGTCTTTCATTTCATTCTCTAGTAGAATTAGTCTATCAACCACATTGTTGAGAATACCTTCAGTTTTCCTTCAGTCTCAGTTTTTCTTGCCTCAGATTCAATGGTTGTTTTTTTGATGGCGATAAAAGTATCATGACAATCCGACTTGATACTGTTCAGCTTCTTCTCCATGTTGTTTCTTTCTGTTTTGCTTTCTTCCATTGACTTCAAAACTTTCCCGAAAACACTTAAATCATCTTTCTGAATCCTCACAAGCTCATTGAAGTAGAATTTGATATTTTCAGCTTGTGTAGGAACTTCATCTTTGGTCTCAGCTTTCTTTTCTTCAGTTTTTCCTTTGTCAGCTCTAGTCTGAGATTTGCTCACAAAATTCTCAGATGTCTCTAATTCTTTAAGTGGAGAGGAGGCAACCTATTTTAGTGTATCTTTGAAGTTCTCAGTCTTCTCTCTTTCTTTTTTTGAAACAGCCTCATTTGCAGGTGATTTAACAACATAAGCTTTTTCTTGGTCAGCTTCAGCTAATGCTATTTCCAGAATTATTTTATCAGTTGGGGACTGATAACCTTCCTTTTCTTGATCTTTAGACTGTCCATCAGAGTCAGTTTCAGTTTCTTCACTATCATCTGAACTTCCTTCAGATGATCCTTCTTCAGCAATATCCTTCGCTTCATCTTTTTCTTGTAGAGAGGCGAGAATCCCTTTCTGTAAATCAGGATCTCCCTGAGAATCATCATCATCATCATCATCATCATCATCATCATCATCATCATCTTTCTTAGTCTTTGAGTCTCCCTTCTTGGCCTATATTTCCTAGTATCTGTTTCTTATGAGTGAGTAACCAGTACTTAGAAATTCTTCAGATCTAAACAGTTGGGATAGATGAATGATGTTGAAATGCTCAAAAACCCATTTTTCAGTTCTTTCCATTTCCGCAAATTGGCTTCTTTGATTTGGAATGGAGTTGAACTTCCAATACTGATAATCATCTAGTCTTCTGAAGTCAGCTTCAATCAGTTTCCCAATGTTGATACTTGGATCAATATCTTCAGTTTCTGCTGTAGATTTTTCAGCTTCAGTTTTGCTGGCTTCCCCCCTTAGCAACAACTGGGATGATTGATGATTCAGTGACATTTTCTGGAACTGAGGCAGCTTGTTCAGTTTCCAATTTTTCTTCGACTACAAATTTTGGTAGGGATTCTGTAATATTGATAGGTTCAGCTTCAGTTGTAGGTTCAACAACTTGATCATAATCCTTCTTCGATTCTGGTTCCTGTGGCTCAGTAGCAACAAGTTCAATGATTGGTTCAGTTACAAGTTCCGTAACAAGTTTTTTTTCCTTCTCAGCATCATCAACAAGCTCATCCAGAGTGATGACTTGTGTTGGTCTTGAATCAACTTCAACAACTTCTCTTTCCTGTGTTTGAAAAGCTTCCAGTTCTTTGATAGATTCTTCATATTCAATTCGAGATGCTGATTTTTGTGGTGTAGATCTTGATAAAGATATCAGATTGAGCATTGCGATTCACCAGGTCCAACCAGTTCTTCATCACTATCAGTTCCTTCCTCATCAACTCCAGCTCTCAGGGTTTGTTCCCCCTGAGTATCAATTTCTGGTAGTGAAGGATTAGCTTCTTGAAATTCCTTTGCTGATTCTTGAACAGGTACTTCCTCAGCAACAAGTTCTATTTCAGCAAAAAATTGTATGGTGGGGGTTTCCTCAGTCCTAGTTTTCTTTCCACGGCTTTCAAAGAATCGAGGTGGATCTGACTTTCTTTGGTGATGCCTCTCTTCGCTTTTTCAGTAACTTGTCCGGTTGTGACTTCGTCCAATTTTCTTTTCCTTTCTCTCAGTCTCTCAAGATGTTCCAGTGCCTCAGTTGTAGTTTCAACTTTCTTAGCAGCCTTTTCCTCTTCTTCTTTGGTTCAGTTTCGGAACCTCCAGCTTTCCTTTTCTTGGACGTTTCTTCCTTGGACGCAATCTTACCATCAACAATTGCCGTTTCCTTTCTTTTTGCAATTCCAAAATGGTCAATAATCCTTTGAACTAGTATAGCAAGAGACTTCTTGAGATAAAATCTCCCTTTCTTTTCTGAGTTTTTCTTCTTGGGCACATCAAAAGATTGTGCAACCAGTTGACCAAAGATATATCTCTGCCAATTGAAATCTTCTCCAAACCAAATAACATACAGTAGGTACAATTTTATGCCGGAGATATTACTGAAGTTGCCTGCGTTTCCAATCACGCAATTCACTAGCATTGATGTATAACATTTATATGATAAAAATTACGATATTTTATATATTTTATCAACTCTTTATATATAAAATATAAGAAATTATAACGATAATCTTATGTAATATCAATAGTTATGAATAAGTCTAAAATAATATAAAAATCTAGTAAAAGTAATAAAAAATAATAAATTTTGTACCGGTTTAGTAACCGGAGTGTCGTGTCAGATTTACGTGGGTATTTTTGGTGTTTTATTGCAGATTTTTAGATAAACCAAAACCCCGAGTGACGACACTTTTTGAAGTAAAACATGTCTTTTGAAGGAAGTAAAGAAGTGCCACGAGATTAAGAATTCAAGTGGATCAACGGTTCGTGGTACCATTATCAAATTATATTTTCGACGAACAAATGGCCCATCAAAAAGGCATTTTCTGAAGAAGAGTCCTTCATGAAAGTTATAGATATTTTAAAGAGCTTTCCAACTCTTCTTGAATTATGTCATTTGGAGATCCAGAGCATAAGTTATGATTTAATCAAGTTTCAGATCAAGATTTGGAAAAATGCTACCCGGATCAATCCGGATTAACCCCGGATCGATCCGGCCCTTATGTTAGGAAATATAATGATGATTAGCATGTTATTCTGCAGAGGATAAGCCGGTGGGATAATATTCTTTATTCCCGGATCGATCCGGCTTCACCCCGGATCGATCCGGCTTCACCCCGGATCGATCCGGCCTTGGAAAATTTGCCTATAAATACAGCAGGATTGCAGACTGAATGGGGGGTACCAATATATATATACTAGCTTATATATATATTCTAATCTCCTAAATTAGTAGTAGTAATGTATATATTAGTAGGCACTATGCCATAAATAATGTAGAAGCCGTAGTATCGTTGTAATGCTTGGACGGTTATCGGGAGTTCGATGTTGAAGAAGTTGTTGTAATTTCCGGAGAATACGGCCTCTAAATCAGCAGTTGTAACCTGGTAATATTCTAAAGTTTTATGTTTGTTGTTTTTATGTTTTTCTTTATAATTTTAGTAGGCTAAATCTATAACTAGCCAATATATGTAATTGAAATATTTCGATCTTTTTGGTAAAATGGATGATGACTATAACTAAAATTGATTAAAATTGAATTTGATGAATCTTTTTCTACTTGAAATGTATTGAAAATATTCGCATTGATGTAATTAACCAATATGAATCGCACCATAACCTAATGACGAACTAAACGGTGAAGTTAGGATATGAGAAAAAGGTAGAAAAACCGGAGGGTAAAAATGGCCGAGTGAAAGCGTGACAACGGAATCCTATTTCCTACCCGGGGTAGAATTGTTTTATCTTTTGAAAAGAGAAACACTTCTTGAAATTATCTCAGATTCGAGATCTAATTACGTTAATTAACCCGTTCCGATCAAGATCCTTAACATTGACCGCATGACAAAACGGAGTACCCAATCTTTTGGATGACATTGACATGCTTGATGAGACATATGACGATTTAAATGCGCTTCGTGTGAGAGGAACTGTTGAGTGAGGAGTGCACCGTTTCACATATTCAATTGGACCTAATAAAAGGAAGATCGAGCACATCCATTAAACTAAAAAGATTGAATAATTCAATTATATATATCTTGGCTAGTTCTATAATAATTATTAGTATTTAATATATATATATATATATATATATATATATATATATATATATATATATATATATATATATATTTACTATTTTAAGTTTTAATTTATGCATTTATTTTACTGTTATTAGTATAGTAGTGACTCATTATGATAAACTGCGATTTAGATCGAGTTAATAATAGTTGTTTGGTGTTTAACCACACTTAAAAGAATTACCACGTTCCCTGAGGATTCGACACCTGACTCACCATACTAGCACTACAATTTGACCCGTTACACTACCGGTAAGGATTGTAATAGTCTAGAAAAAGTCCTGTCAGCTTTCTGGCGCCGTTGCTGGGGAACGTCGCTAATTTTTCTTTGTCTCTATGGTTACTACTCGTATCAGCTCAAAATTCTCGAGGATAAGTCAATAATTTTTCTTATCTCATTTATATTTTATTTTTCGTTGGTATCTACCTTCTTTTAGTTACCAATTTTCTTCTTCTACCAAAGTCGAGTATTTTCTATTTTCGTTAGTCGATGACCAAAAGTGGTAAGACTCCACTCACTCCTTATCAGCCTGACATACACAATTACGAAAGGCAGCTAAGAATATAGAGTAAACGTAGTCAAACCAGCCAAGGACTTCTTGGCAGATCTCAGCAAGAATCATCTTCAAATCGAAATACGAAAATGGCTGAAACCAGTGATAAAACACCTGAACAAGGGCTAGATCATGCTCAAGGGCATGGACAACACCCTATTAACCCTAATAATAATCAAAATCCTAATAATAGGAATAATCAGAATCGGAACCAGAATAATCGTAATAACCCACCAAACCCGAGACCTATCTGTGATCAGACCATAAGAAGGAACCAGACTAATAATCCCATTCTTTTACCCAATGAAGGAGCGAACAATTTCGAAATTAAATCTCATCTTTTTGGTTTAATTGACACAAGAGCCCAATTTCTAGGAGAGGATGATGAAGATCCACATCATCATCTCTATCTTTTTGAAGAATTATGCAATACGGCCAAAAGTCAAGGTACTCATCGAGAGTTAACGAGAATGTCTATGTTTCCTTTTTCTCTAAAAGGACGAGCACGAGATTGGTTTATGTCTCTTCCACATCACTCACTAGTTGGGAGGATATTCAAACCGAATTTTTGAAACAATATTTCACTCCTGGACGAAATTTGGAATTAAAAGTCGAGTATGCTACCTTTAGACAAGGATCTGAAGAAACACTTGGGAATGCCTGGGAGAGATTTAAAAAACTGTTAAGAGCTTGTCCCGACCATGGTTATTCCTTAGATATGCAAATCCAACTTTTCTGTCGTAAATTACGAAAAGACTCACGTGTGGATGTAGATCATGCATGTGGTGGTTCTTTAATGATGAGTGAAGCACAAACAGCTTTACGATGCTATAGAAAAAGATTTCCAAAAATAACGAGAATGTGGGAAACCGGTTCTAACACCGGAAAAGTAGCTTTTGCGGAGAGAATGTACATCTAATACTGAAGTTCTAGCACATTTGGAGAATTTGAGTAGGAAATTTGATGGCCTACAATCTAACAAAAACTAAATTCCAGAAAATAGTACACCCACTGAATACTCAAATCAGGATAATATGCCATTAGGGATTGAAGAACCAACAGGATATTCGAGAGAGGAGGTAAGTTTTCTTCAGCAGCATAAGAATTTGAACAATGCATATTCAAACTTGTTTAATTCTATTAGAAGAGACCACCCAACTTTTCGATGGTCTGAAAACCCTAGTAAACAAGGACAACCGCCATATCTAGTTCCATATAGGAATTCATCTAATAATCAAGTTTATCGTGGGAGATACCTCTAATCGAAATTTACAATCATTACCCAGATCCTATCCTCAACACACCACTCGAGTATACCAAGAACTCAAAGTTCAACTCACCTGCGAAAGGGGTTGAAAAATGGGATAAACTAATGGAAAATATGATGGGTGTGGTGTCTACTCAAGCTAAAAATATGGAAACAATGATGACTTCTATAGTAGTGCAATCCTTTAAAGATATGGGTACAATAAAAACATCTATGAGTGGCCATGATACCGAATGAGAACGATAGAAGCCTCATTATGAAATATGGAAGATCATTTGAGTAGGGAAGGTGAACGTAAAAACAGCAGACCACCAGGAGGATTACCAAGTAACACTGAAAGAAATTCGAGAGAGGTAAATGCTGTAGTTACCAGAAGTAGAAAACTCTGTGGTAGTAATGGAGTAGAAAACTTCGGAAATAATGAAGTAGAAGATAATTTAGATGGTAAGAATGATGAAACTAAAGATGAACATGAATTCACTGATGAGGAAGAAGAAATTATAGAAAATTTCTTGAAAAGAAATAGAAGTATGGAACCTGAAAATGAAGGTGAGAAATGGGTAAAAATCCCGAGGATTCTGAAAGATCCCATGGATAGAGATTTAAGAAATTTATTCAAGGAACATGTTAGAGTAAATGATACTGAAAACAAGGATGATAAACAAGAAGAGTTGAAAAAATCTGAAGTAGAGATTGATTCAGGGAGCGTTTTAAAGAAAAAATTTCAAGATCATGATACATGGCAATCAAGTAACGCTCAAAGATTTAAGGAGAAAGGAAAAGAGAAAATGACTTCGGGATCAAAGGTTATAGATTTAGAATCTTTACCTTACCCACCTAAAGATCAAGTTAAAAAAAATAAAAACTGATAAGAAGTATGCTCGTTTCCTTAATACTCTTCGTCATCTTCATGTTAATATCCCTGTTATCGAAGCTCTAGTTAATATGCCTGCCTATGGAAAGTTTCTGAAAGATATTCTATCAAACAAGAAAAAGTTAGAAGAATATGAGAATATTTGCCTCAATGAAGAATGTTCTGCAATTTTACAGCATAAATTACCACCTAAAATGAAAGATCCTGGTAGTTTTACAATTCCTTGTGAAATTGGAGGATTTTTGTTTAAAAAAGTACTATGTGATCTTGGAGCAAGTATTAATCTCATGTCTTATGAGGATTATAAGAAACTAGGCATAGGAAAACTTACGAATACCAAATGACTCTTCAAATGGCGAGATAGATCAGCTTAAATACCCTAAAGGAATTATCGAGGATGTATTGGTTAAGATAGATAAATTCTACTTCCCAGTAGATTTTGTAGTCATGGAAATGGAAGAAGGATATTCAGCGCCACTTATTCTAGGTCGTCCATTCCTAGCTATAGGAAGAACGTTAATCGATGTCCAAAAAGGAGAATTAATACTGAGAGTTAACGAGGATACCGTTGCTTTCAATATATTCAAAGCTATGAAACATCCATACAGATCACCAAAATCATGATCTTTTATAGAGAATGTTCACAATGTCTATGATATTCAATTACCATCTTATGAAGACAGATTAGAAGAATGCCTAGCATTGTCTATCTATAAAGAGAATAAGAAGGACACTGAAATGAAAGAGATAATCCTTTATCTGAATAAATGAAGTTTTAGTCCTAAACCACCATGGCATCAAGATGTCTGGAATTAGAACTGGAAGGTCCAGTTCTAAAACCTTCAGTAGAAGATCCACCCAGTAATCTAGAGTTGAAACCACTTCCTTTAAATCTTAAGTATGCTTTTCTTGAAACTAATAATCTATTACCGGTTATTATTTCGTCAACCTTAACTGAGCTACAAGAAGACCAATTACTTAGAATGTTGAAAAAGCATAAGAAAGCATTTGGTTGGACAATAGCTGATATTCAAGGAATTAGCCCTGAGATTTGCGTTCATAAAATTATTTTAAAGGAGGATGCTAAACCTTGTATTCAGCCACAACGCCGCCTCAATCCGAATTTGCAGCTAATTGTTAAGAAAGAGGTTATTAAACTATTAGAAATGGGGATAATCTTTCCTATATCGATTGTGTGAATGGGTAAGTCCAACTCAAGTGGTACCAAAGAAAGGAGGTTTCACAAGAAAGGAAAATGATAAAAATGAATGGATTCCGACAAGAGAAATTACCGGATATCGAATGTGCATTGATTTTCGAAAACTTAACGATCATACTAAGAAAGATCATCATCCACTTCCATTCATAGTGCAAATGTTGGAACGCTTAAGTGGACATAAGTATTACTGTTTCTTAGATGGTTATTCAGGATATTTACAAATATTCATTGCAGTAGGAGATAGAGAAAAGACTACTTTCACTTGTCCGTATGGAACCTTCGCTTATAAAAGAATGCCGTTTGGTTTATGTAATGCACCAGCTACATTTCAGAGATGTATGATGGCTATATTTTCTGACATGGTTGAGAAGTTTTTAGAAATTTTTATGGACGACTTTAGTGTATACGGAGATTCCTTCGATGAATTTTTATCGCACTTAGAGCGAGTGTTACAACGCTGTGAAGATACCAATTTAGTTTTAAACTGGGAAAAATGTCACTTAATGGTATCAGAAGGGATAGTTTTAGGACATAGAATCTCTGAAATAGGTATCGAAGTTGATAAAGCTAATGTAGAGGTAATCGAAAAGTTACCTCCACCAGTTAATTTAAGAACTCTAAGAGGATTTCTTGGACATGCAGGTTTTTATAGAAGATTCATTGCAGATTTCTCAAAAATAGCAAAGCCTCTAAGTCATTTTCTTGAAAATGAAGTACCTTTTAACTTTGATAGTAAATGTATGGAAGCCTTTCAGACCCTAAAAGCGAGGTTAACTACGGCACCAGTGCTAGTAGCACCAGATTGGAGTTTGCCGTTTGAAATTATGTGTGATGCGAGTGATTTAGCTGTAGGAGCTGTTTTAGGTCAAAGATATAACAAAGTACTCAAAGCAATTTACTATGCATCTCACACATTAAACGCAACTCAACTTAATTACGCAACTACAGAAAAAGAACTGTTGGCTGTAATTTTTGCCTTAGATAAGTTTAGATCGTATATTGTTGGATCTAAGGTTATTATCTATACAGACCATTCAGCCCTGAAGTACTTACTAAGTAAGAAAGATGCTAAACCACGTCTTCTTAGATGGATTCTCTTACTTCAAGAATTTGATGTTGAAATTAAAGATAAAAAGGGAAGTGAAAATGTAGTAGCAGATCATCTAAGTAGAATGGAAAATGAAGGAAAGGGAATTGAAATACAAGATTCATTTCCTGATGAACAACTGTTTAGAATCGATACTCCTTCAGCCATGCAATTATTAAAGAATAGAATTCCTTCTAAGGAAATGTCACCTTGGTTTGGAGATATCGTTAATTACTTTACCTGTGATTATATTCCGTCTCATTGGACTTGGCAACAGAAAAAGAAATTCTTTTACGACTTAAAATTTTATTACTGGGAAGAACCAGACATTTTCCGTAAATGTTCGGATGGGATAATCAGAAAATGTGTGCCTGATAATGAGATTTTAAGTATTTTATCGTTTTGCCATGATCGTGAGGCAGGAGGTCACCATGGAGGATGGAAAACTGCTTTTAAAGTTTTACAATGTGGTTTTTATTGGCCTACACTATATAGAGATGCATATAAATATGCGAAATCTTGTGAATCATGCCAAAAATGGGAAATATATCGAAAAAACATGAAATGCCTCTTCAACCGATTTTAGAGTGTGAATTGTTTGATGTTTGAGGTATAGATTTCATGGGACCTTTCCTATATCTTTTGGAAAAAGATTTATTCTTGTAATGGTAGATTATGTTTCAAAATGGGTAGAAAGTGAAGCTCTTCCAACTAATGATACCAAAGTTGTCATAAGGTTCCTAAAAAAGAATATATTTACTAGGTATGGCATTCCGAGGGCTATCATTAGTGATGAGAGGTCACACTTTTGCAATAGACCATTTACCAAGATAATCGAAAAATATGGTGTAACACATAAGTTAGACACACCCTATCATCCATGAGACCGGTGGTCGTGGTAGAGTGTCTAATAGAGAAATTAAAATAATTGTAGAAAAGACAAAGGACTCAAATCGTAAAATCAAGCAGAGAAACTGGATGATGCATTATGGGCATACATAATAGCCTTTAAAACACCAATTGGTTGTTCCCCCTACAAACTAGTTTTTGGTAAATCTTGTCATCTCCCAGTTGAATTAGAACACCGGGCCTTTTGGACTATTAGATTTTTGAATTTCGATCCTAAGGCGGTCGGTGATCATAGATTACTTCAGTTAACAGAACTAGAATAATTTCGTCTTGATGCTTATGAAAACGCTTGAATCTACAAGGAACGCACGAAATCTTTTCATGATAAGAGAATCTATAATCGTGAGTTCCATGTAGGTGATCGATTTTTATTGTACAATTCACGTTTAAAGTTATTTCTAGGTAAGCTTAAATCAAGATGGACATGTCCATTTAGAGTAACAATGGTTTACAAATCTGGAGCTGTTGAACTAACTGATGGAAATACAACATTTATAGCCAATGGCCACAGGGTAAAGCTATTTGTGGAAGGTGAAGGGATCTCATTAAAAAAGGAATTAATATTGCTAATCGATCCTCCATGCAAAACTAAAAAGCAGAAAACTAAGTACACCAAATCCCAGTGCTATCTTTCTTTACTTTACTTTTCTATGTTTTATATGTTTAAACTAGTTTCGTCTTTTACCGGACAGACGTAAAAGAACTGGATGCCTTTTTTAGATAGATTAGGAGTTTTTGTTTTGCTTTTGAAGTTAGGCCTTGATAAAGATGGCGCGTTTGCAATAGAAGCTTTTGTTTTTGAGAGAAACAAGCAATTATTGAGAGAGACCAGATTGAAAGAAGTATGTAATGGAAAATCGAGAAGTTCGATAAAGAGAAGGGGAAAAGTTTTTAATACGATCTGAGAAATGTGGAAAAAGTGAGCATAATGGGAAATGTGGAGAAAGCACAACCAAATCTCAGGATGAGTATTTGAATGTTGTTAAGAAGGGAACGATTAGGTGGTTATCCGAAAATCCCGATGGATGTCAAAGAGAAAATTCAAACGCCTCATTTCTCAAAGTTAGGTTGATAGAACGTTATATCAGAACTCTGGAAGATTTAGAAATAGCGGAATTAGGACCCCTATAAGTTTTAATATTTTATTTTATTTTTTAAAATTTTTTTATATAACTTTTGAAAATTTTATATAGAGGATCTTTATGAAATTATTTAAAGTTTTATAAATTTTTTTATAAAAAGTTTTAATTTTATAAAATTAGTAGAAGTATTATTAAGGTTTTATAAAGAGTTTTATTAAGTTTTAGTAAGTTTTATAAAGTTTTATGTTAAAAAAAAATCATATAATATTTTAATTTTTTTTTGAACCTACTTTTTTGTTACTCACTGAACATCGGGACGATGCCACTTCGTAAGTGGGGAGTAGAGTTAGGTTAGTAAATAAAAATTAAAATTTTTCATATAAATTTATACTTAATTGCTTAATACTTAGTTTAATTTTTCTTGAATAAATTTAAGTAGATAATATATAATTAATATGAATAAAAATAATATAAATTTGTAAGAATAGATTTTTAATTAAGTAAAGTAAATTAGATATATTATAATTATATTATATATGTCAGTTTTAGATTTTTATAAGATTTTAAGTATATGTAACTATACATAAATATTATCGAGTATTTTGTTTTTATGAAATTTAGCAAATATACTTATATATATAATGAAATGTTAGAATAATTTTCTTTTCAAAACGAAATATGAATATGGAATCGGACTAGGAATGACGATTTTTGGCATAACTTTGATAAGCTATAGCTAAATAGCCTACCTGAATAAAATTTCCAATTTTTGTCCCCACCTCAGCCAAATAGAGTGGTCAGACCTCACTCGAAATAGCCATTTGTGATTAAACCAATTATAACCAACCCTTAGCCTATTTTGGTCTACATTTCATAAAATTCCCACGAGTTTGTACGTGCTTATGAAAAGAGATGATGACATAAAAGATAAGTATCGATACAAAAGAATGGTATATGCTGAGATTGGAAAAGTTAGATAGGTATTAATATATTCGATCTCACCTCATGACGCTTGCAAGATAGTCGATTTTGGCAATGAGTTCGGGTATGTTAGTATTCTCTAAAAAAAAAGAGTAAATTTGAAAAATAGGATGTTATTAATCGAGATATTTTTGATCAAAAATATGAAGGTGTAAGTACGCACGACTTGCTTTTTTCTCTTTTGATCTCCTTTTCTATCCTTTCGATTAACCAACACCCTGAGCCTAAAACGTTATAAGCCATTTTGCCAACTACTTGACTTAGTCCTTGATTCCAAATATTTCATATAAGTTGAGATAGGAGAATAATTCTAGAATTTTAATTATATTTATTAAGTAAATTATGTAGAGTTTCATTTAAATGATATTTGATAAATAATTTATCTAAGTTATATACACTTTTTATCTTGTTAATCTCTAAGAAGAATATAATTAATATATTTATAATATTGAAATGATATTTTACTGACTTGAAATTTAATCTACCAAGTATATCATTTTTATTGTAATTTTTATATATTACCTCTTATTTTGCTCGAGGACGATCAAAAAGCTAAGTGGGGAGTAGTTGATGTATAACATTTATATGATAAAAATTACGATATTTTATATATTTTATCAACTCTTTATATATAAAATATAAGAAATTATAACGATAATATTATGTAATATCAATAGTTATGAATAAGTCAAAAATAATATAAAAATCTAGTAAAAGTAATAAAAAGTTATAAATTTTGTACCGGTTTAGTAACCGGAGTGTCGTGTCAGATTTACGTGGTTATTTTTGGTGTTTTATTGCATATTTTTAGATAAACCAAAACCCCGAGTGACGACACTTTTTGAAGTAAAACATGTCTTTTGAAGGAAGTAAGGAAGTCCCACGAGATTAAGAATTCAAGTGGATCAACGGTTCGTGGTACCATTATCGAATTATATTTTCGACGAACAAATGGCCCATCAAAAAAGGCATTTTCTGAAGAAGAGTCCTTCATGAAAGTTATTGATCTTTTAAAGAGCTTTCCAACGCTTCTTGAATTATGTCATTTGGAGATCCAGAGCTCAAGTTATGATTTTATCAAGTTTCAGATCAAGATTTGGAAAAATGCTACCCGGATCAATCCGGATTAACCCCGGATCGATCCGGCCCTTCTATTAGGAAATATATTGATGATTAGCATGTGATTCTGCAGAGGATAAGCCGGTGGGATAATATTCTTTATTCCCGGATCGATCCGGCTTCACCCCGGATTGATCCGGCCTTGGAAAATTTGCTTATAAATACAGCAGGATTGCAGACTGAATGGGGGGTACCAATATATATATATACTAGCTTATATATATCTTCTAATCTCCTAAATTAGTAGTATTAATGTATATATTAGTAGGCACTATGCCATAAATAATGTAGAAGCCGTAGTATCGTTGTAATGCTTGGACGGTTATCGGGAGTTCGATGTTGAAGAAGTTGTTGTAATTTCAAGAGAATACGGCCTCTAAATCAGCAGTTGTAACCTGGTAATATTCTAAAGTTTTATGTTTGTTGTTTTTATGTTTTTCTTTATAATGTTAGTAGGCTAAATCTATAACTATCCAAGATATGTAATTGAAATATTTCGATCTTTTTAGTAAAATGGATGATGACTATAACTAAAATTGATTAAAATTGAATTTGATGAATCCTTTTCTACTTGAAATGTATTGAAAATAATCGTATTGACGTAATTAACCAATATGAATCGCACCATAACCTAATGACGAACTAAACGGTGAAGTTAGGATATGAGAAAAAGGTAGAAAAACCGGGGGGTAAAAATGGCCGAGTGAAAACGTGACAACGGAATCCTATTTCCTACCCGGGGGTAGAATTGTTTTATCTTTTGAAAAGAGAAACACTTCTTGAAATTATCTGTACTCGAGATCTAATTACGTTAATTCACCCGTTCCGATCAAGATCCTTAACATTGACCGCATGACAAAACGGAGTACCCAATCTTTTGGATGACATTGGACAGTTGATGAGACATATGACAGTTTCGTACGCTCGTGTGAGAGGGAACTGTTGAGCTGAGGAGTGCACCGTTTCACATATTCAATTGGACCTAATAAAAAGGAAGATCGAGCACATCCATTAAACTAAAAAGATTGAATAATTCAATTATATATATCTTGGCTAGTTCTATAATAATTATTAGTATTTAATATATTGGTATATATATATATATATATATATATATATATATATATATATATATATATATATATATATATATATATATATATATATATATATATATATATATATATATTACTATTTTAAGTTTTAATTTATGCATTTATTTTCTGTTTATTAGTATAGTAGTGACTCGTATGATAAACCTGCGATTTAGATCAAGTTAATAATAGCTGTTTGGTGTTTAACCACACTTAAAAGAATTACCACGTTCCCTGAGGATTCGACACCTGACTCACCATACTAGCACTACAATTTGACCCGGTACACTGCCGGTAAGGATTGTAATAGTCTAGAAAAAGTCCTGTCAAGCATCTTGGTCAAGAAATTGAATTCAGGTTTGAGTAGACTTTTGATCCAGACAGTGATACACTTGAATCTCCTATGATTGCAATATCTTTCCAAAGTTGCTCTTCTGTTCTTTAGATATTTTAAGAACAGAGGTAAGTCCAGATTTTTCGAAACCAAATAACTCCGCAATTAGGTTCTCTGTAACCTTGATTTCTTTTCCATTGACTCGAGTGATAAAGGTGAGTACATCATCATCTTCTATAGTTTTGCTTCCATACTCATAGAAGTCGCCAATGTTTTCCAGACAAACACTCTTCAGATTAATATTGAACACTTGCTCTAATCCTTTGATTTTTCTGATTTTGTTTGCAATTTCCTTGGCAAGAGTCTGATCTGTATATCTTGCAACAAATTGATCAAGTGAAATGATCATTCCGGGTTCAACTTTAGTAAGAGCCATTATTTCAGATTATTGGAGAATTTGAAGTTGGAGAAAAATTCTTTCAACTTAGATGGATATGAAGAGAAAACTGAGTGTAAAGGATTTTAGGTATGAAGCAAATGGTATTTATAAGTGATATATTTGGTGGTTAGAAAATTTGAGTGGGTTTTAAAACGTCTCGTCCTAAATCATGTCAAACGTTGAGATACGGAAAAATGTGATGAGTGGAAATGATGAACGGCGGAGATGAGTGTAGGTTACAACTTGTCTGTCATCCGTAGCTTGTATCAATAAATGAGATAGATACGGAGTATCTCTAGTTGTAAAGGTCCAGCTTTGATCTTATCCAAAGATTTGAGTCAGTTTTCTTTTAGATCAGTTCTAAAATTCATTTAACTTTTTCCTGCAAAACAAATTAACATGTCTTTGGTACCCATATCTGTTTGGGTCCTTTTTGAATAGTTTTTGTATTTCTGTAAGTTTTAAATGACTTATCAGTTTTATCCTTATACCTATCTTGATTTTTCGGCTGGGCATGGTCAGTTTTCATGAAATTCTACCTTCTTGACTCGAATGTCTTTTTATTGGGGATTGTGTGAAACTGAGTAACCATAGGTCCATTCCAGTCTTCATCAGTGGGAAAAAGTCTTTCTTTCCCCCTAAATCTGGTATTCCATGAATGATTTTCATTTCTTGATGGATGAGACTTGAATGTTCTTTTAACTGATCTCTGATCAGTTGTGTCTTTTTCAGTCTAAAATCTTTCAATTTGTTGTTTGCCACTGACTGATATTATATTTATGTCAGTTTTTGGTCGAGGCTGTGCTGAGTCATTTTCAGTTCTAACAATATTGTCAGTTTTTTGAGTTCTTGACTTTTGTGCAGCTACAAACTTAGGTGCAACTGTACTAGGTCTGAACTTAGAATTTTGATGACTGTAAAATCCTAAACCAGTTCTGTCTGCAAATAGTTTACCTGGTTTGAACTGAACACTGGAAGATGGATCAACTGATGATTCTATGATGTTTATTACTTCTGTCAGTTCATCAGTTGAGCAATTTTCCTTAGCTATATTGTTAGCCTTGATAAGATTGATCTCAACATTCAATCTTAGAACTTCAGCTTTCAACAAATCTTTTTCCTTTTTGACATTCTCATAATTCTTTTGAATTTCCTCTAATTCCTTTATGAGTGTGTCCAAGTTTTTGTTGAGATCTTCATTTCTATGATTGTTCATGGCATTGTGGCAATTTGATTTAGAAGCACTTACCTCATGATGTCTAATAAATAAATTTTTAGTTCTAGATTCTTTATCTTCTAGTATCTGCTTTCCTTTATCTAATCCAGCATTATTGCTTGTTAGGTCAGTTCCAAAGAATATGATTTCTTCATCACTTTCACCATGATCATTTCCTCCAAAGCTTATGGGTAGCATTTCAGCATTACCTTCATTGTTTGTAAGGGATGGTTCATCAATGAATGTTTCAATCTGCTTTTCTTGAGTTTCAGCAACAAGATCCTGCAATTTAGTTTTGTATTCATCAAATCTTAAAAATGAGCAACTGAACATGTTTCTAAATGATTGTGTGACTCGATGATGCAATAACTGGAGGAACTCAGTTGGAGATTTCTTCAAAGTAGAAGATCTATTCCGATACAAGTTTTTGTATCAAAAATAACTGATGGTCAGTTATCTCGAACAACCAAACTGATAAAAGCTCAATCGGAGTTCTCTTCAGAGTAGAAGACTTGATTCGATACCAATTGTTGGTCCCTTAGAAAGGCTTACACAAGTTTGGGGGTGAATAAACTTGTCCTCAAAAACCTAATTGAAAAATGAATCTTGTACAGATTATGTTTAACCTAAAACTTGTTTGGAGTTAAGCTAACTTAGCTGAGTATAAGTCAGTGCTGACTTACATTGAACTTAGTTAACCGGCAGCGGATTAAATTAAGTCTATATAAAACTTGAGTTTATCGGTTTGTCTAAATACAATGCAATGTAGTGCTGACTCTGTTTCTTGTGTTTGCTGAGTGTGATTGGATGTAATGTAGACTTAGATGCAGTAAATAAATGCGTAAAGTAAATAAATAATTGAGACAAGAATTATTGAGGTTCCAGGTGGTGTAATCCTGTCAGTCCTCTCTTCCCCTGTGTTGTAGGAGGCCAAATCCACTATGTTCTTGAGGTTTACAGTTACAAGACACAAAGTAAATTCTAAACACTTGATTGTCCTTCACTAATCCCTAGCTTCACAATCTTCCAGCTTCAGTCTTGAACAGGTATAATTGCTGTTTGAACTAAGCTTGCTATACTGGTCCTTAGAGGGTTGAATTGCCTCTTCACCAGCTCAACACAAACACAGTCTTCCTGACTGCACTCAACTGTCCTTCACACCTTCTTGGTGTTTCACAGTCTAAACCTTCGATAGAATCAAAGTTGAGACTTGAATCAATAACTATGATTCAATTGTGTTTAAAGCTTCTTCTTCTAGATGTATATGATATGTGCTCAGCTCTATTTTCTTCAAATGATTGATCTTGATCTTTCCTTGAAATCTTATGAACACTTGAAGATTTCTTGATCTTGAAATAAAGTGCTTAGCATGAATTCTTTTGATTTACTTTTCCCTCTTAGTAAAATCTTTCTTGACTAGATTAGTTCTTCGAATTCCACTATAGTCTTCTAATGGTAGAAGTAGACTATTTATAGGGGTTTCTTCAATGGTTTGGTAAATTCAAACGTTATAACTTGAATTCTTGAATCCGTTGGTGGTCCTGCTTATTCTGATGAATGTCAGTGTCCTTTCTGACAATTATGTTCAGTAAATTTTATTGGCTGCTCTATAACGGTCAGATTTATCTTCAGCTTTTCTTGACCTCAGCATGAAAACTTATCCTAGTATGTTTTCAGCTCAAGTGCGTTAACTGAGTTTTTATTCTTCTATAAAAAAATAGTACTCCATTTCACATCTGATTATTATTGACTTAATCAGAGTACACCATAACTCACAACTCAGCTAAGATATCATTGTCCTTATGAAACTTAGGTCTTCTTCAGGATCCTTAAAGTCAGTTCAGGCCATCACAGACTTTCCTGAATTCTAACTTTACAGTCTCAGCTTAAGTCTTCAAAGCTGAGTTTGAACCCTCAGTTCTTCAATCTTCAATAACTGAGTCTGAACCCTTAGTTCTTCAGTTCTAGATAAGTCAACCGAGTCTGTGTCCCTCAGTGAACTTATCTTCTTCAGTTCTTCTTCTATAACTGAGTTTGATCCCCCAGTCTTTAGTTGGTGTGCTCTTAGTCAGTTTCTGTCAATTGATTAATCTCTTGTTATGAACTTAGTTTAATAAGCCAGTTTCTCGTTTTCTCAGTTCTGATCCTAGACCTATTACAGTTCTTGTCTGCTTTAACTTATACAAATATCAGACTCTATTAAATCCTATACATTGATTTCTAGACATCTTTTTGCTTTGCACTATAACAGCTAGTTATGACACTTCATCAATGGGGTTAAGTATTAATTAAACTAACTGACGAATCATCATCAAAACATAAATTTTATTTTCAACAGAAATTTCCCTCGAGTTGTACTTACAACTGATCCGTATGGACCAAAACAGAGTTGGGTACCTAAAATCTTTTAAATTGTCTTGCAGGATATTTGGTACTTTGATAGTGGTTGCTCAAGACACATGACAAAGAGCAAAGACTGTCTAATTAATTTTGTTGCCAATGATGGACCTAAAGTCAATTTCGGAAGTAAGGACAAACCTAGATATACAAAAGGTTATGGAACCCTAATCAGAAATGGACTTACAATCAAGAATGTATCATATGTGGAAGGACTACACTACAATCTACTCAGTACAAGTTAATTTTGTGACATGGGATAAAAAGTCACATTTGATAAAGAGTTTTGCATCATTGTTAGTGAATCAGTATATCAAGTTGTTCTTGCTGGATGAAGAAAAGAGAATTTGTATGTTGTAGATTGGTCAATGACAATTTCAGAGACCTGTTTTCTTGTGCATACCAAAGCAAAAATCAGCTGGCTATGGCACAAGAAACCGAGTCACCTCAACTTTGATGACATCAACACACTGGTCAAAAAATATTTAGTAATTGGTTTACCTGAGATTTCTTACAAGAAGGATAGATTATGTGATGCTTTCCAAAAGGGAAAGCAAGTAAAAGTAAGTTTCAAAACAAAATCTCAGCATTCAACTTCAAGAGTCCTAGAACTTCTACACATGGACTTATTTGGACCAGTCACACCTATCAGTGTTAGTGGAAAGAAGTACACATTGGTAGTAGTGGATGATTACTCAAGATGTACATGGGTAATTTTATGTCAAAGAAAAGTGAAACCAAGAAACAGCTCACAGAACTTCTCAAGAGACTCCTAAACCAGAAAGGTGTAATGTTGTAAAGATTAGATCAGATAAAGGAACTGAATTTCTCAACAATATAATCATTGAATATTGCAGAGAAAATGGTGTGTTACATCAGCTTGCCGCCACAACAACACCTCAGCAAAATGGAGTACCTGAAAGACAAAATAGAACTCTCAAAGAAGCTGGGAGAACCATGATTTGTGAATCAAAACTACCAAAAAGGTATTGGGCAGAAGCAGTAAACATAGCTTGCTACACACAGAACAAATCTCTCATGAACAAAAGACATGAAAAGACGCCTTATGAGATTTGGAAAGGAAGGAAACCAAATGTCTCCTATTTTCATGCCTTTGAAAGCAAATGTTTTATCCATAATAATGGAAAAGATCAGCTCAAAACTTTTTAGCCCAAAGCTAACGAAGGAATATTTTTGGGATATTCAAGTGTTAGTAAAGCGTTTAGAGTACTAAACAAACGGACACTCAAGCATGAAGAATCTACACACGTAGTATTTGATGAACCAAACTTCCCTGGTGATATAACTGAAGAGAAACAAGAACCAGTTTCTCAGTCGCAGTTACCAAATATACCAGAATCTGTTTTTGTTGACCTTGAAAGATTTAGAATTTCATAATCCTCAGATCATGATCAGCCTCAATTTCCAATAGCTGAACAACCTACAGCTGAACAACTTGAAACTGACCCAGACAAGATAATCTAGCTCATAGAAATCAAGAAGAAGTTCATGAAGATCCAGTTCAATAGAATCAAGATCCTCTTATATAACCCCCAGTACATCAAGGATGAGAGATCACCCTGAAGATCAGATGATTTGTGATTTTCAACAAGGAGTTTGCACAAGAAATCAGCTAGATTCTATGATTGCATGTTTTTTTAATCTCAATCTGAACCTAAAGAGATAGAAGAATCCCTAAAAGATCTAGATTGGATAATAGCCATGCAAGAGGAACTCAATGAATTTGAAAGAAATCAAGTATGGGAATTTGTGGATAAACCAGATCATGTCAACATAATCGGCACCAAATGGGTTTTCAGAAATAAGCTTGATGAAGATGAAAATATTGTCAGAAAAATAAAGCAAGGCTTGTAGCCAAAGGATACTCAAGAAGAAGGGATAGACTTTGATGTAACTTATGCTCCAGTTGCAAGGTTAGAGGCAATGAGATTATTTCTTGCCTTCGCGGCCCATAAGAAATTCAAAGTGTACCAAATGGATGTTAAGAGTGCATTTTTGAACGGGATACTTGAAGAAGAAGTCTATGTACAACAACCACTAGGATTTGAAATCAAAGATCAAGCTGATAAAGTTTTCAAACTGAGAAAAGCTCTTTATGGAATGAAGCATGCACCAAGAGCTTGGTTTGAAACTCTATCTTAGTTTCTGGTAGACAATGGCTTTATCAAAGGAACCATTGACAAGACTTTATTTAGAATGAAAGTTGATTAAAGTACTCTCGTAGTCCAAATCTATGTTGATGATATTCTTTTTGGATCAGAAAATGAACAACTCTGTGAAAAATTTGCAAGTTTAATGAAGAGCAAATTTCAGATGAGTGTGATGAGAGAACTGAATTACTTTCTCAGCTTACAAGTGAAGCAGATGGATGAAGGAATAGTCATTCATCAGACCAAGTACACAAGAGAATTGATCAAAAAGTTTGGAATTGAAAATAGTGCTGCATAGCAACACCAATTGAAACCAACATTAGACTAGATGAAGACAAAGATGGCAAGGATGTGGATCAAACTCTCTCTAGAAGAATGATTGGAAGTCTACTTTACCTCACATCAAGTAGACCAGACATATCCTTTGCAGTTGGTGTTTGTGCTAGATTTCAAACCAGACCTAAAGAAAGTCATCTTACAGTTGTCAAGAGAACCTTGAAGTATCTAAAAGACACAACAGGAGTAGGGATATGGTATTCTAGAGAAGGAGAATTCAAGCTGATATCCTACTCAGACTCGGACTAAGTTGGATGTAAAGTTGATAGAAAAAGTACTTCAATCACATGTCATTTACTAGGAAATAGACTTGTGTCATGGTTCAGTAAGAAACAAAACTCAATTTCAACATCAATAGCTGAAGCTGAGTATATAGCAGCTGGAAGCTGTTGTGCTCAAGTTTTATGGATCAGACAACAGTTAAAAGATTTTGGGATAGAAGAAGGACTTATTCCTATAATGTGTGATAATACAAGTGCAATAGCTATAACTGATAATCCAGTTTTGCACTCAAGGGCAAAACACATTGATGTAAGACATCACTTTATAAGGGATCATGTAGAGAAAAAGGATGTTACAGTTCTCTATGTCCCAACTGAAGACAGTTGGCCGACATCTTTACAAAACCATTGGACAAAGAAAGGTTTTCAAATCTGAGAAATGAATTGGAATTATCAAAGTCAGTTAAGTCAGTTTAAGCTCAGAGATTCATCAAGGGAATTGATCTTTGTCATGATGGGCGAGCTCACTTGATAGATCAGTCATTGACATCAACAATCTCAAACTGACTACTGAAACTGAAGAAAGACGGACCTGAACTCAAGAAGGAACTAACCTCAGTTACAGTTTTTATCTAGTCAAAGAAAGTCAAAAGTTGAAAGGATAAAAACGACAGCGGTTACATCGCATTTAATTACAACCGTTTTTGTCAGAATTTGTTGCGTATACACCTCCCACTAATGTCAGATAGTACATGCATCAGTTACACAAACCACTCACTAGAATTTGAAAAGTTGGTACAAAATCCTCAGAAGATCGTGGGTTCAAATCAGAAACCGTCAGTCCTATCTATACCCTCTCTATATATTTTCTCATTGTCATATCTCCTCAATACACAAAATTAAAATTACCTCTCTCTCACAAAGCCCATAAAATTCTTACAATGGCCACCTCTAAACACACTTTGGAATCCAGATTAATCGCCGTTGTAGAAAGCCTCTCTTTTGAAGAATTTGAAGAATTGTGCAACAACACTCTTCTCGCTAGTCATATATACAAAAAGATCAAGAACACACAAGGTTTGAGAAACCTTTTGGAGGCAAAATTGCAAAATGATCTTGACTTGGAAGGATTATTGCAATTTTGGGAAAATATGAAGATGGTGAAGAACTCACTGATAACAAAGGTTCGTGGAAAGGTTATTATCAACGAAGAGATAATAAGGCAGCTATTTGATTTCAAGAAACCACTTGTGGAATCAATAGACCTAGTCTGTTTGTCGCTCAAGCGTGAAGCCTTTCTCAAACAAATTTCAGCAACTGATCAACCTGCCGCCCTTAATACGAAGCTCAACAGTCTCAAAACTAAGTTTTCCCTACTCAGCAGATGGATCAGCATGTATGTCATCGGACATTTCAAAGGGTTGGATAACTTATCTGAAGATGGGATACATCTAATGAACATCATATGGGATGAATTTCAAATCAATTGGGCAGGATATGTGTTTAACCAAATCAAGAAACAACGCATAGCTGAGTTAGCATGTGTTAGCAAAACCAAAGCTGAATGAAGACAGTTAGTTGGTAGATTTTGGTTGAAGAAATAACTCAACAGAGTAATTCAGCATTATTTGGAAAGACTCAGTCAAGGAAAGAAGGCAGAACAAACTGCTATTGCATCTAAAAACACTGAGAAAACTGCAGCAGTGGTAAGTTCAAAGATACAAACTTCTCAACCTGAAGGTAATAAGAAGACTGTATCTCAGCAAATAGCTCAACAAAAATGAGTTAAGCGGAAAGCTGACTCATAGAGGGTTAAGTCAGTTGGAAGGCATTTGTTCCTAGGTACTTCAAGCGAAATAGCACCAAATGAGGATGAACAATAGCTGACAACTGAAGATAGTCAGTTTGTTGAAGATGTTTCTCAGAAAAAGCAGAAGATATCAGAGAAACAAGTTTCTGCTATGGATACTAATCTAGAGCAACATCAAACTCAGCAACATCAGTTAGAATGCATCATTGAACCTGAAAGAATCATCAATTTGATGAAAATGAAGCTCAGGACTGAAGATTCCCGAGAATCTATTAAGGATGTTTTGCAAATTAAAGAGAAGCTATTTTTGGACAAACTTGAAATAGAAGACTTATATGCATTGTTTCCTATAGATGAATTTCTCACCAAATGCTATAAGAGAATCGAAGAAATAGCTCAGAGAAAAGAACCGGTTACATCATTTGTACCAAAGGATGGTTTAAAGAAGAAAGATGATGATAAAGATGATGATTCAAGGAAGGAAGCAGAACATAGTACAATTTTACAACCAGAAGCACAAACTGAAGGTCAAGAAAGCAAAACTGAAACTCAGCAGAAGGAATTGCCAGTTGGAGATCAGACAACTGACAATCAGAAAGAAGCACAAGAAGCTGATAATCAAAACTGATGGTGATAGAAGATGACACTCAGTCTTTAATCAAAAAAGAAGAAGATCCAACTGAAATGATGACAGTAGAAGAACTGAACAAGGTCCAAACAACCTTGGACATTATGCTCAATCTGAAAGAAGAGTACAATGCTCTACTGTCAAGAATATCTGGATATTTGGATTACAGGCAACACACTGATGTCTCAATTCATACAGAGCTAGACACTATCAAGAAAACAACTTCTAACTCAGTTTCCAAAATTCTTAAACTGAAAGAAAAGTTTGAAATCACAACCATGGAGGATCGTGAACTTCATGCTAAAGCAGAGTGGCACTTGAATCAAAGAATTTTTGGCTTAGAAACTCAGCTTAAAGAGATTCAAACTTCTCAAAAAGACATACAGAAAATCAAAAAGCAACTCATGTATTGATCAATAAAATGTATGATGCCAAAAAGGGGAAGCAGGAGAAGAAAAGCTGAAGTTACAATGATAGAAACTGAAGCTAGAAGCTGAACTGACAGAATTGAAGAAAGGGAAATCATCAGCAACCGAATCCTATATCAGACAAACTGAAGAACTCTGTGATGAGCAGCTCATTTTGAAATACAGCCAACTAGGAGAGAAAAGTGCTACTCTAACATTGGATTTGTGGATGAAATTTGTTAGAGATTACAATCATACCAAGACCAAGTACAGGCACAAGAATTATGAAGAATCTCTTACTTACTTCTTGTTGGATGAATTTCATAGTCAGAAAATGGCAAACTACAAGAAGATAAAGAAGATTGAAGAGAGACTTCAGATCAAAGACAAGAAAAATCAAATGAAGACAGATGTTGATGAATTTGAAAAGTACTACAAAGACAACATTGATCTTCCTAGGTTAATTCTTGGAGAAAATGGAAGTTATCAAGTCATGTTGATTATCTCAACGCCTTCTCCAAGGAAGATACGAAGTTGGAGAATGAATATCATTTCCAAGATAAACAAAGAAAATTCATTCTAGTTACTTAGAAAGTTGCTTAGCTCATATTTCAGTTTTTGTTGACAATTGTGTAACTTGTTCCAGTTTTTGTGAATCTAAATGATATATCCAGTTTCCAGTTTTACCTCATTTTTGCATTGTTTTTATCTTTAAGCTTTTATTTTAAGGAGGGTTTTGGCATCATCAAAAAGAGGGAAATTGTTGGAAATAAAATTTATGTTTTGATGATGATTCATCCTATTTATCTATTTGTTTGTTTACACCCCATTGATGAAGTGCTGAAACTAGCTGTTATAGTGAAAAGTTAAAAGATGTCTAGAACTGAATGCATAGGATTTATTAGAGTCTGATGATTGTATAGGTTATATCAGACAAGCACTGTAATAGTTAGAAGAGTCGTAAAACTGAGAATTGGAAATCATCTAGAAAACTGGATACTAACTTAAAACTGAAAATGTCACTCAGAACCTAGAACTAAAGTTTACTCAGAACTGAAGAAGGTAAGTTCGCTGAGGGACACAAACTCGGTTGGCTTTTCTAGAAGATGGAGAACTAAGGGAACAAACTCAGTGGATGAAGAACTGAGGGACACAGATCTCAGTTATCGAAGATTGAAGAACTGAGGGTTCAAACTCAGTTATGAAGATTAAAGCCAAGGCTGTAAAGTTAGAATTCATGTAAGTCTGTGATGGCCTGAACTGACTTTATGGATCTTGTATGAAGACATAAGAATAAAAAAATGATATCTTAGATGATTTATTAAGGATATGGTGTACTCTGATGAATAGAGTACTAAGTTTTGAAGAAGAGTGAAAACTCAGTTAATGCTCTAAGTCAGTTGACAAACTGATAACTGACATACTCAGACTAAAACTGATTAAGATACTCAGTTGTAAAGTCAGTCATCCAAAGCACTGAACTTACATTTGAACTTTACAAATCAAGGAATGCTATTGGATGAAGCACTGACATGTCAGAACGGCCACTGACATCTGACATCTGAAAATATAGACGTTGATAGAATTCAAAATTCAAGCAATATGAATGTTTGACCTCACACTATAAATAGGGGACTTTGCATCAAAGATCAAACACACAACAACACGAGAATACAAGTATTATTGTGCCCAAGTCTTGTTCATCTGAATTGCTATCAATCTTTCCGATCAACAAGATCATATTCAGAATTTTTCAAGTGTTCAAGCTACAAAGACTCTATCCAGAATTCGACACTTAGAAGAACCACAAGCAAGAATCAATTTATTGATTCTCAGCCCAACTTTGATTTTTTATCAAAGGTTTAGACTGTGAAGCAATCCAGTTTAGTATTTGCCAAGGACAGTTGTTGTATTTGCGGTCATGTACACTGTGTTTGTGGTGGAGCTGGAGAAGAGGCAATACAACCCTCTAAGGACCAGTATTTCAAGCAGTTGCAGAGCAGCAATCAAACCTGTTCTACAGTTGTTTAGATAGTGAAGCTAGGGATTAGTCAAGGATTATCAATTAGGACTTTTTGTAACACGCTACCTCAGAAAGTTCTAGTGGAATTTTCCTCCTATATTGTTGGACTTATTTTTAAGTTTTAGTGATGAGTGCCAGACTAGCTGTTGTAGAGCAAAGGCAAAAAGATGTCTAGATCAAATGTATAGGCTTATTAGAGTTTGATCTTGTATAGGTTTGATCAAACAAGCCTTCAGTATAAGGTCACCGACTTTCATCAATGAACTTGTCTATATCGAGAGAGTACACGAGTCAGTAGACTAGTTTAGGAACCTGCTGAAGATTGAAGGTTGAGGGCTCAAACTCAGTTACTGAAGGCTAATGGATCCAACTTAGTATTTAAAGTCAAGGTTATAGAATCATAATTTAGGGAAGTCTGTGATGACCTAAACTGATTACATATACCTTGTGTACAAGGTCTAAGTTCCACAAGTTAAGTGGTGATTGGAACTTAGTTATATTCAAAATGGTGTAATCTAACTTCATAATAAAAATTTAGATAAAAGAGAAGTCAGCTGAAGTGTTTTTATAAATACAGCAACTTTGGAACATCTGACTGATATATATTTCAGCAGGCTAATACCCACAGGAACCTGCTGATATATATTTCGAGTTATTGAAAGGTTACATTGAAAGAATACAAGGATAAGGATAGATAACAACCTCTGATTTTATCAAACAAATCAATGGTTAAGATTAAAGAAACGTTGGGAAGAAACATAGGCTTATCCAATGGATACAAGTCAAAGGGTGGACAGATTGAAAACTGTCAAAAAGCAATCTGATAGTGTCAATACTATGTACAGGGACAGAATGCAAGTCAAGAAAAGGACAAGTCTGAAACGGCTATGTTTGAATTTCAAACATAAGTCACAAGGATTCCTACCCATAAATAGAGGACTCCTAATTCAGATACAAGTGATGAAAATTAAGGATCTACCTTGAGCTATCAGATTTCAATCTATTAAACACCATGCTGACCCTACAGAACATAAAGATACTGATTCAGTAAACTTCTTCAAGTGTAATCTGCTATTAAGCTACATCAAGTTTACACACTTGAAGATCCCAAGCTGATGATCATATCATCCTGATCAAGCTGCTGAAAGCTGAATCACTTACATGATTCAAACTTTCTTTTATAAGAAATCTACTGAAGACAGTGAAGCATCTTTGGGTGTCAAGGACTGTTGCTTGTGGTGGAGCTGGTGAAGAGGCAATCCTACCCTTCAAGGACCAGTGGAAGACTTTGGAGTAGCAATCCAACCTGTTCCAAGTGTTCAGTTTGTGAAGCCATAGTTATTGGTGAAGAACAAGCAACTTAGGGATTTTTATAACTGCTACCTCAAGAATCTCTAGTGAATTACCTTCAACATCACAGAAGAAGAGTGGACTGACAGGATTACACCACCTGGAACCACTATACAAATTTCCTACTTACTTTCTGCTTTTACTTTCTGCACTTAGTATATTTAACACTTCAACCTACTGAACTAGCAACTGAATCACACACATACACTACTGAGTATCTAATACTTGGTATCATATTTTAACAACAAGTAATAAGGCTTAATTTAAATATATTCCGCTGCAACAAATTCAGTAAAGTCAATATTCAACAGACTACTGAGCTATCAGCAGGCTGCTGAAGTTGCTGAGTTTGTTAACTCCAAAAGTTTTTAGTGTTAAGTTTATTCACCCCCCTTTAAACTTAACCAAAGCATTTTCAAGGGACCAACAATTGGTATCGGAGCAGTGCTTCTGTTCTAAAGTAATCCTACTTGTTGTGCTTGTGAAAATACTTTGAAAACTTTTTCAAGTTTCTGATTTTCAAAGCTGTGCATCATGTATAACAACCAGTATGCTAGAACAATGTTGATGTGTTCCTTAGATCGTTTTGATGAGTATAAACGTCGTATGAAGGCTTATCTAGCTGCAACACATGATGAGATGATGGAGGTGCTGACTGATGGACCACTGGAAATCACAAAAGCCATAACTGTGGATAATGAAACTCAGTACATTCCAAAGCCAAAAAGAGAATGGACAGCTGAAGATAGAAAAAGAGCAAACCTCAACAATATTGCTATTGATATCATATACAGAACCTTGGATAGCAATATGTACATGAAGGTGAAAGATTGCAAGACTGCAGAAGAACATTGGGATAAGTTGCAATTAATCTGTGAAGGCACTGATGCAATCAAGAAGAACAAGATCAGTGTGGCAAAGAAGAAGTTTTAGGAGTTCAAAATGAAACCAAATGAAACTATTGAACAAATGGAGTCAAGATTCAATGCAATCATGGATGAACTCACCCTACTGAGTGTGAAGTACTCACAAGAAGAAATCAATTCAAAAATCTTGGAAGCATTACCTGCAAAAGAAGTTTGAGAGATGAAGGTGACTGCCATAGAAGAAATGAGAAGTCTACATGAAGAGGACACCTTCAAATTGTTCTCAGATCTCAAGGCATATGAATTCAGTAAGAAACTTGTACCTGAGACTAAAAAAGAAGAACAAAAAACTACTGCATTGGCTGTTGCACATCAAGAAGAAACATCAGGAGCTCAAGATGATCAACTGGATGAGATGCAAGAGCAAATTGCCCTACTGAGCATGAAAATCAGAATGATGAAAACTGGAAAGGGTTCTCCTAGGAATTTCACAAAGAAATTTAGTGAAAAGAAGAAGGAGGAATCCAAGAACGACAATGATTACCTGTGTTATCATTGCAAGAAACCAGGACACTTCAAACTAGACTGTCCTGAACTAAAACAGAAAATGCAACCTGATTATATTTGCTTCAATTGCAAGAAGCCTGGACATTTCGGACTGATTGTCGGACCTCATCAAGAGCAAAAGCCAACAAAGAACATCCGGCAAGAAAGCTATGGTTCTTTGAAGATGAATCGAGGATATGAAGTTGAATCGAAAAGGGAAATGAATATGATGATCTGCACTTGTTCTTTGATATGGATGATTATGCTTTAATGGCAAATATGGATGAAACAGAGGAGGTATACAATTGCTCAGATCTATTAACACTCTACTTTGGAAGTGATTGTGAATCAACTTGTGGTTCAAATCCAAAAAATTCTGACAATGAAGAAACTTTGGATGCCATCCTTAATCAACTGAGGATAATACAATCTGGTTATGAGATTGTGAAGGCTGAAAAAGAAGCTCTTCAAATAGAAGTTGAAAGGTTAAAAGCTGAATTAAGAATTCTCAAAGGAAAGGAAAAAGAAGTTGGACAGAATCAACATAAGTCTGCTGTACATTCAGTAGCTGCTGAATCTGCTGAACAATTAATCTTGTTCCTCCACTGCATTCAAATCTGGAAAGCCTTATGTTGATAGAACAGGCCTTGGATTTGGAACTCAACAATCTAATAAGAGTGGATCCAGTAAGGTCACTGAACCTAGTACCAGAATTGGTCCTAAGTTTGTGCCTGCACAAGATCAACTCCCAAAAGGTTCTTTGAGGCGATAAAACCTCTTGAGAAGACTTCAAGGAAGCAAAATCGAGTTGAAAAGGTCAACAACACCTAACAAAAAGAACAAATCCAAAAATAGGATCATTGTACCTTCTAGACTGTGATAGCGGACACACTGCTACCAAGTCTGCTGGACCACAAAAGGGTAAAAATCAGAGATATTCCAAGGATAAGAATCCTAAACCTAAAAATGTCAATCATTCAAGGGATACTTATCTCAGGGGGAAAGGTAGACTATTCCAGATCTTGATGATGATTGGAATATTCCCGCCCCACCGCTAGAAACAACAGATATAACCATACTTTGCTAGGGTAAAACCTCAAAGAATGGAATCGTGAGGATTCAAAGAGATGACTTATATAAGACCTCAACAGAGACCTCAAAGAGACTCCATATTACAGTAGTCGTTCCTAACAGGACAACAAACCTATGGTTATCCTAGTGCTTCTAACAAAAGAAATCACTCCAAACAAAGACTATATACCAAAAGGCCAGAAAGCATATGTGAGTCCTACACAACCAAATGTTAAACCTTATGGATGTGTGGAATACATGTATGAACAAAAGTATGATACCTTTCAAAGAAGACCTTATGGAAAATTTCCAAGGGTCATGCTTGCCATTGACCACTATGGACCCAAACAGTTTTGGGTACCTAAAATGCATCAACTTTGTTTTGTAGGGTGTCTGGTACTTTGACAGTGGATGTTCCAGACATATGACAAAGAATAAGCACTGTTTGTCAAACTATGTGGCAAAGGATGCTCCAAGAGTGAATTTTGGCAACAAGAACACACCAGGATACACAAGAGGATATGACACACTTGTGAGAAATGGATTAACAATCAGGAATGTTGCATATATGGAAGGACTGGACTACAATCTACTGAGCACTGGACAATTTTGTGACATGGGTTACAAGGTCACTTTTGACAAGGGCACCTGTATTGTCATTAGTGAAAGAGGTGATCAAGTTGTGTTGGCTGGAAGAAGACAACAAAACATGTATGTTGTGGATTGGTCTACTGCTGTTCCAGAGACATGCCTGATTGTGCATACCAAGTTAGAACTTAATTGGTTATGGCATAAGAAGTTGAAACATCTAAATTTTGATGATATGAATCAGTTGGTGAAGAAGAAACTGGTGATTGGTTTACCTGAGATCACATTCAAGAAGGATGCTATATGTGATGCCTGTCAGCCAGGTAAACAAACAAAATAAAGCTTCAAGTCAAAAACAAAGCAGTCAACAAAAAGAGTTTTGGAGCTAATGCACATGGATCTTTTTGGGCCAGTAACACCAACAAGTGTAACAGGAAAGAAGTACACTCTAGTAGTTGTGGATGATTATTCAAGATACACTTGGGTAGTATTCATGAACAAGAAAAGTGAAACACTACAAAAGATGCCTCGAACTTTTGAAGAGATTGCAAAATGAGAAAAGTTTGATAGTAGTGAAGATCGATCGGATAAAGTCTTGAATTTCTCAACAAAGTTATAAGAGAATATTGTGAGCAAAACCAATATTACATCAACTTGTCATTGCTTTGGTACACCTCAGCAAAATGGGGTTGCTGAAAGAAGAAATAGAACTTTAAAGGAAGCAGAAGAACTATGATTTGTGAAGCATTATTGCTGAAAGATATTGGGTCAAGCAGATTAATACAAACATGCTATACACAAAATAAAACCTCGAAGGAACAAGAAGTCTGCTTGAAGACACCTTATGAGATTTGGAATGGAAGGAAACCTAATATATCTTACTTTCATCCATTTGGAAGCAAATGTTTTATTCTAAATCATAAGGAACAATCAAGACCTTCCAACCAAAATCAGATGAAGGAATCTTCTTGGGATATTCTTCACGTCAAAAGCATTGAGTCTAATGAACAAAAGACATCGAAAACATGAAGAAACATTACATGTTGAATTTGATGAACCTAAGTTCACTGGAATGGAAGATGAAGCATCGAACTCTTTGAGTATCAACAAGTCACCGATCCAGAGTGTTGATGTTTTGGAAAGGTTTAATGACTTAAAGATTTACGACTCGCCCCTCTTTGAACATTCTGCGCGATAACACTCTTGATGCAACAATCGAGGCGCTTCAAGGATCTCACAACCCCTTGTTTGAAGCAACAAAGCAGACCTCTTGAAGATGATGTTCCTGAGAATCAATCTAACCAAAATCCACAATGGTTAAGGGATCACCCTGCTGAGCAAGTCATTGGCAACATACAACAAGTTGTAAGGACTAGAAGACAATTAGAAGCAATGTTCACTTGTTTTCTATCTCAAATGGAACCTAAAGTTGTTGAAGAAGCAATATCAGATCCAGATTGAATAATTGCTATGCAAGAAGAATTGAATGAATTTGAAAGAAATCAAGTTTGGACACTAGTGGAAAGGCCTAATAATGCAAATATAATTGGCACAAAATGGGTATCCAGAAACAAATTGGAAGAATCTGATACCATTGTAAGGAATAAGGCCAGACTAGTAGCAAAAGGGTATTCTCAAGCAGAAGGAATAGATTTTGATGAAACATATGCCCCTGTTGCAAGATTGGAAGCAATTAGATTATTCTTGGCATATGCTACTTATAAGAACTTCAAGGTATATCAGATGGATGTCAAAAATGCATTTTTGAATGGTATTCTGGAAGAGGAGGTCTATGTTCAACAACCTCCTGGCTTTGAAGTTAAAGATAAAAAAGATAAAATGTACAAACTCAATAAAGCACTTTATGGTTTGAAACAAGCACCAAGTGCATGGTATGAGACCTTATCTCAATTCTTGGTGGATAATGGTTTTACCAAAGGTACCATTGACAAGACTCTTTTCAGAATCAATGAAGGAGACAAAGACCTCACGGACATGCAGATTTATGTTGATGACATAATTTTTTGTTCTGAAAATGAATTGTTATGTGAGAAGTTTGCTAATCTCATGAAAGTAAATTCCAAATGAGTATGATGGGAGAAATGAACTACTTTTTGGGTTTGCAAGTCAAACAAATGAATGATGGAATCTTCATTCATCAAACCAAATACACCAAAGAGCTGCTGAAGAAATTTGGTATGGAAAATAGCACCAACGTATCAACTCCTATGAGTACAAACATTAGATTGGATGAAGACAAAGAAGGCAAAGATGTTGATCAGACTTTATACAGAAGGATGATAGATAGCGATCTGCTGTACTTCTTCGCCAAAGCAGACTGATATATCCTTTCTTTGTAGGTGTTTGTGCAAGATTTCAATCAAAATCTAAGGAAAGTCATTTAGCTGCAGTCAAAAGAGTTCTCAAGTATCTAAAAGAAACTTTGGATGTAGGAATTTGGTATTCAAAAGATGGAACCTTCAAAGTTATTTCCTACTCAGATTCTGACTATGCTGGATACAAAATTGATAGAAAAAAGCACCATAGGAACCTGTCAATTAATGGGAAATAGACTGGTGTCCTGGTTTAACAAGAAACAGAATTCAATATCAACTTCCACTACTGAAGCTGAATACATTGCTGCTGGAAGCTGCTGTGTACAAATACTTTGGTTAAGACAACAGTTAAGGGATTATGGGATTGAAGAAAGAGAGATTCCTATAATGTGTGATAACACAAGTGCAATTGCAATCACAAAAAATCCTGTTTTGCACTCAAGAACCAAGCACATTGATGTGAGACATCACTTTATAAGAGATCATGTTGAAAAGAAAGATGTGGTGGTTCTTTACATCCCTACTGAAGATCAACTTGCTTTTATTTTCACAAAACCATTGGACAGTGAAAGATTTGCAAAGTTAAGGACATAACTTGGAATTATAAAAGTTGATTGATACACCTATGATCAACAATGTACTGGAATTCACCAAGGGGATTAGTCTTTGCTATGTTGGGTGAGCTCACTTAGCAGATTAGTCATTGGTATCAACAATTCCATGTACTTATTTATGTTTGGACAATTGAGTAAATGAAGTTTCCAAGGGGATTGGTCTTTGTCATGTTGGGTGAGCTCACTTGACAGATCAGTCATTGGTATTAAACTTTATCTTGTATTATCAGTTGGACAAAACAAGAAGAATTGAAAATCAGTAAAGTGAATTTGTCGCAGTCGAGAGATTATATGTCGCCAGATCAACAACCAAGCCTCTTGATGGCAAAGTCTCTTGAGGCATACGTTATACCAAACTTTAACAAAGTCAAAAAGTAAAAAGACCGGGATATTTATCCTATCTTTACAACCGCAGTTACACGATCGAACGGTTACAACTCTTTATGGATAAGTTATGGGCCACGTGTCAATATCTCATTTATTCATATTTAATCGTGGTTAATGCTACAGTACGTGCTCTGACAGTTTCCAACCACTACTCTCTGTTATATATACAGACCTATACACAGAAGAAGTTTACAACTCTCATATTGCCATTCTCTGCAAATACTTTGTGTGAACATAGATTTGAAAGCTTTCTTCTTCTTTTTCTTTTATAATGGAAAACAAGGATGATGTTCATATTGGAACTAGTCAAAGTGTGAGAGGATATGTTACTGACTGTCACTATACTGAGTTAGCTATTAACATCGGAAGAAGAATCAGAAGGATTGCTAGGTTGGAAAATGTTATCAACAGAAGGCTGGAAAGAATCTCATATGTCAACGTGTTGGAATTCTGGAAGAACATAGTTATACATGAAGGTAGAGAGGCCTTCTCTTCAACGGTTAATGGTAGAGAGATTGAAATCTCTTCAGACCTACTGAGAGAGGTTTTTCACTTTGGACCTGGAAATAATGCTCCTACCAATCCAAAAGCCATGAATCTGCCAAGAATGAAGTCTGTGGATGCAATAAAGACAAATGAGAAGATATCTTCATCACTAGGCATTAATGTGAAGCATATTGGATATGAGTATAATCTGCTGAGCAAATTAATTGCCAAGACCATTTTGGGATTCATTAGGAGTCTAGATACACTGTCTGGACCTAAAATAGACCTACTGATCATCATTTGCAGAAGTATGAAGTTTGATTGGGCTAGATTCTTTATACATTACATAAAGAAGGTGTTTACTGAAGATAGAGATGGTGTAAGGAAGTCCAAAACCAAGCCCCTAGGTCTACTTATTCAGACCTTGTTGAATCATTTTCAGATACCTGATGTTGCATCAGAGAAGATTAACAAATCCAGATACAAGCCAGAAGTTGCTACTCTTATTCCTAGATTAGATGATGATGAAGATATAGATGACGAGGCTACAGAAAGTGATAATGATGGTGGAGATGATGATGCTGGTGGCGAGCAGGTTAAGCAAGTTGCTAAGTCTGCTGCACCTAAGAAGACTGTTGAGAAGAGAAAGGCTGCTGACATAAGAAAGATCACAGAAATGTTAAAGCCTAGGAAGACAAGGAAGCAAACAGAAGAGACAGCTGAGTCTACTGAGGGTCCAGTTGAAGTTGAGGTTACTGACCCTGCTGTCACAAAGAAGAAGTCTGCTGCTTATATCTTGAAAGAGCAACATAAGGCATATAGTAGAAAGAGGAAAGCTGCTGTAGTTGAATCTGAGCAAATTTCCAAGAGAATGAAGGAAATTGCACAGAAAAAGAAGCATGGTAAGGAAAAACAGTTGAGGATTCTAGAGGCTCAAAGGGAAGAAGAAGAAGCTATTGAAGCTGAGCCCTTAACAACTATTAAACCCACTGAGATTGTACAGGTTGCTGTTGAGCAACCTATTGAAGAATCACAGCAGACTGCTACACCTGAGCCTATTGTAGAAGTTGTTGAATCCTCCCCATTAAAGGCTGCTGAAACTATTGAAGCTACAGAAGTTGTTGTTGAGCAACTTATTGAAGAACCACAGCAGACCACTGAGTCTGCACCTGCTGTGGACATTAAAACAACAATACAAGACCCTGCAAGTTCTGCAATAGTTTAGGGGGAAGAGGAATCTGTTGCTAACCCTGCTGATGAGCATGTAAGACAGGGGGAACCCAGTGTGGTACAGATGGAGGTAGTAGGCACTAATGTACAATCTGAGAAACCTACTGACCTAATTGCATTTATTGAAGAAGCCTTAAATCTTCTGGTTGAGACCTTTGGAGGTCAGCAGAGTAAGGACACAGCTCCTAGAAAGTCAACCATGCCCTTTGAAAGGAAGGAAAAGAAGAAGAAAGAAGGGTATGTTGATCCTAAGCTCCAGCTGGTGGCTGATTACTTTTAGTGGATGTTTGGGTTTTACAAAAGACAGAAATCAGCTACTAAGCCAATGACAGATTTTGAGGAGTGGGCTTTTGAGATTGATTAAGGCCTCCAAACCATCTATGGTTAAATCTTCCAAATCTTCATCCATTTGTTCAGTCTGATGGCCCTTAGCAGACTTGCCAACATCAATGGACTGCTCTACTCTTGGTTCATTTATCAATGCAGTACCACTGGTCTCTCCTTGATGTGGGGGATGACCATCATCAGAGTTAGATGATGAATCATCACTGTCTGGTGCATCCTTTGGATCATTGAACATGATTCCTTCTTCTTTTTTTTGCTCATCAATGAGATCCATCAATCTCATTTCCAACAAAGAAGTATCAATTAAATCAAGCAAGTTCTCCACAGGCTGGTTGGTATATTAGATACTTTCTTTGTTGAAGAATCTGCTGAACATACTGATGATCAGCAGACTGTAGATCTGGATGAGGAGAAGGTTACTGATCATAGTGAGCCTGATATCAGTTCTGAGGATTCAGCTCAATATCAAGAATGGATTGATACTCAGGACACTCTATCCAAAACTGCCAATATTGTACGAAGGATTGCTAATGTTAGAGAGTTTCAAAAAGAAAATATGGCTGAATTCCCTGCAATTCTTGTACAGAGAGTGTTGATCACTGAGGAACAAACAGTGGTTGCATAGAGATTGACATGGTGATGGGATTTGAGGGATCACCATTACTTGTTGAGGAGGTTCAGGCTGCTGAGGATCAGACAGCACCTGAACAAAGGTTGGAACTGGTGGTACAGGTTGCTGAGGATCAGACAGCACCTGGACAAAGGTTGGAACATGTAGTTGTTGAAGAATAGGCTGCTGTAGTGGAGCCTACTGGAGAAAAGATCACTGAGGGCAAGGATAGTCAGCAGACTATTGTTGTTGATGAGGATGAACAGCTGCTGGACTATGACTATAGTGATGAGAAGTTTCAAGTGCCTGAGGAAGAACCTATAGATACTGAACCTCAACAGCATTTGTACCACTCTTTGAAGAACTCCGCCTAGATCCAATCCTAGTTGAAGGACCCGCCCCTTCCGGAAGGGACATGAGTAGAGCCATGGTTGTCGCCAGACAGGCAGGGGCACAATACAATGTAGAAGAACCTACTGATTAAGCTGCTGAACATATGGCTGGAGGAATGGCTGGTGGGGTACTAGCACAAGTGTTGGATGAGTTGAGGGCTGTCAGGAGTGACATTACAAGATTAAGAACTCAACTTGACTGGCAAGAGCAGATGTATGAAGATTTGATGAATTTAGTGGAAAATAGAGGAGAACCATCAAAAGCAGCTTGCTTCCAATATTACCTCCACTCAAGATGCTCTTCTTGACCTTGCTCTAGATGTAAAGGGGATCGATACAGGAGGTACAATGAAGGAGAAGTTTACGAAAGACCAACTTGAATCCATTCACCTGAAACTGGACAAACTTGCTGATGCACCCAAGCCTGCTGAGGCCGAGCCTGCTAGAACACTTCACCCTGCTGGATTGGATCCTAAATTCACTGAGAGGATCAATCTACTGGAGCAAACAATGCAAGAGATGATCACTGCAGTTGATACTAGAACAGAAATAATGGAGGGTCAACTGAATAATCTAGTGATCACACAGGAGAGTGTTCATGGCTTGCTGTCCCGTTTTGTTGATGATGTCAATAAGAGGAAGAGAGCCAAACAACAGTAGCAAAAGAGGCTGCTAGAATTTTTGCACAGAAGAAATGGGAAGCTGACACCAATGCTTGCAGAGAACCTGCACCTGGCAGACTTCCACTGACTGATGATCTTTTCAAGGAATATAAGAGGCTTTACTACAACAAAAGAAGACCTTACCATGACAAGGGCTTCCATGAGGGACTCAATTCCTTTTTTGGGGCTTATGTTTTGGGAAGCCAGAGTCAAAGCTCTTAGATCTTCACACAGAGGTGGAAGAGGTGGTAGAGGTGGAAGGAGTTTACCTACTACATCAGCTAAATATTCACTGAGTGAGTTCAAAGAGTTATACATGCGGTTGGGTTTTAGAGTACACCAAATCAACCTTACTCTACCTGAGGCATGGAAATGGTGGAAGGAAGTGAATCCCCATATTGATTTTTCTGTTATTGAAAATGAATGGATGAGACAAATGGTTAGAGAAATAAGAGAACATCATGAGCAGCAAGAGAAGGAGAGGCAAGAAAGAGAAAGAAGAAACTAGATCAACATAATTACATCTGTTTTATTCTTTGCCGAATCTAGCTTGTAATACTTTTTGAACAATTGATTATAATGAGAAATGACTATATTTCTTCTGTTTTTGTTTTTACTCTTTTTGCTTTGCTGTAAGGAGGGTATTGGCATCATCACCAAAAATAGGGAAATTGTTGGACTTATTTTTAAGTTTTAGTGATGAGTGCCAGACTAGCTGTTATAGAGCAAAGGCAAAAAGATGTCTAGATCAAATGTATAGGCTTATTAGAGTTTGATCTTGTATAGATTTGATCAAGCAAGCATCTTATAAGGTCACCGACTTTCATCGCCAGACTGCCTATATCGATAGAGGGTACCGAGTCGATGACTAGTTTAGGAACCCGCTAAAGACGAAAAAGCCGAGGCTCAAACTCGATTCATGAAGGCTAAGGGATCAAACTTAGTATTTAAAGTCAAGGTTATGGAATCGAAATTTAGGGAAGTCTGTGATGACCTAAACTGATTACATATACCTTGCGTACAAGGTCTAAGTTCCACAAGTTAAGTGGTGATTGGAACTTAGTTATATTCAAAATGGTGTAATCTAACTTCATAATAAAAATTTAGATATAAGAGAAGTCAGCTGAAGTGTTTTTATAAATACAGCAACTTTGGAACAGCTGACTGATATGTATTTCAGCAGGCTAATACCCACAGGAACCTGCTGATATATATTTCGAGTTATTCAACGGTTACATTGGAATAATACAAGGATAAGGATAGATAACAACCTCTGATTTTATCAAACAAATCAATGGTTAAGATTAAAGAAACGTTGGGAAGAAACATAGGCTTATCCAATGGATACAAGTCAAAGGGTGGACAAACTGAAAACTGTCAAAAAGCAATCTGACAGTGTCAGTACTATGTACAGAGACATAATGCAAGTCAAGAAAAGGACAAGTCTGAAACGGCTATGTTTGAATTTCAAACATAAGTCACAAGGATTCCTACCTATAAATAGAGGACTCCTAATTTTGATACAAGTGATGAAAATTAAGGATCTATCTTGGTCTATCAGATTTCAATCTATTAAACACCATGCTGACCTCACTGAACATAAAGCTACTGATCCAGTGAACTTCTTCAAGTGTAATATGCTATTATGCTACATCAAGTTTACACACTTGAAGATCTCAAGCTGCTGATCATATCATCCTGATCAAGCTGCTGAAAGCTGAATCACTTACTTGATTCAAACTTTCTTTTATATGAAATCTACTGAAGACAATGAAGCATCTTTGGGTGTCAAGGATTGTTGCTTGTGGTGGAGCTGGTGAAGAGGCAATCCTACCCTTCAAGGACCAGTGGAAGACTTTGGAGCAGCAATCCTACCTGTTCCAAGTGTTCAGTTTGTGAAGCCATAGTTATTGGTGAAGGACAAGCAACTTAGGGATTTTTGTAACTGCTACCTCAAGAATCTCTAGTGAATTACCTCCAACATCACAGGAGAAGAGTGGACTGACAGGATTACACCACCTGGAACCACTATAAAAATTGCCTACTTACTTTCTGCTTTTACTTCTGCACTTAGTATATTTAACACATCAACCTACTGAACTAGTAACTGAATCACACACATACACTACTGAGTATCTAATACTTGGTATCATATTTTAACAACAAGTAATAAGGCTTGATTTAAATATATTCCGTTGCAACAAATTCAGTAAAGTCAATAGTCAGCAGACTACTGAGTGTCTGCAGACTATTGAGCTAACAGCAGGCTGCTGAAGTTGCTGAGTTTGTTAACTCCAAAAGTTTTAAGTATTAAATTTATTCACCCCCCTCTAAACTTAACCAAAGCCTTTTCAAGGGACCAACATACATCACAGGGGAAGAGTGGACTGACAGGATTACACCACCTGGAACCACTATAATTCTTGCCTTACTTACTTTATGCATTCACATTCTGTTATTTAGTTTATCAGTATTTGTGATTGTTTTTCATATAAGTTTTTCATACAACATAACCGAACAAACTGATTGATATTCACTAACAGCTCACAAACTGACATTCACCAGAATTCAGTTTTGCATACTCATCAGCTTTTTCTTAGAAACAACAAGATCCGCATAAAGGCTAAAACATATCCGCTGCCGGTTGACTCAGTTTTAGCATAAGTCAGTTTTGATTTATACTCAGCTAAGTCAGCTCAACTCCACATAATTTTAAAACTGAACTAATCAGATTTAAAATCTAGTTTTTGGTGACAAGTTTATTCACCCCCTCTAAACTTGTGTCAGCCTTTCCAAGGGACAAACAAACTGGGGTCATTTTTAGACTGAACAAATCCTTATGCTTCTAGAGATTCAGTTAACTTGCAATTCCATTGTCTGCTAGCTTGCTTTAAACCATACAATGATTTCGTTAATGTACAAACTTGATTTGGTTTGGTTGCTGCACAACATGGGGGTAACTGCATATATACTTATTCATGTAAATCTTCATTTGAGAAGGCAATGTTGACATACATCTGATGTAGATGCCAATTATTAGATGCTGCTCCAGCAATTAAAAGCCCTGACAGTAGTAATTTTGACAATAGAGGAAAAGTTTTTTTTGATAATCAATGCCATATGTCTGAGTGTAGCATTTTTCACTAGTCTGGCCTTGTATCTCTCCACTCAACCATCAGGATTGGACTTGATTCTGTATACACATTTGCATCCAATGGGCTTCTTTCCTAGAGGCAAATCATCTATTTCCCAGGTGTGAGTTTTTTTTGTAGAGCTTCAATCTCTTTTTGCATTGCTTCTTTCCACTCATCATGCTTGATAGCTTGATTGTTAGTCTTAGGTTCTTTAACAACATCAATGGAATTAATGAATCTAGCATCACTACTGAAAGGTTTTCCAGATGCATTACCTCACTCAGAGCAAATGTAGAGTCTGCTGAACTATATGAGCATCACCTTGATAAAAGGTTGGTGATTTCCTTATCTTTGTGGATCGTCTCAATTGTGTTGGTTTAGGTGCTTAGTTGACAGGAGCATGCTCTTCATTTGATGCCTCAGCTGCAGCTGACCTTGTGTCTGGCTGGTGCTGACTCATTCAGTAGATCATCAAAATTGTCCATCACTAGTAATGGTATTGGCATATCAGTAAGATATCTAGTCCTGCCTAATACCTGTTGAAATAGAGGAAAATAACTCTCATGGAATTGAGTATTTCTAGCAACAAATATATCTTTGTTGGTAATATCCAAAAGAATAGCACCCTTAGATGTGTTTGAATTTCTAAGACAGACATAAGTCCTACATCTGGAATCAAATTTTGTCATGTACTGCTGATGTGTGCAAGAAAAAACTTTAAACACATAATAGTCTGGTTTCGTGCCATAAAGCACCTCATGTGGTGTGTTTTCCTTCAGCAGTGGTGTAGGTGTGGCATTAATCAATTTTATAGCATGTAAAAGGCAAAAACCCAAATACACAATGGGTAAATCACTCTGGAACCTCATAATCCTGGCAACATTCAACAAATACTGATGTTTCCTTTCAACAATACCATTCTGCTCAGGTGTACTGACAGGATGCCTGATGTACGATGCTCTGCTGAGCATAGAATTTAGTGAGCTGAAACTCAGCTCCATTGTCAGATTAATTACTTTAATAGTTTTATGAACTTGAGTAGAAACAAATTTAACAAAGGATTCAACAATATCAGAAGTTTCAGATTTATGCCTTATGAGAAAAACCCAAGTAAATCTAGAAAAATCATCTACAGAAGTAAGAAAATATTGTTGTGCATTCACATTGTGTTGTTTCAAAGGACCCAAATATTCATATGAACAAGATCAAAGACAACATTTACATCAGTTGTACTCAACGGAAAAGGATTTTTCTTTAATTGTGTCATATGACAAACATAGCGAAGAGCATGATTACAGAATTTGACATCAAAGAGATCAGTGAACTAATGACTTGCGCTCTCTTATCCGAAACTGTCCTAGTTTGTAGTGCCATAAAAAGGCATCATCTAATCTATCAGACAAAGTGTGATTTTCTAGAGCATTAACAGTAGAAAGTCTGATTGGTTGATTAATGACATACAGTCCTCTATGTAACTTAGCTAAACCAATCATTTTCTGGTTCTTGTGTTGAAAAACACACTTCTTAGCAGAAAAAACACCTACACCTTTTATGTGATTAATGAAAGAAGGTAAGGACAAGATATTATATTTAAAACCAAGAATACAAAACACATCATGTAGGACCAGCTAATGATTAACCCTTACTTGTCCTAGGTGTGTTACATAAACATTATTTCCTTTAGGCAATCTTTTTTTTATACTAGAAGAAGGTTTGAGATTTCTTAACAAATCTAGTGACCCTACAATGTGATATGTGCATTAGAGTCCAAGATCCATTGTATAGATATTACAAAATTTAGATCATATGTCCTTGTAGCAGGTGAGTAGTGTGTAACAATATCAGTGGGCAGCCCAACATGAAATCCTGCATGTTTAGGATGATCAGAACTCAGCAGAGCCATCAACTTATCAAGTTACTGTGTAGTAAGATTGGGAAACCCTGGTCCAGTAGATCTATTTTGGGCCTGATCTTCTTCTGCTAACTATTCCTCTTCTACCAAATTAGCCCTTTTTGACTTGAAACTAGGAGGATTGCCATGTTTCTTGTAATATGACCATTGAATCCACAAAAACTACATTGCATCTTATTGGGATTCTTATGTCTGCCATTTGCAGCAGCACAGAACTTGGTCTACTGACTGTTTCATTTTACCCCGGTCCATTCTTCTGAGACAAGAGAACAATAGAATCTTGATTCTTTGCCTTGTTAGCCGCATATAAATTCTATCATTCAAACTTAATGGCCATTGCAAAGGCATCATGGATTTTTAGAAAATGCACCATCAACATTGCCTTTGAAACCATTGGCTCAAATTCATCCCTTTAACCTTTAAGGAATTTCATGACATGTTTGGCCTTCATATGATCCATCAGAGTGCTAATAGCATTGCAGTGACATTTAGGATCACAAGAAAAAATTTGCATAGGCATGATGGTCTTGATTTCTTCCCACAAAACCATTAACTTGGTGAAATATTGAATGACAGAATCTGTACCTTGCTTCTGCAGATGTATCTCTTCAAGAAGATGTGAAAGCCTCAAGACATCCACATTAGAAAATCTAGCAAAGAAGATTCCTCTAAATCAGATCTCGCACTCTTGAAATACATCAAACTCTATGCAATGGCATTTTCGATAAATTCAAGATCCATGATCTCATTATTGTATCACACTGTCTCCATGCATGGAAATCTGTTGAACCTGCTCCTGGCCTCTTAGTTGTGCCGTCTACAAAGCCAATCTTGTTCTTGGTGATTAACATCATTTCAACAGACATCTTCCATTGGTTGTAATTATTGCCATTCCTCAATGGCTGAACAAGTACCTGTTGGAAGTAGCATCCGAAAGACTATTAATGCAATTGTTTTTATAATTAATAAATGACATATTTATTCTCATCTTGTTATTCTCTTTGTGCTCAAAAGTAATACACTACTGAAAACCCCAAGTTGTATCATATGTAGCCATATAACTTAGTGTGGTTCACACGTGAGGATTAAGTTTAGGGTGATACACTTGAACTGTTAGTCCGTGGTGAATTTAATCAGAGTATGGGGTCTATTGATTAAACCACCATTAATGCGCCCAGAATACTTTATGGTGATCGTCTTATCCGGACTTCGATATTAGTTATCTAAGTGGGGAATTTATATATGATGTAGTCATATAGGACTGGACCGATTTAATCTACATTTCTCATATAATTCCGTGATTGAGAAATCTTATTAAATCACAAGATGATCATAGATGGATTAACCTTAACCCTGAAGTGATTGCAGACTCCTGCTTGTTTCAAGATAGAGTTTGATGTTTTCATTAAGGATTTCTAAGAGATGCGGTCCAAGTTACTTTCACGTTGGCACTATTCGGAAAGAGTGAGGAGTGTGTGTCTCATGATACGGAATCCATTCCTTCCCGTAGGAAGTAGAAAAACAATCCCTTATTTGTTAAACCTAGAAAATGATCGATCCCGGAGTTCGTATTGGTTATAAACTAATTGATCACTAGTGGGTTAATGGTAAATAAGGATAAATTGTAATGAAGAAGGTTTACGGAAATAATCCCGCTTCGTTACAGATAGTCTATGGAGGGTTAGTCTGTATGTAATGATTATACCAATGGACACTTATTGACTCGACTTTCTGAGAATAAGTTAAATCTATAATTGATAGAGTTCAGTTTTTCGGATTTATGGTGGCATAATTCCGGAATTAATAAGTTGAATAGAAATGTTCAGTTCGATGAATATGTATTTCAATTTATTGGAGCTACTGGTTATAGGTCCATGGTCCCCGGGTTGGCTCCTACCACGCGAGTGGTTCTCGTATTTTGGAACCTCGAGAATAAATTAAATAGTTGGTCTATTTAATGAATATGCGGATATTATTTATTCGGTAAACGTAAAATTGAAAAGAAATTTTATATTATCCTAATTGGCAAACATGGTGCCACATTTAATTATTTTGGGAAAAAGAAATTTTCTGTTAATTAATTATTATGTGGAAAAATATAATTATTTATGTGTTAAATAATTAAAAATTGTTAAATAATTATAAATAAGGAAATAGTTTTCTTATTGGATAAACATGAAATTTGTTTTCCTATTGGATAAAAGGTTATTATTTTCCTAAAAGGAAAAGATAAATTTGTGTGTAAAAGATAAACTCTTAAATTATTAGTTATTTTCCTATAAAAAGAGAGTTTCTCCCAACATAAAATAGAACCAGAAAAACCAACGCCACTTTTAAAGAAAATAGGCGACGCCTATTGGAAAAAATAGAGAAATTTTGTTTTCTCGTCATAGCCATTGGGAAGAAGAAAAACTGGGTTTTTCTTGAAGGCGTGTTCGAGAAGGTTCGAATACGGGATCGACGTCCACCAGTCGTCGCTTGGAGATACAATCCGAAAGATCACGGCTTCTCGATTCGTTTGGGTAATCTCAAACGTTCTTGTAGTTAATTAATTAATCATGTGAATCTTATCATGGTAGAATTGTAAACGAATCTAATTCGTTGCTTCCGTTGTGCATGATCGAGTGTCTCGATCGGTGCTGTGAATCAGATCTGACGATCCAATTATGGATCGATACGGATTCGGGTTTTTGTATATCCAGCATGTGGTAGCAGAGCCAGGTTAAAGAGATTTTGCGATCTTGATTGCATAATTAATTAATAAGGAGTGTAATTGAATAAAAATTACATCTTTTAAACGTTTATTATGTATATGCGTGGTTTAATGTTTATGGTTGACGAGATGGATTGGGGTTGGTACTTGTTTACCGTTAGATCTATTGTAAACCCAATTTATCAGGGTATAGAAAATTATGTAATTTATTTGTTGTAATTTAATTTCCTAGTGATTAGAATTGTTTATTTTTCCGGCAGCACTGTTGTATATAATTTAAAGTCGAAGCTTTTATGAAGAACAACTCGGCGGTGCAGTGGTCCAGATGTGTTGCAGCAGCCGGGATTCGAACCCACGCTGCCGTAGTGGGGAATAGGTGTTCAACCAACTAGGCTAGGAGCTCATTTGTTCAAGAAACAGAGCAGTTTATTATTATACAGAGCGGCGGCAGGATAAATTAGAGATTAGTAAATCCTTTAAACATAGGGTTTATTTATTTATTTCATTTTAAGTCTATAAATTAGATACGGGGGTACCAACGGTCCATCTCAGTGGTTTATTTTTCGCATTTATTTTCTTATGTGATTATTTATGTGATATAACCATGTCATGCATCATATTCTTGAATTCCACTCCTAGCATATGCATACTTGTAGATAATTAATTTTTGCATTAATTTGGCATGTACGAACACGATAATTAATTTAGATTAATAATAAATTAAATTAATTAAAGCAAACGGAATTTTATCAGGAAATAAAATTCACATGATAAACTTGATTTAGGATCATGAATCCTATGGGGATTTGGTTATATAGTGTCTACATAAATTAGAATTTTGATAATCAAAATTGGAAAATCATGGAAAATTGGACACCAACTACGGTATTTGGAACCGATAAGTTGGTGACTGCTTTTCATAATTTGATGTTTTTTGGATTATTAAAAAAACTTCTGAGATTCTAAATTTTTATCATGAGAATATTAGGACTTTAAAAATCGTTGGTGAAATTTTGTTTGTGTAGTGAGTACACAAGAGATTTCTATTGGAAAATTTGAAAATCATGAATATAGTGTCACTAGTTAGACGGTATTTGGAACCGATAAACTAGTGAGAGCTTTAAATTTCATGATTTATTGTTTTTCGAATTATTGGAAAATAATAAGTCCTTATGTATTAGAATTATAAAACTTTTGGTGAATTTTAATTGTGTAGTGTCTACACAAGGAATTTTTATAAATCCCAAAAATTGGAAAATCATAAATATAGTGACACTAGTTAGACGGCGTTTGGAACCGATGAACTAGTGGGAGGATTAATTTAAATGTTCATCATTTATTGTTTTTCGGATTGTAAAGAAATTCTGAAAATCCTAGTAAGACTACATATTTTTCAAAATAACGAGTGGGAGCGGAGAAGGTGACAACCAACCCCACGGTCTCTACTGTTGGCACAAGCACGTGAGAGAAGGGCGGCTCCTAGCAGATCAATAGTTAAAATATAGCTCTATCACCTCATGCCGGTTGACAAGTTTTTGAAGACAAGAAAGAAATATAGAGTTGCTCTCTGATTCGGTCACCGAGCAATGGACGACTCTTCAAGAATCCAGATAACCCAACCCTTCGATGCTTCTTTCATTGCTTTATCCCCTCCATCCTTCGTGAGGTGGAAGAAAGGGTACTCTAAATTTATATATGGCCCCAGAACGCAAAAAGGTGGGGGAGTTGTAACAATAATAAAAACTCCTTCCTCCCATGGCACCTTCTAAAGTCAGAATGGAATTAGAAGTCAGAAGTGAAAAGTAAGGATTCAAAGTCAACTTGAAAAGCAAAAAGCAACCCTTCCTCTTTAGAGCATTAAGTATCCTCTTTTAGAGCATTAAATCCTCTCACATACGTTCGAGTGACTTCGTACCTCTCCTTATCAGTCGAGTGGCGTATGCACCTCTCACATTCCAACATAGTAAACTATGTCACCCCTATCAAAATTCAAGGCTTGGTCTCCGAAAAGATAGGATTTTGGGTACTCGTCGGGTCACTGACCGACCCTACGGCGGCATACTCGGGGCGTATTTGAAGATCTGAAACAGTAGGTCACACTCACAAGGATATTTTTGGAAATGTCTTTGCTGAAAAAGAAAGGTAATCGACAATTAAATGGAGATGTATGATTTTTAATGGTTTAATTGTTGAGAGAGATTGTTTCAATTTAATCGTCATTGTGCTGATACCAACCCTGCTGTGGCAGTATGATGTGAGATTAAATCCTTGGAATGGTAGGATAAACTGCATGCATGACATCACTTTTATAATTCCTAAAATTTCTTATTTGTTGTGGTGTATGATTTGATTTATATTTTTGTCATGAAATATTTTTTCAACTACATATTATCTCATGGTATCTAAACTGTTAAACATGATATATTGACTGATGATGACTTCGTGTAAGTGGAAGAGTAACAAGAACATTGAACTCATTAATCAAGAAAGCAATTAATTTTCGGAAGAGGATTCTCCTCTTGAGCCTTCAAACTTAAGTGATAAGTATGTCATTGTTGTCACTCGTGTTGAATGAGTGACAAACAAAATTAGTTCAAAGATGATGAGAATGATTTGGTATCAATCTCACTAGACTTCCCACAGTTCACGAGTAGTGTCTACTCAAATGAATTGCCGCTTCACGGACATTTCCTTAAAGAAAGCCAAGAATAGGAAGATAAATGTCTACAAGTGTAAGTCATCTAAACTAAATAAGTTAAAGGCTAAACTGAAACATTAATGAAATAAAGAATAGGATAAAGAAAGTGATTTAGGATTACTAACCTATGAATCCTTAGAAACTTTATTAACTAAGTAATTTGACACTGAAGCTAATGTTCTTTTGTAATAACAAGGTACTTGGGCATTCATGTTGAAGAGTAGACAACAGGCAGTTATTTCAGCTGAGATAATAGGAGTGATATAAGGAAAGAAATTTCGGATTTTAATCCTTGAATATCACAGAACTTTAATTTACGTTTTCAGATTCGTTGGAACAAATGGATTCAATTTCACATTGATAATATAGCTTCCATAAAGAAAGTGAATATGACATTTGTATACGATTCTGAGACTGAGTCTTTTGTCTGATAAAGTCAGAACCATTAAGTAATGCTGAAAAGGTATATGAGTTGTTAGGAACATTTTATTATGTTTTGATGATGGCCATACTAGCTGTTATAGCAAGCCTGAAATATGTTAGAACACTCTGTATAGTCTTTACTTAGAGTCTGACATGTTGTATAAGTTGAGTCAGACAAGTATTGTACTAGTTGGTAGGACGGCAAAGCAAAACAGATTTTCGCAGAGTAAAGCCACCAAGTACCAAAGAGAGAAGCAATGAAGACATTATGGTCTAACTTATAACCAAGGAAGTCTGTGATGACCTTGGATAAGTCTAAATTATGTTTTGAGTGATGAAACTTAATGTTTAAATATGGTGTACACTGATCTTACCCAAATCAAGGATCAGTGAAGTACAAGGATTCTCCTTAAACTGAAAGAATGAAGGAAACAGTGAATCGGCAAAGTAAACTGAATTTCGGCTGAGTGAAGACAAAGCAGTGAAGGAAGATCTAAGCGGAAAAGTCAGATGGGTCACTTGACCGTTCAAAGAACGGCTGAGTAAATCTTACTCAATCAGATTATGGAAATATGAAGAAGATACAGAAGATCCAGCATTAAATGCACAATTAATAGAGGATCAATCAAGGACGAATTTTATGGTAAACGTTTGAAGAAAAATCCGATCCCTAAAATTGTGGAGAATATAATCAAGGGGGAATCACGAATAAAATCAAGGATTATTCCCCTCATTAATATAGCCAACGGACGGAAATTCAAATCAAGGATAATCAAGGCTATAAAAAGAGGGCATTGGCAGAAAAACAAAATAGAAAAAAAAGGACGAAAAATATGAGCAAAAACTCTGTCAAAGTAAAAAGGCTTCTATCTGCGCTTAAAAGAAAACATCTAGTGATCAACTCAAAACTGAGAGCTACAATTCAAACATCAAGCATTGGGATTGACCAACAAGTTTGTGAATCCAATTCACATCAATAAAGCAACTGAATCAGAGTCATCTGAGAAGGAGTTGTGTTTGTTATAGCTGCTGAAGGATTTGATCCTAAGGAGCAGTGAAAGAGACTAAGTCACTGAAGCTGTTGCTGTCAAGGAGTGATAGTCTTGTAGATTGTGAAGCTTGTGAAGTCAAGGACAATCATACTATTGTATCTGTGAAAACAATAGTGAATTCCTCCAATCATCATAGAAGAATAGTGGATTAAGGGATTACACCACCCTAAACCAATATAAGCCTTGTGTCAATTTACTTTACGCAATTTACCTTATCGCATTCATTTAATTGCTTATATTATATCATATATTTGTGATTGCTTAAACTATCTTGAAATAACTTAGTAAGAAGGGACTTATCTCACTACCCAAAAGATATTAAATATAAGAAAACTTTTGAAACTCCACTATAGTCATTCACCCCCTCTCGACTATAGTTTTACCTTCTTCTCTCGCGACCAACAATTGGTATCGGAGCAGTGTTCCTAGTATCATAACCTGCTCGATCTAATTTACAGTAACAAGAAGATCACATATTTTCAAAGTAGTTTTCAATTATGTGCTTTCTACTTATATACATAAATATCTCAAATCTGTACTTATGGATTCCTCAAACTTTATGTCTAAAGTACCAATTTTCAATGTTAATAATTTTGATGAATATAAAATAAGAATGTTATCTCATCTTGCAAAGAACTCATGAGGAGATGTTTGGATGTAATTAATGATGGCCCAATCATGATCATGACCGTGATAACCACGAGGATCGATCAAGGAAAGAAGTGGATAAACCCAAGAAAGATTGGACCAAGGATGACGGGAGAAGATTAAATCTAGACTTTGTTGCAAAAGATATGATCTTGAAGACCCCAGACAACAACATGTTCATGAGAATCAAAGACGCAAAATAGCAAAGGAGATGTGGGACAAGTCGGCACGATAAATGAAGGATTTGAAGCGAGCTTATAGAAAACAAACTATCTCAAGCAAAAACAGAAATTTGAGAACTTCAAAATGAAGGTGGTGAATCCATTGATCAAATGGACAATAGATTCTTAAGCATCATCTTTGACCTGCAACAGCTTGGGCACACATATCCTCAGAAAGAAGTATGTTTAAAGATCTTGAGAGGCTTACCTGAAAGATGGAAGATCATAACATCAGTAATAAGAGGAACAACAAATCTTGCAAACAATGACACCCTGACTCTGATGTCCCAACTAAAAGCTCATGAATTCGAATTGAACGGTGAAGATGGTGCTCCGCAGAGACACAGAAAGAACCAAAGGCAATCGATAGCACCACAACAAAGTAACTTTGCTGATTGCATCAGCAAAGAGACACTAGAACTCAAAGAACATGTAGATTTATTAGTTAAACGTTTTGACAGGTTTAGCAAAAAGAAGCCATTCAAAGGAAACTCATCATCAAACAAGAGGTCAAGCTCAAACAAAGATATGAAGAAAATAGATGATGAATACAGATGCTTGAACTGCAATAAGAAAGGTCACTTCAAGGCTGATTGCCTCGAAGAAAACAATAAAGATGAGGAAAAGAAGAAGTACAAAGCATCTGAAAAGAAGAAAGGCAAGAAAGCACTCAAGGCTGAATCCAGCAGTGAAAAGAATGAAGAATCATATGACAATGATTCAGATAATAGTGATGAAAAAGACAGTTCATACAATGAGAAAGCATGTCTATGTCTCATGACCAAAGAATTAGATGAAGACGAAGGTGACAGCTCAGATAATGAGAAAGCAAGTTTATGTCTTATGGCCAAAGAGTCTGATGAAACTGAGGTAACATCTAGTTCTTACTCTTCATCAAATGCATCCACATCTAACACTGCACAATCTTCTATTCTCCTATTAGATCCAGCAGCCCTAGTCCAAAATCTGATGAATAAATTTGATGAAATTGAGATGAATCATGAAATTCTGGAAAATGAATGTAAGGATCTAAGAAAAGAAAATATAAGATTGAAGGAACAACTGGACAAATTGAAAGCTAAACTAGCTACTAAGGAGATATACTCACTTAATCAAAAAGCAGTAGATGACAACTCACCCACTGCTAACAGATCAGCTGAGGAAATCCACCTAGCAGCTAAAAACACCACTACACCACTAAATGCACCAACTTACAAATCCGCAAAAAGGTTTGGATCCAGATCTGTCTTAGCTACAACGATCGAGGATGAGATTAGAAATAATGGACAACACAATTACAATCTAGGACCAATAATGGACCAAAGTTCAGAAAAGGACAGACCAAAATTTCAACCACTCATCCTGTACCAATGAAGTCAAAACCGAATGTAGTGAAACAACAGATTAAACCATCATTCCAGTCAACCAAAAACAAAAATCTAGCGAAAGGTAAAGGAAGACTTTATCCTATAGAGGATGATTGGAATGTTGCACCTCTAAAATACAAGAAGAAATCATACCATGACATGCATCATGTGTTTAAGAAAAATCAACCAACATATGTTCCTAGACACATGAAGCAACATAGGTTTCCCACTGCATATTGGAAGGTGAAGAAGGATGCAAATGCACCAAAAAGTAGAGAAAAGTATCAGAATACCTTCAGTAGAAATATTATAAGGTATTCTGCCATGCCTTATACATATGAAGTTGATGATTTCAATTATCCAAAAAGAAGATCATTTGGATATACACTTTGAGTAGGAGGCATGACTACTAACAGGTATGGACCCAAACAGTGTTGGGTACTTAAACATAATTAATTTGTTTTGTAGGATGTCTGGTACATAGACAGTGGATGTTCCAGACACATGACAGGAAACAATGGATGGCTCACTGATTTCAAAGCTTTTGATGGACCCAAAGTCACATTTGGAGGCAAAGAAAACCCTGACAAGATTAAAGGGGAAGGCACAATGCTCAAGAGCAATTTGAAGATTCAAAATGTGGCATATGTTAAGGGACTAAATTTCAATCTGCTAAGCATCAGCCAATTCTGTGACAAGAGCTACAATGTACACTTCAACAAGGAAGGTTGCAAAGTGATTCACAGCCAAACCAACACAGTTGTTCTTGCAGGAAGAAGATAAGATAAATGTATATGGTGGATTGGGAAACAGCTAAGGCAGAAACATGTTTGTTTGTCATAAATAAACAATCAACCAGCTGGATTTGGCATAGAAGATTAAATCATCTAAATTTCAAGACCATCAACACATTATCAAAGAACAAGTTAGTTGAAGGCCTGCCAGAAATCACATTCAAGAAGGAAAGTCTCTGTGATGCATGCCAAAAAGGAAAGCAAATCAAAAGCTCCTTCAAATCAAAGCCCTACCAATGTACAACAAGAATTCTGCATCTGTTACATATGGATCTGTTTGGACTAGTCACACCAGTAAGTGTAAGTGGAAAGAAATACACTCTAGTAGTGGTAGATGACTTCTCCAAATTCACCTGGACTATATTCATGAACAAGAAGAGAGAGACACTCAAAAAGATGACAGATCTACTGAGAAGAATTCAAAATGAGAAAGAACTAAAGATTATCAAGATCAGATCAGATAGAGGCACAAGTTTCTAAATGAAGTGATCAGAACTTATTGTGAAGAAAATGGAGTATTACATCAATTATCTGCAGCAGGACTCCACAACAAAATGGTGTAGCAGAAAGAAGAAACAGAACACTCAAAGAAGCAGTCAGAACAATGATTGCATAAGCATGCCTACCAAAGAGGTTTTGGGCTGAAGCAGCAAACACAGCATGCTATACACAGGACAGATCAATCATCAACAAACATCATGGAATGACTCCATATAAGATATGGAATGGAAGAAAACCTAAAATTTCACACTTACACATGTTTGGATCTAAATGTTTTTTTTTGAACAGGAATCAGTTACACACTTTTGATGAAAAAGCTGATGAAGCAATCTTTATGGGATACTCAGACACCAGCAAGGCATTTAGAGTTCTCAACAAAAGAATATTGGTGATTGAAGAATCAATGCATGTAGTATTTGATGAACCAAACACAAATGGTGAAAGTCTACAAGATCAAGAAGAAGAAGAAGTAACACAAAAGGAAGTATATACGAATACAACCATACCAGCAACCATTCTGAATCACCATTTTGAAAATCAAAATGAGCCACATGTCAACACAACAGAAGAAGCACGATTACTTGAAGCTCATGCATAACCTGAAGGTGTAGAAGCACCAAGTGAAGAACAACATCAACCTGACCACAATTGGCTAAGAGATCATCCTAAAGAACAAGTAATTGGAGACATTCACACAGGGGTTAGAACCAGAAGACAACTAGAGCATATGCTAACATGTTCTCTATTACAAGTGAAACCCAAGACAATAGATGATGCAATTCAAGATGCAGACTGGATTACAGCCATGCAAGAAGAACTAAATCAATTTGAAAGAAATGGAGTCTGGGAACTTGTTGATGAGACTGCATACACCAACATCATTGGAACAAAATGGGTATTCAGAAACAAGATGAATGAGCAAGGAACAGTTGTCAGAAACAAAGCAAGTCTAGTTGCAAAAGGCTACTCTCAAGTAGAAGGAATAGATTATGATGAGACATTTGCACCAGTGGCAAGACTGGAGGCAGTCGGAGTATTTTTAGCTTTTACTGCATACAAAGACTTCAAAGTCTATCAAATGGATGTCAATAGTGCATTTTTGAATGGACTTTTGGAAGAAGAAGTATATGTGGAACAACCTCCTGGTTTTCAACTCAAAGGAAAAGAAGATAAAGTATACAAGCTCAAGAAGGCTCTGTATGGACTCAAATAGGCACCCAGAGCTTGGTATGAAACACTATCCCAATTTCTGATCAAGAATGGATTCAACAAAGGAACTATAGATAAAACTCTGTTCAAATTAGAGGAAGGAACAAGCACATTACTAGTATAAATCTATGTTGATGAAATTATCTTTGGATCAGAGGATGAAAAGCTGTGTGAGAAATTTGCAAATCTGATGAAGAGCAAATTTCAGATGAGCATGATGGGAGAATTAAATTACTTTCTTGGCCTTCAAGTGAAACAAATGAAGGATGGTATTTTTATCAGTCAAGCCATGTATACAAAGGACTTAATACACAAATATGGTATGGACACAAGTGGCACAACAGATACACCAATGTGTGCAAGAGTCATTCTTGGAAAAGATGAAGCTGGAAAAGATGTTGATCAAAAAATGTATAGAGGAATCATTGGATCCCTACTATATCTAACTATAAGCAGACCAGACATAGCATTTACCGTAGGAGTATGTGCAAGATTTCAAGCTCAACCAAAAGAATCTCATCTTCTAGCAGCCAAAAGAATAATCAAATACCTGAAGAACACCATCAATGTTGGAATTTGGTATCCAAAAGATGGAGGATTCAATTTGACATCGTACTCATACTCTGACTATACTGGATGCAAGATAGATAGAAAAAACACTTATGGAACATGCCAGATGCTAGGCACCAGACTAGTCTCTTGGTTCAGTAAAAAGAAAAACTCCATATCAACATCAACAGCTGAAGCAGAATATATAGCAGCAGGCAGTTGTTGTGCATAAGTACTATGGATTAGACAATAACTAAGGGATTATGGAGTGGAGGAGAAGACTATTCCAATCATGTGTGACAACACAAGTGCCATATCGATCACTAAAAACCCAGTGTTACACTCAAGAACAAAGCACATTGATGTGAGACATCATTTCATAAGAGATCATGTTGAGAAAGGAGATGTTATTTTAAGATACATACCCACTGAAGATCAATTAGCTGACATCTTCACTAAACCACTCAGTCATGAAAGATTTAGCATGCTAAGAACTTAGCGGGGGAATGATTGAAATTGACTAAGTACCAAAGAGTGGCTAACTGGAGTAATCAGCTAAGTGACTTCACCAGCTGATCAACCCTTCTCCGTTGCAGGAGATATAGCTGATAAGGCACTGGTACTCAACGAAGTTAACATAACTGATTGTTAGGAACAGTTGAATAAAACAGTTTAGTGAAAAATCCACTACACCGGCTAAGTGACCAGCAAAAGCACTCCACCGAAATGAAGATTGGTGTTATGGGCAAATTAAAGTTTGAACCAAATCAACTTCTATACACGTGGAGAATAAGGAAGTTATGGAGGATTATACTACGAAAAATCACACACGTGGAGATCAATTTACAATCATGGAGGTAACTATATTACTCTTCTAATTACAAATGCCTCGATTCCTGGAATCAATTATTACTTACCTCAATCCACTTCCCTACTACACTCGAATATCGGGATTTATATACATAAAATCCCGCCATTACGTCATAAAATCCTTCCATATTCAACCACGTTAACACTACCCAAATTATTCTATATAAACAACTCTTAGAGGTTTCTCAGAAATCCTTACGTTTTTTTTTAAATTAGAAACCTCCTTTCTTCCCTTGAAAGATCGAAACTTTTCGATATATCAATCACATTCAACAATGGCTTCATCCTCTACAATATCCGCCACAGAAAGATTTTATGAAAAATCGATCATCACTGGATCGTTCTTCAAACTGGAACCCTACCTTTCCTTCTGTGACAATGATGCACAAGCACAACGCCTGGTTGATTGTTGTTCAAATCTGGGATTAATGACCTTCCTAAACCCCCCAATCAACGGAATTTGCTATGAAAATCTGATTGCATTCTGGAAGAATGCTAAGTTTGTGCCCAGCACAAAGAAGACTGACATCGATTGCATATAGAGTTCAATCTTTGGGAAATAACTAGCCATTACGCCTGGTCTTCTCAATAGATTCCTTCACTTACCTATGATATGTCCGGCTAATGTAAAATTTGTACAAATTGAAATCAAAAATTTCTGGGCCGAAATAGCCATGAACCCTAAGAAAAACAGCAAAACCTACAACCTTCCCAGATCAACACTCAAACTTCCGTTTGCTGAATTGGCACCGGTCATCACCAAGAACATAGAAGGAAGAAAAGGGTCGATGGAAAACTTGACCGAGTTACGGGTCAAGCTAATGGCAATCATTTACGAAGGCACTAAATTTGACTGGGCAATATTTGTATTCAATAGGCTGAAAGACCAGATTCAAAAAGAAATTGATCTGTCAATCACTGCACCAAGCAAGGGCTTGCGCAAGAAAGCTGATTTCTAGGAAAGGAAATCAAATGGGTTCCCCCTTCAACACCTGTTTAACGCTTTGAAAGTGAAACCCACAAATCTGCAGGCTCCACACAAGTCCAAGGTAATGTTTACCTACATCAAGGCATCTATGAAACCGAAACCCATTGCCGGGAGAAAGAGAAACAACCCGAAACTAGCGGATCGAGTAGGATGAAGAACCGAGATCCCGAAGGCAAAAGAGAACACCTATGTGGATCGGGTACCAACAAGTTGAATGAACCTATGATAATCGGTGATGATACATCAACTGAAGAAGCTAAACAACAAGAGGACATCACCTATCTGGAAGAAGGTGTGGAAGGATATGCTCTCACTTCATCCGAAGAAGAAGGGATGGATGAAGAAGAAGCTGAGACAGAGGATGAGCAATCAGATGGCGACCATCTTGAAGCTGATCCAGAGAACATGGAGATATCTGAAGATGATCTAACCCTTCAAGAGGTACTTTTCAAGAGTCTCAGCAAAGTTGACAAACAGCCGAGTGAGCCAGCTGATCAAACTCACTCTGCTGAACCTGTCGACTCCCCCAGTATTGACCAAAGGGGGACAACAGCAGAGAAAGTTCCATCTACTGCAGATGGAGAAGCCAACACCTCCCAGCAACCCCTCAATGACCCTAAGTCTAATGAGGAAGAAAAAGAAGAAGAGAAGGAGGAAGAAGAAGATAAGGTGCAAACAGAGGAGGAGAAATATGAAGATGATGAGAATGTTAAAGTTGATCCAGAAAGAATCTTCAATCTAGACATTCAACCACTGATTGTAGACATGGAGAAGCAGTATCACAGTAGGTAAAACCTGAAAGCTGCTTTAAGGAGTGAAGCAACCTCCTTCAACCACAAGATTGAAGCCCTCATCAGTCACATCAAGATACAAGATGAGGTTATGGAAAAACAAGGAAACTTGCTATGCAACTTACAACATCTCATCCCTATCATGTCCAAACCAACCTTGAGGCTCATGCTGAAAAGATTGACAACAATCTCAAACCGTTGGTGGACACTCTGAATGCTCACACTCATCACATTCAACACCTGGATGAGATTATAGAATTGTCTAGCCAGCAACTTGACACTCTGATAAACTTCAATACGGCCAACAACAAAATTCTGGAGCAAAGGTATGGTCCTCTCCCTGAATCTGAAGAAATAAATGCAAATCTTGAAGCACGTTTTGGTGCTGCCAAAAAGGGGGAAGGAAGCTCAAAGCCTGAGAGCTCCAGTGAAAATAAGGCAAGCCCAACTGATAAGGGCAAGGGCATCAAAGGCAAAGACATTAGGTTTGAAGAAAAGAAGAAGTAGCTAAACTTGCTTAGCTAAATTAATTGAATTCCATTTTCTGTTGTTTCCTTTCCTATATCTTAATGCCCTCAAATGGATGAATAAATTTTTTGAAGCTTTTACTCTATCAATTATTATGAAAAATTTGTTACACTTATGTTCAGGCTTATGAGGGTTTTGGCATCATCAAAAAAGGGGAATATTGTTAGGAACATTTTATTACGTTTTGATGATGGCCATACTAGCTGTTATAGCAAGCCTGAAATAAGTTAGAACACTTTGTATAGTCTTTACTTTGAGTCTGACATGTTGTACAAGTTGAGTCAGACAAGTATTGTACTAGTTGGTAGGACGGGAAAGCAAAAACAGATTTTCGGCAGAGTAAAGCTAGTCAAGTACCACCAGAGAAGCAATGAAGACATTACGGTCTGACTTATAACCAAGGAAGTCTGTGATGACCTTGGATAAGTCTAAATTATGTTTTGAGTGATGAAACTTAATGTTTAAATATGGTGTACACTGATCACACCCAAATCAAGGATCAGTGAAGTACAAGGATTCTCCTTAAACTGAAAGAATGAAGGAAACAGTGAATCGGCAAAGTAAACTGACTTTCGGCTGAGTGAAGACAAATCAGTGAAGGAAGATCTAAGCCGAAAAGCCAGATGGGTCACTTGACCGTTCAAAGAACGGCTGAGTAAATCTTACTCAATCAGATTATTGAAATATGGAGAAGATACAGAAGATCCAGCTTTAAATGCATAATTAATAGAGGATCAATCAAGGACGGATTTTATGGTAAACGTTTGAAGAAAAATCCGATCACTAAAATCAAGGAGAATATAATCAATGGGGAATCAAGAATAAAATCAAGGATTATTCCCCTCATTAATATAGCCAACGGACGGAAATTCAAATCAAGGATAATCAGGGCTATAAATAGAGGGCATTGACAGAAAAACAAAAAAGGAAAAAAAGGACGAAAAATCTGAGCAAAAACTCTGTCAAAGTAAAAAGCCTTCTATCTGCGCTTAAAGGAAATCATCTAGTGATCAACTCAAAACTGAGAGCTACAATTCAAACATCAAGCATTGGGATTGATCAACAAGTTTGTGAATCCAATTCACATCTATCAAGCAACTGAATCAGAGTCATCTGAGAAGGAGTTGTGTTTCTGATTGCTGCTGAAGGATTTGATCCCAAGGAGCAGTGAAAGAGACTGAGTCACTAAAGCTGTTGCAGTCAAGGAGTGATAGTCTTGTAGACTGTGAAGCTTGTGAAGTCAAGGACAATCGTACTATTGTATCTGTGAAAACAATAGTGAATTCCTCCAATCATAACAGGAGAAGAGTGGATTAAGGGATTACATCACCCTGAACCACTATAAGCCTTGTGTCAATTTACTTTCTGAAATTTACCTTACTGCATTCATTTAATTGCTTATATTATATCATACATTTGTGATTGCTTAAACTACCTTGAAATAACTTAGTAAGAAGGGACTTATCTGCTGCCCAAAAGCTTTTAAATATAAGAAAAGTTTTTAAAACTCCACTATAGTCATTCACCCCCCCTCTGACTATTGTTTTACCCTTCTCTGGGACCAACAGAACTATTAAGGCAAATGGTTTCCGTATTCAGATAAACGATTCTTCAGCATCTATTAATTAGTGCATACATCCTAAAGATAAGTTCTGATGACTGGCTAATGGTGATTTCTATCTCCCAATCTAAGAACACTATCTCAAAGGAAAAATGACTAAGTAACCTTTCAATTAGAAAAAGGTAATAGAGTTGAAGAAGTATGAAAGCTTGTTCATATTGACCTTCGGGGTCTTATGAAGGATACAAGCTAGTGTGAGGTTTTGAATGGTAGACAATTTGTCTAATGACTACTTGAAATGCCAATTAGTTTATCTGAATATTTGGAGGAATCTCTGATATTACCAGAGAAGAGAGTATTACATGCTCAGATATAGGCCATAGCATAGTATTTGGAACTAATGCTTGGCCTACCTCCGAGTGAAACGATTTCACTGAAAGGATAAACCATGGATTACCTTATATAGTCATTGATATGATACAATACACTGCTTAACTCAAATTAAGATATTGATTGTAAAATAACGGTTCACATTATCATGCAAAACCAAGAATTCTTCCTTAGAAGATGCTTATGAATTTGTGGATGAAGAGTGAAGTATATTTACTCCACTTCCGCAAATAGAGGCATTTAGCATTAGTGCTTAAAGGTAGGACTGGAGATTCTTGCATACACGTTAAGATGGTGACTGTTCGTGAAATATCTTACAACAATGAGTGAAGGTTGGTTATAGGATTCTGATGATCAGAAAATGATGATTGTACTGTCACTGCCTTTTCTAGAAGAATGTATAAATAACAACCTTGGACCTTATAGTAATGTTACTCAAAGAGTTACTATCTGATTTAATCAGACCACATCTAACACTGGTTGTTGGGGATTACATTGATAAATACTACTAAACCACATCAGAATTGTTAGAAACATTTTATTATGTTTTGATGTGGCCATGCTAGCTGTTATAGCAAGCCTAAAATAAGTTAGAATTCTCTGTATAAGTCTTTACTTAGAGTCGGACATGTTGTATAAGTTGAGTCAGACAAGTATTGTACTAGTTGGTAGGATGGCGAAGTAAAACAGATATCCAGCAGAGTGAAGCCAGCCAAGTACCGGCAGAGAAGCTCGAAGACATGACGGTCTGACTTATAAACAAGGAAGTCTGAGATTACCTTGGATAAGTCCAAGTTATAATCCAAATGATGAAATACATTGTCAAATATGGTGTACACTGATCTCACCCAAACCAAGGATCAGTGAAGTACAAGAAGTACCTGAAATGTCAAAGAAAATAACAAAGCAGTAAACCAGCAGAGTAAACAGACTTTCGGCTGAGTAAAGACAAAGCAGTGAAGGAAGATCTAAACATCAAAGTCAGAAGGTTCACTTAACCGATCAGGGAACGGTCCAATAAACTTTACTCATTCAGATTTCAAATGATGAAGATCAAGCATTAAATGCACAATCAATTGACGATCAATCAAGGACGGATTTTCTGATAGACGTTTGAAGAAAAATCCGATCACTGAAATCAAAGAGAATACAATTAAGGGGGAATCAAGAATTAAATAAAAAATTATTCTCCACATTAAATAGCCAACGGACGGAAATCAAATCAAGGAATATCAAGGCTATAAATAGAAGGCATGACAGAAAAGAAAGACAACAATTGAATCAAGAAAAAAAACAAGCAGAAACTCTGTCAATTTGAAAAGCCTTCAATCTGTACTTAAAAGAAACATCTAGAGATCAACTCAGAAATCATAGCTCGAATTCCACAGCAAGCACTGAGATTGATCACAAGTATGTGAATCCAATTCATATCAACTGAGGAAATTGAATCAGAGGAATCTGATAAGGAGTTGCAACCTTTTGTGATAGCTGCTGAAAGATTGTTCTCAAGGAGCAGTGATAGAGACTGAGTCACTAAAGCTTTTGAAGCCAGGGAGTGATAGTTTTGCAGATTGTGAAGCTTGTGTAGTCAAGGACAATCGTGCTATTGTATCTATGAACACAATAGTGAATTCCTCCAATCATCACAGGAGAAGAGTGGATTAAGGGATTACACCACCCTGAACCACTATAAACCTTTGTGTCTATTTACTTTCAGCAATTTACCTTACAGTACTTTATTTCATTACATACTCTATATCTGTGATTGAATAATCTACTTTGAACCTGTAACACCCCGGTTTCCAATCCCGTCGGCCGCCGGTATTGGTCACTGTAGTGCCACTCATCACGACACACATGTCGTGGCGGTAACATTCAACATTCCACAACAGAAGGAAAATAAACATTCCCCATTCATTATTTTAAAAGAAAGTATTAAAGTGAGTACAAATATCCTGAAGAAAATGAAATTATGCGGAACGTCAAAATCTTTAAAATTTAAAATTCCAAATAGTGTAGAAAACATGTGACTGCGACTACGTGGCTCTCAAACCCCGTGACATCCCAGCAACAAGAAACATCCATAGAAGCACCTGCTAAGAATCTGCTCCCCATAAATGGATCATAGCAGGGTCAAACGAAAGCAAAACCGTCAACTATAAAGTTGAGTAAGAATAAATCTAGTATTGTAAGGTAAAACCAGCCCATGAAAAGTACCACCAATTTATGAAGGGCCCAACCAATCTACAAAAGTTACGACCAATCCATAACGGATACCATACATCACAACTATCCACCTAAAGGTCCCGAATGTGCACATCCCTCAAAAGGGTAAACCCTAAAGAGGAGGATCCTAAATGTCTGCCAATGCTACCATTAATTAAATAGACCATCGCGTACTGGGGTGCAAAGAAACCTTCCGGGTTCCCGGCTTCGGTGCTACCTATCCGGCCCGACCATACCAATGTCCGCAACTCCCCAAATACACTAAGGTCATTGAAGTCGTAAGAAAACCTTCCCGGGTTCCCGGCTTTGGGTGCTACCCTATCCGGCCCAACCACCATGGGTCTACAACCTCAATGCCTAAACTCCAAACCCCACAGTGATGTCAATACCCCTGACCCATCAAGACATGACTCCAAAATATATTCATAAGATTGAACCACGATTACAAAGAAGGGAAAACAATATATGCTAGACGCCCGTTTGAGCGGCCGGACGCCCGTCAAGTACTCTACTGGACGCCCGTCCAAGCTATCAGACGCCTGTCCAAAATGTATAGACGCCCGTACACTCTAACAGAGTTAGATCCTGTATGTAAAACAACCCCTCAGACGTCCGTCCAGGTAACCCAGACGCCCGTCCAAAATATCAGACGCCCGTCCATAATGTATAGACGCCCGTCCACTCTAACAGAGTTAGATCCTGAATGTAAAACAACCCCTCAGACGTCCGTCCAGGTAACCCAGACGCCCGTCTGAAATGAAATCAAGGCAGACGGCCGTCCAGGAGGCCTGGACGCCCGTCCACCTGGATTTCATCTCAAACCCTAACAATTCTCCACGCGATTTCTGAGCCGTTTCTCAACAAAACAGCAGCAAAAGTAACACTTTAAGCCCAGAAAACTCCATACAAAAGTATCATATCAGTTATAGATTTCAACCAACGCAAAAGCACACTACTATGAACGTTTAACATCCCCGAACAGGACAACCAAGCGTAAACACCCTTGAATAAAACTGGAAGTATTCTTACCGGTTAAGCTGCGTTTCTTGAAAGCCCTCTGCTATCGAGCTAGAACCGTTCCTATACGAAGCCCGAATCTATAAAAAAAAACAGTGATCACCAAACAATTCTAGTGATCCCCAAAGATAGAACCCTAGATCGCACAGCCCCTTTTTCAACGCATAAGAGGATCGGCCATGGCCTTTGGTTGGCCGATCGCCGTGCTCGGGATGTAGGAAAAGAAATAACGAAGCTTACCGATGATGACGACGACGAATTCCTAAACACCAAGGAGATATTTTTCTCTCCTTCTTCCTTACTCTTGGCCGACGGCAAGGGAGGGTTTTTGGGGCTGAAAATTTTGTGTTTGGGGAAATAAGGGAGGAAAAAGAAGTGAAAATCCTTTTAATTTATTAAATGATTAAAACTCCTCTTTTTTTTCTCTTTTTTTTTAAAATAAAACCCTCCATAAAAATCAATAAATCCCATAATTTCCCAAATAATTAGATCTTTTACTAATTAATTAGGAAGTCAAAATTTCGGGATATTACAGAACCAGCATTTAAAGAAGGGACTTGTCCGCGGCCCAAAGCTTTTAAATATAAGAAATTTTTTTGAAACTCCACTATAGTCATTCACCCCCCCCCCCCTCTGACTATAGTTTTACCCTTCTCTGGGACCAAAAATTGGTATCAAATCAGTGTTCTTAGTATCAGAACCTGTTCGGATCTAATTTCTGGTAGCAAGGAGATCACTTGTTTTCAAATTAGTTTTCAAATTTGTGCTTTCTATATATATTTCTTATTTGTACTTATGGATTCCTCAAATTTTATGTCAAAGGTACCTGTATTCAATGTTAATAATTTTGATGAATATAAAATAAGGATGTTGTCTCATCTTGCAGCTACTCATGAGGAGATGCTGGATGTAATCAATGATGGCCAAATCAAGATCACAACTATGATAACCACAGGAGCATATCAAGGTAAAGAAATAGATAAACTCAAGAAAGATTGGACCAAGGATGACGGGAGAGGGAGAAAATCTAGAATTTGTTGCAAAAGACATGATCTTGAAGACTACAGAGCGAAATATGTTCATGAGGATCAAAGATTGCAAAACAACAAAGAAGATGTGGGACAAGTTAGCATTGATTAATGAAGGATCAGAAGCAGTTAAAGAAAACAAATTATCTGTTGTAGAATAGAAATTTGATAACTTCAAAATGAAGACTGGTGAATCCATTGATTAAATGGACAATCGATTTTCAAGCATCATCGATGAATCTAGCGGCTTTGACATATATATCCATAGAAGGAAGTCTTTCTAAAAATCTTGACAGGCTTACCTGAAAGATGTAAGATCATCACATCAGTAATTAGAGGGACAACAAATCTTGCAAACACTGATACATTAACTCTGATGTCTCAACTAAAGGCTAATGAATTTGAGTTGAATGGTGAAGACAGTGCACCAGAAGAGGTACCTAAGGCGATTAATCAAGTTGCACCCTCAAAAAGCAAAACAGCTGACTCAAGCAGCAAAGAGACACAGGAACTGAAGGAACATGTAGCTTTACCGTAAAACATTTTGACAAGTTTAGCAAGAAGAAGCAATTCAAAGGAGGTTCATCATCATACAAGAAATCTAGCACAAACAAAGACATGAAAAAAAGGATGATGAATACATATGCTTCAACTGCAAGAAGAAAGGTCATTTCAAGGATGATTGCCCGGAAGAAAAAGACAAAGATGAGGATAAAAAGAAATACAAGACAAGCGAAAGAGAAAAGCAAGAATGCACTCAAAGTGAAAACCAAAGAAAAAGAATAAAGAATCATCTGAAAATGATTCTGATGATGATGATGAAGCTGACAGCTCAGACAATGAAAAAGCCTACCTATGCCTTATGGCTAAATAATCTAATGAAACTGAGGTAACATCTAGCTGATACTCATCATCTTGTGCATCCACATCTGACACTGCACAATCTTCTATTCTCCCACTACATTCCGAAAAAAACTTTCCAAAATCTTATGAGTAAATTTGAAGAAATTGAGATGAATTATGAAATTCTAGAACAGGAGTGTGAGAATCTTAGAAAGGAAACTAAAAGATTAAAGAAAGAACTGGATAAAGTAAGAGTTGAACAAACTAGTAAGGAGATTCACTCAACTGATCAACAAGCAGCATATGATCACTCATCCAATGTGGAAAGACTAGCTGAGAAAATCTCCCTACTAGTTAAGATCACCACCGCACCACTAAATGCACCAGCTTACAAACCCTCAAAAAGGTTTGGATCCAGATCTAGTCTTGGCTACAACAGTCTGGATGAGAATAGAAACAATGGTCAACACAATTCTGAATCTGGGACCAAGAATGGACCAAAATTCAGAAAAGAATAGACCGTAGTTTCAACCACTCATCCTACACCGGTGATGTCAAAACCTAGTTTAGTGAAACATCAGACTAAATAATCAATCCAGTCAAATAAAGGCAAAGGTTTTCTGAAAGATAAGGGAAGACTTTACCCTTCAGAGGATGATTGGAATATGGCACCTCCAAAATACAAGAAGAAACCATTTCATGCTATGCATCATATGTTTAGGAAAAACCAACCAAAGGTATGTTCCTAGACATATGAAACAACATGAACACAGGTCTCCCACTGCATATTGGAGAGTGAAAAAGGATGAAATGCACCAAAAAGTAGAGAAAAGTATCAGAATACATTTAGTAGAAATATTAGAAGCTATTCTACCATGACTTATACATAAGAAGTTGATGACTTTAATTATCCAAAAAGAAGATCCTTTGGATATACACTTGGAGTAGGAGGCATGACTGCTAACAGGCATGGACCCAAACAGTGTTGGGTACCTAAACATACTTAAAATTGTTTTGTAGGATGTCTGGTACATAGACAGTGGATGTTCCAGACACATGACAGGGAACAAGAGATGGTTGACTGATTTTAAAGCCTTTGAAGGACCCAAAGTAACATTTGGAGGCAAAGAATACCCATGAAAAATTAAGAAGGAAGGCATAATGCTCAAAAACAGCTTGAAGATTCAAAATGTGGCTTATGTAAAAGGACTGAACTTCAATCTGTTAAGTATCAATCAATTTTGTGACAAAGGCGCAATGTGCACTTCAACAATGAAGGATGCAAGGTGATTCATAGACAAACCAACACAGTTGTACTTGCAGGAAGAAGAGAAGACAACATGTATGTAGTAGATTGGAAGACAGCAAAAGCAGAAACATGTTTTCTTGTCAAAAGTAAACAATCAACCAACTGGATTTGGCATAGAAGATTGAATCATCTCAACTTCAAAACCATCAACACATTGTCAAAGAACAAGAGTTGAAGACTTACCAGAGATCACATTCAAAAAGGAAAGTCTCTGTGATGTGATCGCGTGTAAGTCACTACCGTCGATATTACTAGCAAGAATAGTAGGTACATTGTAGTATAGTAAATGCGAGTCAAGGTCGATCCCACAGAGACAATGCAACTATAAGTATAAACTATTATTCTAACTTAATTAAGAAGCAACATAGAAGCGGTCATTGACCAACAATAACATAAAAGAAAACAAACAAGGTATTTCTCTCCCTCTTCTCACCGATCTACTAACTTGGATTAGTTAATCGTTACGTTTACTTCCCCACATAATTTCCTTAAATTAATCATGAGCTTTTAATTATCATTATCAGCTATGGATGCAACTCCTACTCCAATCTACTCTGAAAATGGTAGGACACAATCTATACGCAAGCTACCCTTCTTAATTGGTCCGTAATAGCCCATACACATAAAGATCTAGAATTGCCGAAATCGAGCGCTATCTCATACCGCTAACCCACCTAGACAGTTGTCGACATTGATCAAAGACGTTCTAGGGTCCATTCTAGACTATGTCTAAACTTAGCACTTCACTATTTGTATTTCATGCCAGTTTATGATTACAATAAGCAAATTGGCCAGATCTAACCTACTGTTAATTAAACCCGTCGATCAACGTAACTGTAGTGAATCCCAGTTTTAGGTTTCTAAATTATGCCTCGGTAAACCGGTATAAACCGCTGGGTTACCGAGTGGGGATTTTCCTATTCCTGGATCTACTTTGCTCAATTACGATTAAAATAAGTAAATTATGGGGCCTTTAAACATGCAGATTAACTAAAACACATAAATACGAACATATCTACCATATTGAAGACAAAAAGGAACGTTCAAAGCTTCATAACTTAAACAATGATGATTTAGCTGGATCTACTCAAGCTAGAGATGATGGAAGAAGAGAGAAAACCAAAAATAACTCCTTCAAAGCTTGAATAACTTTATTTCATCAAAGTATGTAATGTATATAATGTAATATATAAGACTTGCTGTAGAACTCTGTTAATGCGGCCTTATATAGATACATTGACCGACTTAAGACTCTCTAAAACCCTAACCGACCTACATAATGCTGCAGAATCAATTTCGTGTCAATAAAGTCCTCGGTTTACCAGCCCTAGCCTCCGGTAAACCAGGCCGACTTTTCTCCTTTTTCTTCAGTAGGCTTCTTCTTGGACTTTAATCACTCGGCCCCATGTACTTCTTTCGGTCCAGATCTATTCTCCAATGCTCTAGATCTTGTACATCCTATAAAACATGCAAAACGAGACAAAACAGTACCAAATGTTCAGGAAAATAGCATAGATGCAGAATTACGATCCTAGAAACATGCACATAGCATTTAACATATATTTCATATAATAACGAGCCTATCTATCCTCTCTTGAGTAGAATTTGGAGTGAATAAAGGTATAATTATTGGTACCATTTAGAGCGTCATCATGATGCATGTCAAAAAGGGAAGCAAATCAAACACTCTTTCAAATCAAAGCCCCCTATCAATCAACAACAAGAATCTTACATCTATTGCATATGGATCTTTTTGGACCAGTCACACCAGTCAGTGTAGGTGGAAAGAAATACACTCTAGTAGTGGTGGATGAATTTTCCAAATTCACCTGGACCATATTCATGAACAAGAAAATAGAGACTCTCAAAAAGCTTCCAGACTTGTTAAGAAGAATTCAAAATGAAAAGGAACTGAAGATCATCAAGATCAGATCAGATAGAGGCACACAGTTTCTAAATTAAGTTATCGAACCCTCATTGTGAAGAAAATGGAGTCAATCAACATCAACTATCTGCTGCAGGGACTCCACAACAAAATGGTGTAGCAGAAAGAAGAAACAGGACACTCAAAGAAGCATTCAGAACAATGATTGTAGAAGCATGCTTACCAAAGAGATTTCGGGCTTAAGCAGCAAACACAACATGCTATACTCAAAATAGATCAATCATCAACAAACATCATGAAAAAACTTCATAAAACCTAACATCTCACATTTGCGTATGTTTGGATCTAAATGTTTTGTTTTGAACATGAATTAGCTACATAATTTTGATGAAAATGCTGATGAAGCAATCTTTACGGGATACTCAGACACTAGCAAAGCTTTCAGAGTACTCAACAAAATAATTTTGGTGATTGAAGAATCAATTCATGTACTCTGTGATGAGCCAAACCCAAATGGTGAAAGCTTTCAAGAACTTGAAGGAGAAGCAGGACAAAGACAAGTTTATATGAAAACAACAGTACCAGCTACCATTCTGAATCACACCTTTGGTAATCAAGATGAGGCACCAGTCAACACAACACAAGAAGCACCAACACAAGAACATGAAGTTGATGCACAAACTGAAGTTGTGGAAGAACCAAGTCAAGAGCAACTTCAGCCTGACCTCAACTGGCTAAGAGACCATCCTGAAGAACAAGTCATTAGAGACATTCACACAGGAGTCAAAACCAGAAGACAACTGGAAACAATGATAACCTGCTTCTTATCACAAGTGGAACCCAAAACAATGGATGATGCAATCCAAGATGCTGATTGGATGACAGCTATGCAAGAAGAACTAATTGAATTTGAAAGAAATGAGGTCTGGGAACTTGTTGACAGACCAGACATAGCCAACATCATTGGAACAAAATGGGTATTCAGAAACAAGATGGATGAACAAGGGACAGTTGTCAGAAACAAAGCAAGGCTAGTTGCAAAAGGCTACTCTCAAGCAGAAGGAATAGATTATGATGAAACCTTTGCCCCAGTAGCAAGATTGGAAGCAATCAGACTCTTTCTAGCCTTTGAAACCCACAAAGACTTCAAAGTTTACCAAATGGATGTCAAGAGTGCATTTCTGAATGGACTTTTGGAAGAAGAAGTATATGTGGAACAACCTCACGGTTTTCAACTCAAAGGGAATGAAGATAAAGTATACAAGCTCAAAAAGCACACCCAGAGCACTGTATGAGACACTATCACAATTCTTGATCAATAATGGATTCAACAAATGAACTATTGATAAGACTCTCTTCAAGCTAGAGGAAGGTACAAGCACCTTGTTAGTCCAAATCTATGTTGATGACATTATTTTTGGATCAGAAGATGAGAAGCTATGTGAGAAATTTGCAAACTTAATGAAAAGAAAATTTCAGATGAGCATGATAGGAGAATTGAATTACTTTCTTGGACTACAATAAAGCAAATGAAGGATGACATCTTTAATAATCAAGCCAAGTACGCAAAAGACTTGATACACAAGTATGGTATGGACACAAGTGGCACATCAGATACACCAATGTGTGCAAGAGTTATTCTAGGAAAAGATGAAAATGGAAAAGATGTTCATCAGAAACTTTATAGACGAATCATTGACTCCCTACTTTATCTAACTGCAAGCAAGCCTGACATATAATTTGCAGTAGGAGTATGTGCAGGATTTCAAGCTCAACCAAAGGAATCACACCTTCTAGCAGCGAAAAGAATAATCAAATACTTGAAGAACACCATCAATGTTGGAATTTGGTATCCAAAAGATGGAGGATTCAAACTGATATCATATTCAGACTCTGACTATGCTGGGTGCAAGATAGATAGAAAAAGCACCTATAGAACCTGTCAAATGCTAGGCAGCATACTAGTATCATGATTTAGCAAAAAGCAAAACTCTATATCCACTTCAACAGCAGAAGCAGAATATATAGCAGCAGACAGTTACTGTGCACAAGTACTATGGATCAGACAACAACTAAGGGATTATAGAATGGAGGAGAAGACAATTCTAATTATGTGTGACAACACAAGTGCAATATCTGTTACTGAAAATCCAGTATTGCATTCAAGAACAAAGCATATTGATGTAAGACATCACTTTATCAGAGATCATGTTGAAAAATGAGATGTTATTCTAAGATACATAGCTACTAAAGATCAATTGGCCGACATTTTCACAAAACCACTCAATCATGAAAGATTCAGCAAGTTGAGAACTGAGTTGGGAATGATAGAAATTGACTAAGTACTAAGGAGCAGCTAACTGGAGGAATCAGCTAAGTAACTTCAACAGCTGACTAAACCTTTGCCATTACGGGTGAGCTCTTTTGGCAAGTAAGGCACTGGTACTCAGGGGAGTCAACTGCACTGATTGTTAGGAATTGTTATATACAGCAGCTTAGAAAAGAAATCACTTCACCGGCCCAGTGACCAGCCAAGTCACTCCACCGAACTCTACATTGGAGTAGACAACAAATTAAAGTGTGAACTAAATCAGTTTTACACACGTGGAGATCAATTTACAATCGTGGAGGTAACTATATTTTTTTAATTACAAACGCCTCGATTCCCGGGATTTATCATTACTTACATCAATCCACTCCCACACTACACTCAAATACTATGACTTATATACATAAAATCATGCCATTATGTCACAAAATCCTTCCATATTCAACCACGTTCACACTACCTCAATCATCCTATCTAAACCACACTTAGAGATTTTTCAGAAATTCATTCAAACAATGGCTTCATCCTCTTCAAACACTCAAACTGGAAAACAATATGAGAAATCGATTGCCACTGAATCGTTCTTTCAAGAAGAACATTACTTAAAGCTATGCGGAAATGACGAAGAAGCAAAAAGATTGGCAGATGGATGCAAAAATCTAGGATTACTGACCTTCCTTAATCCTCCTATCAAAGATGTTTGTTATGAAAACCTTATCTCTTTCTGGAAATCTGCTAAGTTCATTTCTGGACTTCTTGCTGAAGAAGGTGACGAAATGGGTGAAGACAGGATCGTTTCATCTATCAACGGTACAGAAGTGGTCATTACAGCAAAGGTAATTCGCAAACACCTCAAACTCTTGACTAAAAGGTCAAACAAAAGCAGCCTTGGTACCACAAAACTAAAGGTCAAACAAAAGGTCAAGCAAACCCAGGCCTTAAGAAACTTAACTGTCTCAGATCTGCTTTGAAGAAACCCTTCAATGAATTCAGTGCTCTAATCGGTAAAACAATTAAAGGCAAGCTAGGGGCAAACCATGCCATGACAGACTGGAATTTAATTGGGCAAATTACTTCTTCCAAAGACTCAAAGAATAGATCCAATGTGAGGTTAATGCTGAGAAAACGGGGCTTGCCGAAGGGAAGAAGAAAAATGGGATATTTTGGATCAAGAAATCCTATGGAATTCAACTCCACTATCTCATGCAATGTCTGAAAGTACTGGTAATCAAATTCCATAAATTGCATGAATCCAAAGTCATGTTTACCAATGTCAAGCAGACAAAGAAAGCAGAAAGCAGAAGGAGGGAAGAGAAAACAACCTAGCAGAAACACATCTGGCCAAAGAAAGAAACAAAAAGTTCAAAGAAATCTGGACAAAGAGGAGTTTGGAAAGTTAATAGATGATGCAGAAGACGAGGAATTAGAAGAAGAGACAGAACAACAAGAGGAAGAAAATTGTAGTGAGGATGACCAACTTGAAAATGATGAAGTTGAAGGAGAAACTGGAGATGATGAGGAGACTCCAAAAGAACCAGCTCAGATATCTGCAAATGATATTGATGATAGAATTGCTGCCTATCTTGAATGGAAAGAAGGTGATTCCAGAATACAGCTTCAAGATTCAGACCACATGCTTGCTGAAGAAGCTTGGCTCTTTGATTTTCTAGGGATCACAACCCTGGTTGGTGTACTTAATGAATCCTCACTCTGGGACATGGTTGATGCGGCAAAAGCAAAACTGCCCCAGATCTCTGACAATGACAGTGGTGACTCGGAGGATGATGGAGATGACCATGACAATGATGATGGTGATGATCATAATGATGATAGTGGTAATGATCCTCATGGTGATGATGGACAAGAAAAGGAGCATGAACAAATAGCTGATGCAGTTGATGACAACATACTTCTAAGTTCATTCCTGCAGCCACAAGGATCCGTACAGAATACCCCACCAGCTAAGGCATCTTCATCAGCACCACAAAATCATCAACAGACTATGGAAGCCGACAAGACAATTGAGCCGGCTCCACAGATTTCACATTCTCCACAACTTTCGCTTGACACTTTGAATCGAACCAACAACAAGATGTTAGAAATCGCTCACCGCTTGGCACTCCAATCAAGACAATTGCCGGAACTGAGCAAGGGGGAACAAGAAAACATGTTACTCAAGAAATAACATCTACCCAAGTACTTGAAGAAGTAGAAGCTGGTGTAGTTGTTACTCAACCAACAGAACAACATCAAGAATCAGTTGAGGTACCTCCAACTGGGCACCTCCAAGACATGGGACATCAAGCTGAGCTAGAATCAGCTGATATCCCCCGTAAATTTGCTCAACTGACTACTAGCATATCCAATGAGACCATTGAAAAGGCAGCAGATTTGTTGGCTGAGGAACTGGAACAACAAGCAATGTATCTCAGATCTATGACTCTAGCATTTAAAGATGAAAGCCACTCCATAGAGAAAGATTTCAGTCGTTCTTTGAGTATATTGATACACAAAACATTTTTGTGCAAAGACAAGGTGACTTGCTGAAACAGTTAAACCTCAATATCACCAACAATCTTGCAGGACTTAGACAACATATTTCTCAAGAAAATGAGTCAATGGCACTTGATTTTGGAACAAGATTTCAAAGTGTAACCCAAAAGCTGACTGATCGTGACTCAAGGTTCATATCCAGTGAGTCCAAACTAGACACTTGATTGGTACAGCTGAAGCTACAAACATGATCTTACAACAACAAATGGATGATGCTGCGAAAAAGGGGGAAATAAATGATAAGCCTAAAGAAGGATCAATAGTTAGACCCCTAAGTTTTACTGAGGAGTAGCTAAGAGCAAGAAACAGAGAACTGAGAATCCGAAATGAAGCTGAAGAACAGCTAAAGAAAGCTAGAGAGGAAAGGGAAAAAGCCTCAAACGAACCTTGCATAGGATTTCCTCATCCTATCCAGAGAAGAGATAATGATAGAGATAGATCAGGAAGACAGCAAAGACCAGGATCTAGAAGGATAAGCAAGCCAACACAGTTCAAAGATGAGCGGAGGTAACACCAAAGAGAGGCAACAAAGACACCATATATCTTTGGTGAGAGAAGAACATTTACTATTCACAGAAACATGGAAGAATATAATGCTGAAGTACTAGCTAATATAAGAGAGTTCTTCAGAGTCCAAGATGGTCTGTATCCAAATCAAACGCAAGATGAAGCATGAGAAGACCGGCTAAGCTATAAGGATGAGAATATGAGAACCGACATAGCCAAAATTTACAATGATGTTAAGAGACAAAGATGCACTTCTTAAGAAAAATACTGATCCAACTCAACCAAATAGGACCAAGTACAACCATACCCCTCTCTGCAAAAGGACTAGAAGATTTACCCAGTGAACAACAAGAATATTTCAACTACATGGTAAAATTCTTCAACCCTATGGGGAGAATGAACCGACAAGAACAATGGGGTATGTTCAAGAATCTCAAGTTTGCTGACTCACACATTGCTGAAGCTAGGGATAGACTTGAGAAATACTTTGGAGAACCCAGGGCAAATGAGACTATGCCTGATTTTCACAGACTCTTTGGCAAGAGAATATTTCATGGATTCTCTTAGTACACTGCTATGGCATACTGGAAGTGGAAGTTTCCAGAAATCGATTGGAAAGATATGGAGGAGGTCCCGACCACTAAGTTCAATAGGTACAAAGAAAAATTAAGTAAAATATAATTATGGCACTCTGAATATACTTTGATTATTATGAAAATCTTAGTATACTTATGTTCAGGCATATGAGGGTTTTGGCATCATCAAAAAATGGGAAATTTTTAGAAACATTTTATTATGTTTTGATGATGGCCATGCTAGCTGTTATAGCAAGCCTGAAATAAGTTAGAATTCTCTGTATAAGTCTTTACTTGGAGTCTGACAAGTTGTATAAGTTGAGTCAGACAAGTATTGTACTAGTTGGAAGGATGGCGAAGTAAAACAGTTATCCGACAGAGTGAAGCCAACCAAGTTCCAACAGAGAAGCATGAAGACATTATGGTCTGACTTATAACCAAGGAAGTCTGTGATGACCTTGGATAAGTCCAAGTTATAATCCAAATGATGAAATACATTGTCAAATATGGTGTTCACTGATCTCACCCAAATCAAGGATCAGTGAAGTACAAGAAGTACATGAAAGGTCAAAGAAAATAACAAAGCAGTAAACCGGAAAAGTAAACTGACTATCGGCTGAGTAAAGACAAAGCAGTGAAGGAAGATCTAAACATCAAAGTCAGAAGGATCACTTAACCGTTCAGGGAATGGCCCAGTAAACTTTATTCGTTCAGATTTCAAATGATGAAGATCAAGCATAAAATGCACAATCAATTAGGGATCAATCAAGGACGGATTTTCTGATAGACGTTTGAAGAAAATTCCGATCACTGAAATCAAGGAGAATACAATTAAGGGGAAATCAAGAATTAAATCAAGGATTATTCTCCACATTAAATAGCCAACGGACGGAAATTCAAATAAAGGAATATCAAGGCTATAAATAGAAGGCATTGACAGAAAAGAAAGAGAACGATTGAATCAAGAAAAAACAAGCGAAACTCACAATTTGAAAAGCCTTCTATCTCAGTATTTAAAAGAAACATCTAGAGATCAACTCGTAAATCAGAGCTCAAATTCAACATCAAGCACTGAGATTGATCACAAGTCTATGAATCCACTTCACATAAACTGAGTCAATTGAATTCGAGGAATCTGAGAAGGAGTTGCAACCTTTGTGATAGCTGCTGAAAGATTTGTTCTCAAGGAGCAGTGATAGAGACTGAGTCACTGAAGCTTTTGAAGCCAGGGAGTGATAGTCTTGCAGATTGTGAAGCTTGTGTAGTCAAGGACAATCGTGCTATTGTATCTGTGAAAACAATAGTGAATTCCTTCAATCATCACATGAGAAGAGTGGATTAATGGATTACACCACCCTAAACCACTATAAACCTTTGTGTCTATTTACTTTCAAAGAATTTACCTTACAAAGATTTTATTTCATTACATACTCAGATTCGTGATTGAATAATCTACTTTGAACCAACATTTAAAGAAGGGACTTATCCGCTGCCCAAAAGCTTTTAAATATAAGAAAAGTTTTTTAAACTCCACTATAGTCATTCACCCCCCTCTGACTACAGTTTTACCATTCTCTGGGTCCAACAAAAATATCAATCCACCCAAAATTCAGAGAGAGTATGGTTTAACCATTGACCCACTGTGATTATTCAGACTTGACAACCTGCTGGGGGTGATTGATAACCTGTGGCCCTTTGGAGGGCTGTATGGGATTCTGATAATTAGAGGTTGGCTTAAAGCCATAAACATGTAAGTGGATTTTTGGTACTCTAGTTCCGTTCACACTTTGTACAACCACCGAGTGTCTCAGCCCAAAGGGGAGCAATTGGATATGCGTGAAAAAGAGTCAGATGAATGAGAAAGTTTAACTTTCAAGGCAAAGCCAAGTGGTCTAGGGGTAATTCCCTAAGAAGTAGAGAGTTAACCAGGGGTGATGCCCTGAAACTCTCTCACCATTCAGCCATGCTTGACTCCATGTAAAGCAGAAAGATTACCAGGGGTGATGCCCTGAAACTTTCTTACCGTACAACGGAGCTTGAATTCATTCGGAACAAAAGGATTTTAGCTCAAATCCAATGACAGATTGACTGTCTGTGCTTAAATCCATTGGTGGATTAAAGCAAACCTCTATGTCACTAAAAGTCATATGTTTTGAAATGTTTGGGCTTGACCAAAAATTGATGAGTCTTTTGTAGACAAGAGAACCAATATTGGTAAGGTAGTAAACATTAGTGTTAATGCAAGGGTAATACTGCAACTGTTGAGAACAACATAGGTGTGTTATCTGAAGTCTGGAACTGATGAGCCAAAGCTTCTCTGAATTAGAGAAGTGGACTATATTCTTATTAATTGACTCGGTCGAGTTCATGAGAACAAGTTGTGGCAGTATCCCATCCATCTTATTGGTTAAGATGAAAATTCATTTCTTTTCATGCTATATTCAACGAGAGGTTTCTGTTAGGAAATCCCTAGTTTAACGCAGTGGAATTTAAAATTTGATTTCCTTTTACTAGATCATTCTTCGTTTAATGCAATAAACACGTTAAGTAGTTTGACGGTTATACCTTAGATGATCTATAAGATCTTTGCTTTGACCATCAACGGAGAGTAGTACAGTGCACAAGCCGTCCACGCATCCGGCCTCCTTAGATTGCTATTAGAAAACTCCGGTTGCTAGACCGGCCTTTTTCCTCTCTCAAACTCACTATAGGATGCTTTCTATTTTACACAAGAACTATGAGCTCTTGCAATTGTGATGTACAAAAGAGCTTGACACCTACCTCTTATTTATAGTGAGAGGGGCGCCCCTATGCAGAGTGGAGGAGAAGAAAACATTTTCCCAATAAAATAAGGAAAATCAATTATATTTATTTATCTCTTTTATTATAATTAATTTTGCCAATATCTTATATTGAATATAATTATCTTATTACCATAAATCTATTTTTCCAAAATCAATTAATATCTTATATTAATATTATGGTAATCTTATTAATTAAAGTGCACAATCCAAGTGTATCTTTATACCCTAGATGTATACGCCCAAATGCCAATTAATTGGCTTCCGGAATATTCTTTAATTTAAATAATTTGTATATAATTAATATCTTCTATTATATTTATTCATAATAAATAAATACCACCATATTAATTTACCACTATAACCTTTATAGTCTAGAGATAAACTTTCTTTATTTGGTTATCAACTATAACCGCATTTTAATCCGACTCGATGTTCATATGTGTGTGACCCAATAGGCTTCCGAATGTATTGGCCGTAGACACAAAGTGCAATTTACTAAAATGCCCTTCATGCCTAACGATCATGGGATAGCGTCTAGCAACCCACCGTGACCACCAATCATTGGAAGAGTCAAAATCAATGACTACTACCTTTCATGTGAAGCAGTTACCATGTAACTTACATTCCTATCGCCGTACTAATATACATATGATCGTATCTCGAGTGTCAATACATTAACGACCGTATCTTATAATCTGGATATCATGCTCTCTCAGGATAACACATTTACTCCCACTTTGCAAAGATTCTCGAGAGCTAGACATTCCTTATAAGAAGGCCATTTCGGATATTCGATCCCAATTATAGGATACGTGATTCCCGGACGACCAATCATGTATACTCCGCATGCTTCAATATCACACCCAATCACTACCTCATGATCGCCCCATGGCTAGGGGAAATCTCAATAGTGTCAAAGCATGACAATCCACACCGTGATGCCATGAAGACTCCGGTCAAAAGGATAATAGCACAACCGCCACATAGTGTGGCACTTATTGTAAGTGGGTCAGTCTAACGTACGCATTCTCTAATACACATCCACGCACAGTCCAAGTGTCTCTACACTTCGATAGACGAGATCTATCCCTACCTTCTATAAGATAGAAGACATCAAATACGTGCTAGTCTGGTTATACTATCAATGTCCCTTTTGACAGTACATAAGACTAGAGACATTTAAGTACCTAAACTTTTTATAGTGATTAGAGATCTCATCAACCATAATCACTATCATGGTTTCTCTATCACAGTTTGATACTAGGGACGTTACTATATATGTACAACAAATAACATGAAGATAAACAATATATAATAACATAAGTGCATTTATTAATCATAATAAAGTTATTACATGAACTAAATAGACTGTAAACGACCCGACCCGGTCGGATCCGGTCCAACCTGATTGGGTTTAGGACACATTTCCAACAATCTCCCACTTGGCCTAAAGCCAATCACCCATATGCCTAATCCCGTGCAAGTGAACATGTTTCTCATGCTTTGCTTGAGACAATACCTTGGTTAACGGATCAGGTATGTTATCATCCGTGTAGACTTTCTCTATCTTTACGTCTCCTCTATCTACTATCTCTCTAATCAAGTGATAGCGTCGTAGCACATGTTTGGACTTCTGATGAGACCTTGGTTCCTTTGACTGAGATATCGCTCCATTATTATCATAGTACAGCGGCACTGGACCTTCAATGGAGGGAACCACACCAAGTTCAGTAATGAACTTCTTCGTCCAAACTGGTTCCTTTGCCGCCTCTGAGGCTGCTATGTATTCGGCTTCCGTTGTAGAGTACACAGTAGTCTCCTGCTTGGAACTCTTCCAGCTCACTGCTCCGCCGTTAAGCGTGAAAACAAATCCAGATTATAACTTAAAGTCATCCTTGTCAGTTTGGAAACTGACATCTGTGTAACCTCGTAAAACTAAATCATGTACTTGAGGATATTCTTGAAAACAATCCAGTGACCATCACCTGGATTGGAGTGGTACCTACTAGCCATACTAAGAGGGTACGAGACATCCGGTTTAGTGCATAACATGGCATACATGATGGACCCGATTGCCGAAGCATAAGGGATCTTACTCATTTGTGCCCTTCCTCCTCTGTCTTAGGACTCATTCCCTTTGACAGGTAGACCCCATATGACATGGGAAGCAATCCTTTCTTGGACTGCTCCATGCTGAATCTCTTCAGCATCTTGTCTACATAGGTGGATTGCGAAAGACCAAGCAACCTTTTAGATCTATCTCTATAGATCTTTATTCCTAGAATATAGGCTGCTTCACCCAAGTCCTTCATTGAGAAGTTCTTGGATAACCAATCTTTGACTGATTGTAACATAGGCACATCATTCCCTATAAGCAATATGTTGTCTACATAAAGCACTAAGAACATAATGGCACTCCCACTAACCTTCTTGTAAGTACAGGGCTCATTTTCGTTCTTGATGAAATCAAACTATTTGATTATCTTATAAAAGCGTAGATTCCAACTCCGAGAAGCTAGCTTTAATCCATAAATGGATCTTTGCAGTTTACACACCATCCTGGCGTCATTGGTTGTGAAACCTCAGTCGTGTCATATACACCTTCTCTCGCATGATTCCCGTTAAGGAAAGCCGTTTTCACATCCATCTGCCAGATTTTGTAATCATGGTATGCTGCAATAGCGAGAAAAATTCTAATGGATTTTAACATGGCAACAGGTGAATAGGTTTCGTCATAGTCAACTCCTTGTCTTTGCTTATAACCTTTTGCCACCAACCTAGCCTTGTAAGTAGTCACGTTACCGTCCTTGTCGGTCTTTTTATTAAAGACCCATTTAAACCTTATAGGATCTATTCCTTCAGGTGGATCAACTAAGTTCCAAACTTGGTTGTCTTTCATGGATTCCATTTCAGAATTCATGGCTTCTAGCCATTTCTCTTTGTCATGCCTTAATAGCACTTCCTCATAAGTTCTAGGGTCCTCATCTTCCATGAGATACACGCCAGTGTACCTTTCAGGTTCACGGCGTTCCCTGGTGGATCTTTGAGGTGCTAGTGTGCCTACGGTAGAGGGTGGCCCCACATCTGTATATGGTGTCTCCTCTACTTCCATCAACGGACTGTTATCCGTAAGTGGTTCTCGAATTTCTTTATTTCCTTATTTCTGTCCTTACGAAAAACGTAAAAATCCTGGTATCAGAGCTCATAGACCATCCAAAATTGGCAATTGCATGCAAGGGAACTCTATAAGGAAAAGCAGTAATTACAGACTCTCCGCCCTTGTTGTGTTGGTTTTACGTTATGGTGGGTAGCTAGTGAGTTTTGATAGGTATTATTCCACTACCACAAGTCGGGCTAGTACTCCAAAGGATCTCGTGGTGAGTGTGACTGAGTACTCTAGTGACATTTGTCGATCTAGGTTCCAGCTTATCGTGCATGGTCTGTTTCACATAAATCGGACATCCCCAAGGTTTCAAGTAACCTAGTGTTGGTTTGTTCCTTTGAACACTTCATAAGGAGTGGACTCAACCGTCTTTGAAGGAACTCGATTCAGTGTATATGATGCAGTTTCTAGAGCATACCCCCAAAACGATTTTGGGAGAACTGCATAGCTCATCATGGATCGTACCATGTCTAGCAAAGTACGGTTCCTCCTCTCAGATATGCCATTCATTTGTGGCGTCCCTGGAGGGGTCCATTCAGGTAGAATCCCATTCTTCTTTAAATAACCTTGAAACTCTCCATCTAGGTATTCTCAACCTCGATCGGATCAAAGTGTTTTGATTTCTTTACCTAGTTGTTTCTCCACTTCACTTCTGAATTCCTTGAAATTTTCGAAGGCTTCAGACTTATACTTCATTAAGATATATAACCATAGCGAGAATGGTCATCAGTGAAAGTGATAAAATAAGAGGATCCACCTTTGGCTTGAATTGACATTGGGCCACATACATCAGTATGTATGAACTCAAGCAATTCATTGGATCTTATCCCTTTGCCATTAAAAGGTGACTTTGTCAACTTACCAAGTAAAGAAGCTTCGCATGTATCAAACTATTCATAATCGAATTGATCCAACATTCCATCTTTATGGAGTTTGGAAATGCGTTTCTTATTTATATGGCCAAGTCTACAATTCCATAAGTAGGATTCATTCAAGTCATTTGTCTTGGCTTTCTTGTTATTTATATTAAGTACGTCAACATTCATATCTAATATGTAGAGATCATTGCTAAGTATGCCAGTACCATAAAATATTCCATCACGTGAAAAAGAACAACATTTATTCTCAAACATAAATGAAAATTCATCAACATCTAATGCGGAAATAAAAATAATGCTCTTCGTAAGAGCAGGAACAAAATAACAGTTATTAAGTTCAAGTACTAGCCCACTGGCAATGAAAGAAAATAAACTCCTAAGGCTAGTGCAACAACACTTGCTCCATTCCCAACGCTGTAGAGTCCACCTCTACTTTCTTCAGATCTCTAGTTCTTCTTAGTGCCTGCATATTCAGAGCACAAATATGATAACCACAACCATTATCTAATACCCAAAGTGGTTAGACTTAGAAGAATTAATGTTGATCTCAATCATAAATATACCTGAAGTTGAAGCATCAGAATGCTTCTTCTTGGTACTCAAGAAGCCTTTGCGCTTTTCTTCATCAAATCATAGTCCGGCAAATTGCTCATCTTCATCAACGGCAAATGCTTGACTATCCTTGCCCTTAGTAGCTTTAACTTCAAAGAGCATGCACTACAATCGACAGTGTTTCAAAGAACCTGTTCTATAAATGACTTTTCAACTAGTGTCGGGGTTTCATCCAAACCCATTGTAGGTTTAAACCTTTGTCCAGTCTTTGTCGATCCTCGTAAACTGTGCCTCCTATTCTAACTCAGTATTCAGTCTTTGTTTGTTCCTCGAAGAACTCGAACCACCTCTTCAACAGAGATAAGAGGAAACAAATCTAAGTTCTCTTCTAGTACTCCTCTAGCCTTAGCAACCTTTTGTAAATGATTTGCAACTTGTGACAAAGTTTCTTGAGTGTCAAACCACTCCTGATACTGTGCTGAGTCCTCTAAGCTTTCAGCAGCTTCTTCAAATACAACAACATCATCAAGAGTAAATATGATGGCCTCTTCCAAAGATGTTGCTACAACAATTTGTCCCTCTAAATCTTTAGTAAAAACAGTTCCCAGCTCTTCATTTATCAAATCAGTCTGTTGATTTTTAGAATGTGCATCAGACTCTACAACTAGTAAGGTGTCGTAAATCTTTGATGCACTGTTATCTCCAAGATATATCCCATCATTTATTAGAGCCTCCAACTCATCTATGGTTAGATCCTCTAGATCTTCATCCATCTCGATCGTGTGTGCTTGCCTTCAAGCAGACTTGCTCACTGCACTCAAAGAGATTGTTCTACTCTTGGTTCTGATTGACCCTGTCCGACTTCCTCATTTGATATTCGCAATGCGCCCACACCGGCTTCTCCTTGATGTGTAGGATGATCATCATCGTAATCGATGATGATGAATCATCACTATCTAGTGCATCCCTAGGGTCCTTAAACAAAATACTTCCTTGTCCCTTTTCTCCTTCAATGAGTTCCATCAACTTCATTTCCAGCAGAGAAGTATCAACCAAGTCAAGTAGATTATCCACTTCTAACTTTTCGAAAGCCCATTCCTCAAAATCTGTCATTGGCTCAGCAGCTGGTTTTTGTCTCTTGTAGTAGCCAAACTTCCATTGAAAGTAATCAGCAACCAGCTTGATTTTAGGATCAACATGCCCTTCCTTCTTTTTCTTCTCCTTACTTTCAAAGGGCATTGATGGCTTTCTAGGAGCTGTTTGTTCAGCTTGTTGTCCTCCAAAGGTCTCAACAAGCAAATTCAGTGTTTCCTCAGCAGATGCCATCAGGTCAGTAGGCTCCTCAGATTGTAAATTTGTCCCTACTACCTCCATCTACTCAACACTAGGTTCCTCCTGACTTACATGCTCATCAGCAGGGTTAGCAACAAATTGCTCTTCCCCCTGAATTATTGCAGAAATGGCAGGATTTTGTACAGTTGTATCAATCTCCACAGTAGGTGCAGATTTATTAATCTGCTATGGATCTTCAGTAAGTTGCTCAACAACAATCTCTCCAGCCTCAGTAGTGATGCGGATGCGGTTCTAGGAAATGACTCAAGGGATCAATGGCTAGCTACGAAACCTAAACCTAGAGTCTTCGACCTAGGCTAATGCCAAGAATAGACAACGCGTGCTCAAAACGCTGATTCGTTCTTGAAGGAAGTAATCTCTACGACAAAGAGACTACTCACTCGCAAGTGATTTTGTTTTAATCAGTCACAGATTAAAACGGTAAGAAGAGAAAGTTCTCAACTCAATAAAATGATTAAACTTCAAAATTATATCCTTATTATGATAACAGCTTGCCTATATATAGGCTACCAATAAAAGACTAGTTTTCCTCCTTGGCAATGTGGGAGTAATAAACTAGTAGGATAAAAATCTAAATAAAATAAAATAAACCTAGGCGCCACTTGTAGGGCTTTCTAAGCCTTCTTGTGTCATCTAAGCCCACAAGGTAATTATTAACTAAGTCCAATGAAAATGAATAAAACAAGTCCAAAATAACTTAAATAATGGCGCCACAAATCTTGCAATCTAACCAAGCCCATCTTCGTTGTCTTCAAGCCCAATTGCATAAATGATGCATTTTATGGGTTGTTCTTCCTCCGACTTGGGCTGCTCTTGCTCCAAATAAATGTCTAGGATTAGATTATTCAAAGCCTCTCGCATCCTTTTCTTTTGGAGCCTCGTTATAGGCCCATCTCGAATTACCAGATGATCTATCGGCTGCATCGGGGCCAAAGGGTCGGGAACCTCATTCGTGACCGTATCATTCCCTCCCGGTTGCGAAGGATCTGTCCTCAGATCGTAAGGATTGTCAAAGGGCATCAAATCAGCCACATTAATCGAATTTGAGACGCCCCAATCTTCGGGAATAGCAATCTTGTAGACGTTGTTGTTGATCCGCTCCAGCACTTCAAAAGGTCCATCACCACGAGGATGTAACTTGGTTTTCCGCTGATTGGGAAAACGGTCTTTGCGATAATGCAGCCAAACCCAATCGCCGGGTTCAAAAATAACCTCCTTGCGGCCCTTATTTGCTTGCTTCATGTACCGAGCCGTAGCGTTTTCTACATTCTTCCGAGCCTGTGCATGCAACTGTTTCACCAACTCAGCCTTTGCGTCACCTTCCAAACTGACTTGCATACCTGCGGACAAAGGGGCTAATGAGAAAGGGGTATCAGGATTGAACCCATATACAATTTCAAAAGGTGTAAAACGAGTCGCAGAATGTTTACAACGATTATAAGCAAACTCCACAAAGGGTAAGCAATTCTCCCAATTTCGCAAATTCTTTTGAACAATAGTACGAAGCAATTGACCCAAAACACGATTAACTACTTCGGTTTGGCCGTCCGTTTGGGGGTGATACGCAGAAGAATATAATAATTTAGTACCCAAATGCTGCCATAAAACTCTCCAAAAATGACTTATAAACTTCACATCACGATCACTCACTATAGTATGAGGCACACCATGTAAACGAACAACTTCACGAAAGAATAAATCAGCTATATGAGACGCATCATTCGTTTTAGAACAAGCAATGAAATGCGCCATCTTAGAAAATCTATCCACCACCACAAAAATAGAATCATGACCACTCCTAGAACGTGGTAAACCCAAAACAAAATCCATGGACAAAGCAGTCCAAGGGGACGTGGGTATCGGCAGTGGCGTGTACAAACCGTGAGGTGCGGACTTGGACTTAGCATGTTTGCACACAATACAAGAAGCACAAAAACGATTAACATCTACACGCATGTGAGGCCAAAAAAATGCGACTTAAGCATATCTAGTGTTTTAGTGACTCTAAAATGTCCCATAAGACCTTCACCATGTGCTTCACGAACAAGTAATTCACGTAGTGAACATTGAGGAATACTCAAAGCATGCTCACGATATAAAAAACCTTCACTCCTATAAAACTTATCATGAGAAGATTCACTAGCTGCAGCAAACGGTTCAGCAAAATCAGGGTCTAAGATGTACAACTCCTTAATAAATTCAAAGCCAAGAAATTTAGTTTGCATCGTAGTGATCAAAGTGTATCTACGTGACAAAGCATCAGCTACTACATTATCTTGACCTTTTTTATACTTAATCACATAAGGAAAAGATTCGATAAACTCCATCCAACGAACATGCCGTTTACTCAATTTACCCTGGCCCTTAAGGTATTTAAGTGATTCATGGTCTGTGTGAATAATAAATTCCCTAGGCGTCAAATAGTGCTGCCATGTGTGAAGACACCGAATTAAAGCATATAATTCCTTATCATAAGTGGCGTAATTTAGCTGAGGGCCCTTAAGTTTTTCACTATAGTAAGCAATAGGGCGACCCTCCTGAATAAGCACTCCACCAACACCCACACCCGAAGCATCACATTCAATCTCAAAAGCCTTATTAAAATCAGGTAAAGCAAGTATGGGGGCTGAAATTAAACGAGCTTTAAGAGTTTCGAAAGACTCCCTTTGCTTAGGTCCCCAATGGAAAGGAACGTTCTTCTTGACCAATTCGTTCAGTGGGGCGGCGATGCCACTAAAATCCCGCACAAATCGCCTATAGAAGCTTGCCAAGCCATGGAAACTACGAACTTCCGCGGCTGATTTTGGTTCAGGCCACTCCTTGACCGCTTTAATCTTCTCTTGATCAACCTCAACACCCTGTGCACTCACAACAAAACCAAGAAACACGACTCTATCCATGCAAAAACTACACTTTTTAAGGTTAGCATACAATCGAGCATCACGAAATGTTTCTAAAACAGCCCTTAGGTGACTAACATGTTCTTCTAAGTTATGGCTATAAATCAAGATATCATCGAAATAGACAACCACAAACTTACCAATAAAGTACCTAAGTACTTCATTCATTAAACGCATAAACGTGCTAGGTGCATTTGTCAATCCAAAAGGCATGACCAGCCACTCATATAAACCAAATTTAATTTTAAACGCCGTTTTCCACTCATCACCCTCACGTATTCGCACTTGATGATAGCCACTTTTTAAATCAATTTTAGAAAATAGTTGCGCACCACATAACTCATCTAGCATATCATCTAAACGGGGAATAGGATGACGATACCTGATTGTGATTTGGTTTATTGCGCGACAGTCCACGCACATGCGCCAAGATCCATCCTTTTTAGGCACCACAATAACCGGTACCGCACACGGGCTCATGGATTCTTGTATTTTCCCCTTTTGTAACAGCTCCGTGACTTGCCGTTGGATCTCCTTTGTTTCATCCGGGTTAGCCCGATAGGCTGGTCGGTTTGGTAATGCTGACCCCGGAATGAAGTCGATTTGGTGCTCCACGCCTCTCAACGGCGGCAAACCGCTGGGCTCTTCCTCGGGAAAGAGATCCGCAAAATCCTGCAACAATGTCTGCACCATACTCGGAAGAGAACTCATTACGTCAGAAGTAATCGTAAAACAGGGGGAAGGGAGGAGGGGTGGTTCGGCCTCTCTATAAATAAAGAGGAGAGGTGTAGCGCCCTCTTCAACAGCACGGCGGATGTCACCAGCTCCAATGTAGAAAGATCCTAGCACTCGCTCACTTGTATTCTTCACCGCTTTTTTTTTCTCCCTCGGTGCTAATGGCACCCTCCCTCACTTTCAACTTTTCGACTTTATTTTTCCCCTCATATGGTACTAAAGCGCCCTCCCTTACCTTTTCTTTTTCAACTTTTATTTTTCCCTCCACTCGAGTTCGCACGCCCTCTTTATTTTTCTCTCCCGTCTCAACTTTTTCTTTTCTTTTTCGATCAACTCCTCGGATTCCGTTGTGCCTCACGACCATGCCTAATTTAAGTTGGTCTTTATGAGCATCCTCGGTGATGATAATGCGCGAAGGATAATATTTTTTTCCTTTATGCCGCAGCGTAAAAGTGTTCGCATACCCATCATATATCACTCTCCTATCAAATTGCCATGGTCGTCCCAAAAGAATATGTCCAACATGCATTGGCACGACATCACATAGAACCTCATCATCAAGTCGTCCAAGAGTGAAAGAAATCAAAGCCTGCTTCGTCACACTAATCTCGCTCCCGGTAATACGAATGAGGAACAAAACGCTTCCTCATTTCTTGTCTCAAATCCGGCCACGTACTTATATCCCTCGCACCATTTTTGCGCCTCATAAAATTTGTTTGATTTAACCATACCATAGCATATCCCGTAAATTCAAGCTGCGCAAGTCTACACTTCTTCTCCTCAGAATAATTATTGCACGCAAAAATCTGCTCCAACTTCGACTCCCTGTCAATGTACACATCTGCGTCGATAGAACCGGAAAAAGATGGCAACTTCATTTTAATTTGTCGCATATTATTATCCACTACGTCATCCTCGTGGTATATCATCATTGTCGCCGACGGCCATGTTACCTCTATTACCTCCACCCTCATAACACCATCTCCACCATTCCTATTACCACCATTACCACCATTTTCTATCGCCACCATTACCACCGCTTTTCTCATCATGTCGTCCACCGGTTGTCAACGCAGCCACGGCGTTGGGTAGGTTGGCAAAACCAGCCATGTTTCGTGCAAATCGGCTATGTCCTGTTTAATTTCCTCTTGAAAAGTCTCAAGAGCACTCTGCAAATCACGCCTCACCGCGTCGGTCATCGGCTTGAGTCTACCATCGGTCATACCTTCTTCACTATACTTCGACATGGTGATGATCTTTTTTTTTTTTTTTTTTCATCAACCTCACAACGCTCGTGTTTGCACTCACCCTCGTTCTCTTAGTCGTAGGAGTTCCTTCTGCAAACAAATCAGAATAACGAGCAATACGAGTACAGATTCAAACACCACACCTAGACTTAGACAACTAGGGGTAGGGGTGACGGTTTGAAAAGAAAAAAAAAAAACAGCCGGGACGATCGTTGGGGGGTTTGCAGGAATTAGGTTTTTTTTTTTTTTTTTTTTTTTTTTTTTTTTTTTTTTTTTGGAAATACACGTATGAAGGAATGGAACAAAAATTCTGATGCTATTTTTTTTTTACTATGAGGACGCCCACAGCAAGAACAATTAGGGCAAATTTTTTTTTTTTATTTTTTTTTTTTAATTTTTTTTTTTTGGCCGACTAAAAGAAAAATCAATCAAACTAAAATAAAACAATTGGGTCACACAACTTGCAGCAGCAATACTAGCTCTTTGTTTTATTTTTAGTCTTTTAATAACAAGGATGATGCACAAACAGGATCAAAGAGAAGAACTTTTTTTTTTTTTTTTTTTTTTTTTTTTTTTTTTTTTTTTTTTTTTTTTTTTTTGAGTAAGACAAGAAACGAAAGACAATGGAAATTAAAACAAATAAGGATATTTGATACCTTGGTCACTGGGCTCTGCTACCAACTGATGCGGATACGGTTCCAGGAAACGACTCAAGGGATCAATGGCGAGCTACGAAACCTAAACCTAGAGTCTTCAAACTAGGCTAAGGCCAAGAATAGACAACGCGTGCTCAAAATGTTGATTCGTTCTTGAAGGATGTAATCTCTACGACAAAGAGACTACTCACTCGCAAGTGATTTTGTTTTAACCAGTCACAGATTAAAACGGCAAGAAGAGAAAGTTCTCATCTCAATAAAATGATTAAACTTCAAAATTATATCCTTATTATGATAACAGCTTGCCTATATATAGGCTACCAATAAAAGACTAGTTTTCCTCCTTGGCAATGTGGGAGTAATAAACTAGTAGGATAAAAATCTAAATAAAATAAAATAAACCTAGGCGCCACTTGTAGGGCTTTCTAAGCCTTCTTGTGTCATCTAAGCCCACAAGGTAATTATTAACTAAGTCCAATGAAAACAAATAAAACAAGTCCAAAATAACTTAAATAATGGCGCCACAAATCTTGCAATCTAACCAAGCCCATCTTCGTTGTCTTCAAGCCCAATTGCATAAATGATGCATTTTATGGGTCGTTTTTTCTTCCTCCGACTTGGGTCGCTCTTGCTCCAAATAAATTTCTAGGATCGATTATTCAAAGCCTCTCGCATCCTTTTCTTTTGGAGCCTCGTCATAGGCCCATCTCGAATTACCAGATGATCTATCGGCTGCATCGGGGCCAAAGGGTCGGGAACCTCATTCGTGACCGTATCAAGTAGGCTCAACATCTTTTATAGGTTCAGATTAAATAACTTCCACAACAAGTTCTGATTCAGCAGGTTTGTGTGGTGCTTCACTCTATTCTTCAGTTGCAACCTTGGTAGTTTCCACAGCAGGATGCTGTGGTTCTTCAATGTGTTGGTCAACAACAACACCAGCACCTGCACTAGCAATAGGCTCAATAGCCTCTTCTTCTATTTCCCTTTGGTCCTTCAGGACCCTTAATTCTTTACCCCTTCCATGCTTCTTCTTTTTCACAACCTCTTTCATTCTCTTATTCTTAAGTTTTAGAGGTGAGTGCCAGACTAGCTATTATAGAGCATATGCAAAAAGATGTCTAGATCAAATGTATAGGTTTATTAGAGTTTGATCTTGTATAAGTTTGATCAAACAAGCACTGTAAAAGGTCAGCTGACTTACATCAGCAGACTAGTCTAGATCAGTAGGGTAGCTGAGTCAGTAGACTTATCAGGAACCTACTAAAGAATGAAGGCTGAGGGGTCAAACTCAGTTATTGAACGCTAAGGGATCAAACTTAGTAATTAAAGTCAAGGATATGGAATCAAAATTTAGGCAAGTCTGTGATGACCTAAACTGATTACATATACCTTGTGTACAAGGTCTAAGTTCCACAATTTAAGTGGTGATTGAAACTTAGTTATATGCAAAAAGGTGTAATCTAACTTCATAAATTAAAGTTAGATAAAAGATAGTAAGTCAAGTGTTTTTAAAAACAACATAATAAGGATAAGCTTACTGATGTGTATATCAACAGACTTATGTTCTCAGGAACCTGCTGGACACATATTTCAATTTAATCAAAGGCTACATTGGAAGATTACAAGAAAGGGACAGCTAACAACCTCTGATCTTATCAAACAAGTCAATGGCTAAGATCAAATGGACGTTGGAAAGATACAGAGGATTATCCAATAGATACAAGTCAAAGGGTGGACAGACTATATTCTGTCAAAAAGCATTCTGACAGTGTCAGTCCTATGAACAGTGACAGAAGGCAAGTCAAATGGGACAAAATCTGAAATGGCTATGTTTGAATTTCAAACATAAGTCACAAGGATTCCTACCTATAAATATAGGACTCCTAATTCAGATACAGGTGATGAAAATTAAGGATGTATCTTGAGAAATCAGAATTAAAGCAAGAAAAACACCTGCTTGACCTCTACCGAGTATAAAGTCACTGATCCAAAGAAATTTCTTCAAGTGTAACTCAGATTCAAGCCGCATCAAGTTTACACACTTGAAGACATCAAGTCACGATCATATCATCCTGATCAAGTCGCCTGAAAGTCGAATCACTTACTTGATTCAATCTTTCTTTTACAAGAAATCTCATCAAGACAAAGTGAAGCATCTTTGGGTGTGAAAAATCATTGTTTGTGGTGGAGCCGGTGAAGAGGCAATCCTACCCTTCAAGGACCAAAGTGGAAGACTTTGGAGCAAAGAATCCTACCTGCTCCAAGTGTTCAGTTTGTGAAGCCATAGTTATTGGTGAAGGACAAGAAACTTAGTGATTTTTGTAACAGCTATATCAAAGATCTCTAGTGAATTACCTCCAACATCACAGGAGAAGAGTGGACTGAAAGGATTACACCACCTGGAACCACTATAAAATCTGCCTACTTACTTTCTACATTTTCTTTCTGCACTTAGTTTATCTAACACATCAATCTACTGAATCTAGCAACTCAATCACACACATACACTACTGAGTATCTAATACTTGGTATCACATTTAACAACAAGTAATAAGGCTTAATTTTTGATATATTTCTCGCACAAATTCTCAGAAACTCACAATCAATCAGACTATCGAGTGTCGATGAGACAATCAAGTATCGACAAGTCACCGGTTGCTGAGTTTGTTAACTCTAAAATTTTTAAGTGTTAGGTTTATTCACCCCCCCCCTCTAAACTTAACCAAAGCCTTTTCAAGGGACCAACAATTGGTATCGTGAGCAAAGGCTTCATTTGCTCAAGTAATCCTACTTGTTGTGCTTGTGAAAATACTTTGAAAACTTCTTCAAGTTACTGATTTTCAAAGCTTTGCATCATGGATAACAACCAGTATGCTAGAACAATGTTGATGTGTTCTTTAGATCGTTTTGATGAGTATAAACGTCGTATGCAGGCTTATCTAGCTGCAACACATGATGAGATGATGGATGTGGGGACTGATGGACCACTGGAGATTACCAAATCAGTAAGAGTGGGAGATGAGACACATTACATTCCAAAGACAAAAAGAGAATGGAATGTTGAAGATAGAAAGAGAGCAAATCTTAACAATATTGCTATTGATATCATATACAAAACTCTGGATAGCAATATGTATATGAAGGTGAAAGATTGCAAGACTGCAAAGGAACTTTGGGACAAGATACAATTAATCTGTGAAGGCACTGATGCAATCAAGAAGAACAAAATCAGTGTGGCCAAAAAGAGGTTTCAAAAGTTCAAAATGCAACCAAATGAAACCATTGAGCAAATGGAATCATGATTCAATGCAATCCTGGATGAACTCACCTTACTGAGTGTAAGCTACTCAAAAGAAGAAATCAACTCAAAAATCCTGGAAGCATTACCCAAAAAAGAAGTTTGGGAGATGAAGGTTACTGCCATAGAAGAAATGAGAAAACTACATGAAGAGGATACCTTCAAATTATTCTCAGATCTTAAAGCTTATGAATTCAGCAAGAAATTGGCACCTACCACTGAAAAGGAAGAACCAAAGACCACTGCTTTGGCTGCCAAACATCATGAAGAAACATCAGGAGCTCAAGATGATCTATTGGATGAGATGCAAGAGCAGATTGCACTACTGAGCAAGAAAATCGTGGATGATGAAAATCGAAAGGGTTCTCTCCAAGGAATTTCACTAAGAAATTCAAAGTGAAAAGAAGAAGGATGATTCCAGAAAGACAATGATTACTTGTGCTTTCAATGCAAGAAACCAGACACTTCAAACCTCGATCGTCCCCGAGTTAAAACAAAGTAAGGAACATGAGTATCTTTGCTTCAATCGCAAAAAAAGCCTGGACATTTCGCACTGATTGTCCAGACTCATCAAGACCAAGAGTCAACAAAGAAGACATGGCAAGAAGGCTATGGTTGCTGAAGATGAATCGATATGAAGTGGAATCGAGAAAAGGAAATGAATCATGATATCGCACTTGTTTCTTTGATATGGAAGATTATGCTTTAATGGCTAATATGGATGAAACAGAGGAGGTATACAATTCAGATCTATAAACACTCCTACTGAAGTGATTGTGAATCAACTTGTGGTTCAAATCCAAAAAATTCTGACAATGAAGAAACTTTGGATGCCATCCTTAATCAACTGAGGATAATACAATCTAGTTATGAGATTGTGAAGGCTGAAAAAGAAGCTCTTCAAGTAGAAGTTGAAAGATTAAAGGCTGAATTAAGTACTCTCAAAGGAAAGAAAAAAGAAGTTGGACAGAATCAACATAAGCCTGTTGTACATTCAGTAGCTGCTGAGTCTGCTGAACCATCTTGTTCCTCCACTGCATTCAAATCTGGAAAGCCTTACGGTGATAGAATAGGTCTTGGATTTGGAACTCAACAATCCAATAAGAGTGGATCCAGTAAGGTCACTGAACCTAGTACTAGAATTTGTCCTAAGTTTGTGCCTGCACAAGATCGAACTCCCAAAAGGGTTGCCGAGGCAGTGAAGCCTACTGAGAATACTTCAAAGAGGTAAAATCAGAAGTCTAAAAGGACATCAGTACCTAACAAAAAGGGTAAATCCAAAGGTAGGACTGCTGGACCTTCTAGACCTACTGATAGCATACCTGCTACCAAGTCTACTGGACCACAAAAAGGGAAAAACCAGAAATATTCCAAGGATAAGAATCCTAAACCCAAAAATGTTAATCATTCTAGGGATACTCATCTCAAGGGGAAAGGTAGACTGTTCCCTCATCGATGATGACTGAATATTCTCGCCCTACCGCTAGAAACAACAAGTATAACCATGTCGCTAGGGTAAAACCTAAGCAATGGAATCAGCAGAGGACTCATCAGAGGACTTATACAAGACCTCAACATGGACCTCAGCAGACTCCATATTACAGAGCTGTTCCTAACAGACAGAAATTTAATGGTTATGCTAATGCTTCAAACAACATAAATCACTTCAAACAACATTACATACCAAAAGGCCGTAAAGATATATGTGAATCCTACACAACCAATTGTTAGACCTTATGGATGTGTAGAATACATGTATGAACCAAAGTATGACACTTTTAGGAGAATACCTTATGGAAACATGCCAGGGGTCATGCTTACCATCGACCATTATGGACCCAAACAGCTTTGGGTACCTAAAATGCATTAACTTTGTTTTGTAGGGTGTCGTATTTTGACAAAGGATGTTCCGCATATATGACAAAGAATAAGCATTGTTTGTCAAGTTGTGTGGCAAAGGATGGTCCAATGGTGAATTTTGGCAACAAGAATACAAATGGATACACAAGAGGATATGGCACACTTGTGAGAAATGGATTAACAATCGTGAATGTTGCATATGTGGAAGGGGTCGACTACAACCTCATCGAGCACTGCACAATTGCGTGACATGGGATACAAGGTCACTTTTGACAAAAACACTTATACATCATTAGTGAGAGATGTGATCAAGTTGTGTTGGTTGAAGAAGACAACAAAACATGTATGTTGTGGATTGGTCTCATCATTGTTCTCCAAAACATGTCTCGATTGTGCATACCAAGTCAGAACTTAATTGGTTATGGCATAAGAAGTTGAATCATCTAAATTTTTATGATATCAATCAGTTGGTGAAGAAGAAACTAGTGATTGGTTTACCTGAGATCACATTCAAGAAGGATACTATATGTGATGCATGTCAGCAAGGTAAACAGACAAAGTCAAGCTTCAAATCAAAGATTAAGCAATCAACTAATAGAGTTTTAGAGCTGATGCATATGGATCTATTTGGACCAGTAACACCAACAAGTGTAACAGGAATGAAGTACACTTTGGTAGTTGTGGATGATTATTCAAGGTACACTTGGGTGATATTCATGAACAAGAAAAGTGAAACACTTCAAAAGATGCCTGAACTTTTGAAGAGATTGCAAAATGAGAAAATTTTGACAGTAGTAAAAATCGACGATAAGGGTACTGAATTTCTCAATAAAGTTATAAGAGAATATTGTGAACAAAATGGTGTACTACATCAACTAGTCATTCTTTGGTACACCTCAAAGAAAATGGGGTTCTTTGAAAGAAGAAATAGAACTCGAAAAGAAGCGGGAAGAACTATGATTTGTGAAGCATTGCTACCGAAAGATATTGGGTCAAGCAGCTTAATACAAAGACATGCTATACACAAAACAGAACATCAAGAACAAGAAGTCACCAAGACACCTTATGAGATTTGGAATGGAAGAAAACCTAATATATCTTATTTCCACCCATTTGGAAGCGAATGCTTTATCTTGAATCATAAGGAACAATTAAAGACATTCCAACCAAAATCAGATGAAGGAATTTTCTTGGGATACTCTTCTATCAGCAAGGCATTCAGTAATCGAACAAAAGGTCACTGAAACATGAGGAGACAATCCATGTTGTGTTTTATGAACCTAAGTTCACTGGTATGGAAGATGAAGCTTGTGGACCTGCTGAGAATCTACAAGTCACTGATCTAGATTGTGTTGAAGTTTCGGAAAGGTTTAATGACTTAAAGGTTTCTGATTCTGCCCCTGCTGAACACCCTGCTGGTAATACTACTGATGCAACAACTAAGGCAGTTCAAGGATCTGCTGAACCCCTTATTGAAGAAACATCAGACCCTACTGAAGATGAGGTTCCTGTAAATCATTCTAACCAGAATCCACAATGGTTGAGGTATCACCCTGCTGAACAAGTTATTGGCAATATACAGCAAGGTGTGAGGACTAGAAGACAATTAGAAGCAATGTTTACTTGTTTTCTATCTCAAGTTGAACCTAATTTTGTTGAAGAAGCAATTTCAGATCCAGATTGGATAATTGCTATGCAAGAAGAATTAAATGAATTTGAAAGAAATCAAGTTTGGACACTAGTAGAAAGGCCTAATCATGCAAATATAATTGGTACTAAATGTGTATACAGAAACAAACTTGATGAATCTGGTATCATTGTGAGGAATAAGGCCAGACTAGTAGCAAAAGGCTATTCTCAAGCAGAAGGAATAGATTTTTATGAAACATATGCACTGCTGCAAGATTGGAAGCTATCGATTATTCTTAGCACATGCTTATAAAACTTCAAAGTATATCAAATGGATGTCAAAAGGGCATTTTTGAATGGCATTCTAGAAGAGGAGGTCTATGTTCAGCAACCTTCTGATTTTGAAGTTAAAGATCAAGAAGATAAAGTGTATAGACTCAATAAAGCACTTTATGGTTTGAAACAAGCACCAAGAGCATGGTATGAGACTCTATCTCAATTCTTGGTGGAAAATGGTTTTACAAAAGGCACCATTGATAAGACTCTTTTCAGAATCAATGAAGGGGACAACACCCTGCTGGTACAGATTTATGTTGATGACATAATCTTTGGTTCTGAAAATGAATTGCTTTGTGAAAAGTTTGAAAATCTAATGAAGAGTAAGTTCCAAATGAGTATGATGGGAGAAATGAACTACTTTTCGGGATTGCAAGTCAAAAAGATGAAAGATGGAATCTTCATTCATCAAACCATGTATACCAAGGAGTTATCAAGAAATTTGGTATGGAAAACAACACCAAGGTATCAAATCCAATGAGTACAAATATCGATTGGATGAAGACAAAGAAGGCAAAGATGTTGATCGACCTTATACGTAGGATGATAGGCGATCTGCATTGTACCTTCATCGCCAAAGCAGACTGATATATCCTTTGCTGTAGGTGTTTGTGCAAGATTTCAATCAAAACCTAAAGAAAGTCATTTAGGTGTAGTCAAAAGAGTTCTCAAGTACCTAAAAGAGACTTTGGGAGTAGGGATATGCTATTCAAAAGATGGAAGTTTCAAAGTTATATCCTACTCAGATTCTAATTATGCTGGATGCAAGATTGATAGAAAAAGCACCACAGTAACCTGTCAGTTAATGGGAAATAGACTGGTTTCCTGGTTTAGCAAGAAACAGAATTCAATATCAACTTCCACTGCTGAAGCTGAATACATTGCTGCTGGAAGTTGCTGTGCTCAAATACTGTGGTTAAGACAACAATTAAGGGATTATGGAATTGAAGAAAGAGAAATTCCAATTATGTGTGACAACACAAGTGCAATAGCTATCACAGAAAATCCTATTTTTCACTCAAGAACCAAGCATATTGACGTGAGACATCATTTTATAAGAGATCATGTTGAAAATAAAGATGTGGTGGTTCTTTATATCCCTACTGAAGATCAACTTGCTGATATTTTCACTAAACCTTTGGATAGTGAAAGATTTTCCAAACTAAGGACTGAACTTGGAATTATAAAAGTTGACTGATACATCTTTGATCAACAGTGTACTGGAATTCACCAAGGGGATTAGTCTTTGCTATGTTGGGTGAGCTCACTTAGCATATTAGTCATTGGCATCAACAATTCCATGTACTTATGATTGGACAATTGAGCAAGTGAAGTTGCCAAGGGGATTGGTCTTTGTCATGTTGGGTGAGCTCACTTGACAGATCAGTCATTGGTATTAAACTTCATCTTGTATTATCAATTGCACAACACAAAAGGAATTAAACATCAGTAGAGTGACTTTTTCAGCAGGCTGCTGAGACTTCTCTATCAGCAGGCTGCTGAGCCAAGTCTACTGATGACAAGGCTGCTAAAGGAAACGTTACACAGTCAAACTTACTAAAGTCAAAAAGCAATTGGCGCGATATTTATCTTATCTTTATAACCATAGTTACACGATCGAACGGTTATCAGTCGTTATGGAAAAGTTATGGGCCACCTCTCAAAACAGAATTCACTCAAATTTAATCGTGGTTAATGCACAAGATACGATCCGATTCAGCTTATAATCAGATCTGCCTATATATGCACCTCACACACGTGTTACTCTCAAAAATCTTAGATTAATACTCTCTTTTTACATCGTGGTGAACACAGATTTGAGAGCCATCTTCTTCATCTTTATCTTAAAACAATGGCGAGAAATGATGATGTTCAAATCGTAACAAGTCAAAATGTAAGAGGTTTTGTTGTTGATGCTAACCAAACTAAATTAGCTATCAATAGTGGTCGAAGGATAAGAAGATATGCAGGTCTGGAAAATGTACTCAATATAAGATTGGAAACAATATCATACACAGATGTTGTTAGTTTCTGGAGGAATATGGTGATAAGAGAAGGTAGAGAGGCATTCACCACAACAGTAAATGCCTAAGAGATTGAAGTTTCCTCAAACTTGCTGAGGGAAGCTTTTGGTTTTGCACCAGTAATCGATGCTCCAACAAATCCTGAAGAAATGGGACTATCAAAAATGAACTTTGTTGACAAAATCAAGACCAATGATGCCATCAAATCAATTCCCTGCATTAATGTGAAGTATATTGGTTATGAATACAACTCATAGAGCAAGATTATTGCAAAGAATATCTTAGGACTCATTGGGAGCATGGATACTTTATCGTGACCCAAAATAGAATCATTGATGATTATTTGCGTAAGCATGAAGTTTGATTAAATGCTGGATTCTTTGTCCATTACATGAAGAAAGTAGCCAAAGAAGAGAAAGAAGGGACAAGGAAATCCAAGGCTTTACCTTTGGGATTGATGGTTCAAGCCCTGTTGAATCACTTGGGAATTGCTGATATTGCACCATAAAATATCAATAAATCCAGATACAAGAAAGAGATTGATTATTCTATCCCTGGATTGGATGATGAGGCCACTGATAGTGATGGTAATGATGGAGATGATAATGCTGGTGGTGAGCAGGTAAAGAAAGCTGTTAAACCTGCTGCACCCAAGAAAGTTACTGAGAAAAGAAAGGCTGTTGATACAAGGAAAATAACTGAATTATTAAAGCCAAAAAAGACAAAGAAGAAAATAAAATGAGATCACTTGAGTCTCACCGAGGGTCTAGTAGAGATTGAGGTTATCTGACCACAGAGTTACAGAGAGAATAAGATCATTCTTTGAAATATTGAAGGAGCAAATGAAGGAAGCCAAAAAAAGGGGAAAGTCACTAAATTGAAAAGAAGATCTTTCCAAAAGAATGAAAGAAATTGCCAAGAAAAGGAAACATGGCAAAGGCAAACAATTGAAAACTTTGGAGGCTCAAAGGCAACTAGAAGAAGAAGAAGTAGGAGATGCTATTGTGCCTGAACCCTTAACAATCATTAAGCCTACTAAGGATGTAGAATCACAAAGAGACCATCAAATCCGAGCCTCTTTGTTCAAGTTGTTGAATCCTCCCCAGTAAAGGTTGCTGAGCCTACTGAAATTGCACAAGTTTTTGTTGAGCAACTTTTAGAAGAACCACAACAAACCACTGTGTCTACACCTGCTGTGGAAGTGGAAAAGTTGGTACAAGACCCTGCAATTTCTGCAATAGTTCAGGGGGAAGAGCAATCTGTTGCTAACCCTGCTGATGAGCATGTAAGTCAGGGGGAACCAAGCGTAGTACAGATGGAGGTAGTAGGAACAAACATACAACCTGAGCAACCTACTGGCCTAGAGGCATCTGTGGAAGAAACTCTGAATTTACTTGTTGAGACCTTTGGTGGTCAGCAAGGTACTGCAACAGCCCCTAGAAAGCCAATCATTCCTTTTGAGAGACATGAGAAGAAGAAGAAAGATGAGTTTGTTGATCCTAAACTCCAGCAAGTGGCTGATTATTTCCAATGGAAATTTGGATTTTATAAGAGACAAAAGCCTGCTGCACAACCAATGACAGACTTTGAAGACTGGGCTTTTGAGAAATTGGGAGTGGAAATTTTGCTGGATCTGGTTGATACCTCCTTACTACAATCAAGGTTGATGGATTTGTTTGATGAACAACAGAAGGAGGAGGGTATCAAGTTCAGAGACCCTAGAGATGAATCAGACAGTGATGATTCATCATCTGATTCTGAAGGTAATTATCCCTCTGGTCGAGGAGGAACCAATGGAACTGTTATGATAATTGAACCAAGGGTGGAGCAGTCTACTGATGCTGGACAGTCTACTAAAAGACAAGGAAATCAACAGATGGATGAGGATCTGGAGGATCTCACCATGGATGATATAGAGGCACAAATCAATTAGGGAATATCTATTGGTGCAAACAAGATGGTTGGTGAAATAGACAACTTATTTGTTGAAGAACCTGCTGAGCATGCTGATGATCATCAGGCTGGGGATTCAGATGAAGAAAGGATTACTGACCATAGTGAGCCAGATGTCAGTTCTGAGGATTCCATTCAATATCAAGACTGGATTGACACTGAGGACACTCCAACCAAGACTGCAAACTTTATAAGAAGGATTCATGATCTTAGGGAATTTCAAAAAGAAAATATGGATGTGCTCCCTGAACATGTAATTGTGGCATAGGTGGTTCAGGCTGCTGAGGTTCAAACAGCACCTGAACAAAGGTTGGAACAGGAGATACATGATGCTGAGGTACAAACAGCACCTGGACAAAGGTTGGAACAATCTTTGGGTTTGGAGGAAACCCCTGTTGTTGTTGAACAGGCTGCTGTAGTGGAGCCTACTGGAGACAAGACCACTGTAGGGAAAGATAGTTAGCAGACTGCTGTTATTGACGAGGATGAGCAGCTGGTGGACTATGACTACAGTGATGAGGAATTTCAAATGCCTGAAGAAGAACATAATGTTGCTGATGAATCACACAACATGCATTTGTACCAGTTTTTGAAGAACCTGCTCTTTATCCCATTCTGGAGGAATTCCTAGGACCTAACCCTGCTGGAAGGGATATGAACTTTGCCCTAGTTATCAACGCATTCAGAGGCAACAATACAATGTAGAAGAGCCTCACGATGGAGTCTTTGGAGAAATGGTCACAGGGGTACCAAACATGTTATGGAAGAGTTGAGGGCTGTCAGAAATGGCATAACAAGGTTAAGAACTCAACTGGACATGCAAGAGCAAAGGTTTGAAGACTTAATGAATTTAGTGGAGAATAGAGGAAGAACCACTGAAACTTTTGCTTCCAATATTACCTCCACCCAATATGCTCTTGCTGACCTTGCTCAAGATGTGAAGGGGATTAAGCAAGGTAACACACTGAAGGACAAGTTTCTGAAAGAACAATTTGCATACATTCATCAGAAACTTGACAAGCTTGCTGAGACACCTAAGCCTGTTGTGGCTGCATCTGCTGGAACTTTGCAACCTGTTGTACTGGATCCTAAAGTTAGCGAGAGGATAACTCTACTGGAGCAAACTTTGCAAGGAAGGATCACAGCTGTTGACACTAGGACTGAAATTATGGAAGGTCAACTAAACAACCTAGTGCTCACATATGAGAGTGTACATGGCCTGCTGTCCCGTTTTGTTGATGATGTCAATAAGGGGAAAGAGAGCCAAACAGTAGTAGCAAAAGAGGCTGCCAGAATCTTTGCTAAGAAAAGAAGGGAAGTTGATACTAATGCTTTTAGGGAGCCTGCACCTGGCTGACTTCCACTTACTGATGATCTTCTCAAAGAATACAAGAGAGTCTACAACAGCAAAATAAGACCTTATCATGATAAAGGTTTCCATGAGGGACTCAATTCTTTTCTGGGACTCAAGTTTTGGGAAGAGAGCCAAACAACAGTAGCAAAAGAGGCTGCCAGAATCTTTGCTAAGAAAAGATGGGAAGATGATACTAATGCTTTTAGGAGCTCACTTTCATGCGCACTTCCACTTACTGATGATCTTCTCAAAGAATACAAGAGAGTCTACAACAGCAAAAGAAGACCTTATCATGATAAAGGTTTCCATGAGGGACTCAATTCTTTTCTTGGACTCAAGTATTTGGAAGCAAGGGTCAAAGCCTTGAGGGCTGGACACAGAGGTGGAAGAGGTGGAAGAGGTGGTAGAGGTGGAAGAAGTTTACCTACCACAAATGCAAAGGAGTCACTTAATGAGTTTAAAGAAGTATACATGCGTTTACGCTTCATAGTACATCAGATCAACCTTACTCTACATGAAGCATGGCATTGGTGGAAAGAAGTGAATCCTTATATTGATTTCTCTCTGATTGAAAATGAATGGATGAGAGATATGATCAGAGAGATAAGAACTTACCAAGAACAAGTGGAGAAAGCAAGGGAAGAAAGAGAAAGAAGACAGTAGATCAGCATATTTTATATGTTCTATATTTTGTCAGATCTCAGATCAGAATATCTTGTTGAACAAATGATTATAATGAGAAATGACAGATATTTGTTCTGTTTTTGTTTTTTATCTTTTTGTTTTGCAGTAAGGATGGTATTGGCATCATCACCAAAAAAGGGGAAATTGTTGGACTTATTCTTAAGTTTTAGTGATGAGTGCCAAACTAGCTGTTATAGAGCAAAGGCAAAAAGATGTCTAGATCAAATGTATAGGTTTATTAGAGTTTAATCTTGTATAAGTTTGATCAAAGAAGCACTATAAAAGGTCAGCTGACTTACATCAGCAGACTAGTCTAGATCAGTAGGGTAGCTGAGTCAGAGAGATTGATCAGAACTCCGCCAAGACTCAAGGTGAGGGGCTCAAACTCAGTTATTGAAGGCTAAGGGATCAAACTTAGTAATTAAAGTCAAGGATATGGAATCAAAATTTACGGAAGTCTGTGATGACCTAAACTGATTACATATACCTTGTGTACAAGGTCTACGTTCCACAAGTTAAGTGGTGATTGGAACTTAGTTATATGCAAAAAGGTGTAATCTAACTTCATAAATTAAATTTAGATAAAAGACAGTAAGCTAAAGTGTTTTTAAACACATCATACTAAGGATAAGCTTACTGATGTGTATATCAGCAGACTTATGTTCTCAGGAACCTGCTGGACACATATTTCAATTTAATCAAAGGCTACATTGGAAGATTACAAGAAAGGGACAGCTAACAACCTCTGATCTTATCAAACCAATCAATGGCTAAGATCAAATAGACGTTGGAAAGATACAGAGGATTATCCAATGGATACAAGTCAAAGGGTGGAAAGATTGTATACTGTCAAAAAGCATTATGACAGTGTCAGTCCTACGAACAGTGACAGAAGGCAAGTCAAATGGGACAAAATCTGAAACGGCTATGTTTGAATTTCAAACATAAGTCATAAGGATTCCTACCTATAAATAGAGGACTCCTAATTCAGATACAGGTGATGAAAATTAAGGATCTATCTTGAGCAATCAGAATTAAATCAAGAAAAACACCCTGCTGACCCTACTGAGCATAAAGCTGCTGATCCATTAAATTTCTTCAAGTGTAACCTGCATTCAAACTGCATCAAGTTTACACACTTGAAGACATCAAGTTGCTGATCATATCATCCTGATCAAGCTGCTGAAAGCTGAATCACTTACTTGATTCAATCTTTCTTTTACAAGAAATCTATCAAGACAAGTGAAGCATCTTTTGGGTGTGAAAGATCGTTGTTTGTGGTGGAGTCGTGGTGAAGAGGCAATCCTACTCTTCAAGGACCAGTGGAAGACTTTGGAGCAGCAATCCTACCTGTTCTAAGTGTTCAGTTTGTGAAGCCATAGTTATTGGTGAAGGACAAGCAACTTAGTGATTTTTGTAACAGCTATATCAAAGATCTCTAATGAATTACCTCCAACATCACAGGAGAAGAGTGGACTGACAGGATTACACCACCTGGAACCACTATAAAATCTGCCTACTTACTTTCTGCATTTACTTTCTGCACTTAGTTTATCTAACACATCAATCTACTGAATCTAGCAACTGAATCACACACATACACTACTGAGTATCTAATACTTGGTATCACATTTAACAACAAGTTATAAGGCTTAATTTTTGATATATTTCCACTGCACAAATTCAATAAACTCACAAATAATGAGACTCATCGAGTGTCAACAGACCTCTTGAAGTATCGTGAGAATTCAAAGTTGCTGAGTTTGTTAACTCCAAAAGTTTTAAGTGTTAAGTTTATTCACCCCACCCCCCCTCTAAACTTAACCAAAGCCTTTTCAAGGGACCAACAAATAGGCTGTTTCTTTAGAAACAAAAAGAGAAGGGGGCGGGGTGATAGGAATTCTAAGAATCAATTTGGTCGAGAAAGATTAATATCAAAGGGGAAAGTAATTTAAAATAATTCCCGCTAAAAACTTAAATTGCAATATCAAGAGATTTCTTCAAGTGTTCATTAGCATTCAAGCATATCAAGATCTATCATTTGAAGAAATTAGAGCTGTTCATAAACTGTCTTTATCTAGAAGAAAAGCTTATATCACAATTGAATCATAGTCATTGATTCAAGTCTCAACTTTGATTCTATCGAAGGGTCTAGACTGTGAAACACCAAGAAGGTGTGAAGGACAATTGAGTGCATTCAGGAAGACTGTGGTTGTGATGAGCTGGTGAAGAGGCAATTCTACCCTCCAATGCCCAGTGTTTTAAACAATTGAAGAGCAGCCATTCTACCTGTTCTACAAGTGTTTAGATAGTGAAGCTAGGGATTAGTCAAGGACTATCAGTTTAGAACATTTTGTAACCGGGCCATCTCAAAGAAGTTCTAGTGGAAGTTTCCTCCACATCACAGGGGAAGAGAGGATTGACAGGATTACACCACCTGGAACCTCTATAATTCTTGTTTATTTACTTTACACATTTATTTATTTGCTTAGCATTTATCTTCAGCATTCTGAGATTTGATTGTTATACATCACACAGCTCACAAACTAACATTCACTAGAATTCAGTTTAGCACACTCAGCTTTCATATAGAATGACAAGATCAAGAAAAAGGCTAGAATTTAATCCGCTGCCGGTTGACTTAGTTTTGTTTAAATGAGTTTGAATTAAACTCAGCTCAGTCAGCTTAACTCCACACAAGTTTTAACTGAACCTTAATTTGTTTTAAATCCAGTTTTTGGTGACAAGTTTATTCACCCCCCCTCTAAACTTGTGTTAGCCTTTCCAAGGGACCAACAGATGTGTTCTCCAAATCAGAATACATCTCCTCCACTGCTTCCCATATGTCTTTGGCTGTAGGTAGGAACATGTGAGGCTTGGAAATTGTAGGCTCCATTGAGTTTATAAGCCATACCCTTACCATAGAGTTCTCAGATCTCCATGTTGCAGATTTGGGGTCACCTTCGGCTGGCTTAACAGTTTCTTTCGTGATGTACCCTAGCTTTCCCCTACCATCAATGACCAATTTGACTGTTTGAGACCATTCTAAATAGTTCTTTCCATTCAGCCTTTGCACGGTGAGTATGGTTGTGTAAGAATTAGAATTGGAATCTCCTCCGGTGTGCTGATTAGCGGTTGTCATGGCTGATCCAGATGTTGTAGTGGTGAAGGTGCCGGATGTGGCAGTGTTTAAGGCTGCCGGGTAATTCATGATTGCCAAAGGATCATGCAACCATGCTCCGATACCATGTAAAGATCAAGCGCTTATCGTTCTACTAAAACCAATTGGTGTTAGTAAAGGCGCTACTATATTTATTTATACATTCAAGAGTGTGAGAATCTCTCCCAACACCCCCTTCAAGTGTGGAAAATTTGTCCCAACACTTGCACAATTTTTTGTTAAAGAGTGTGGGTAATCTCTCCCAACACCCCCTCAAGTGTGGGCAATCTCTCCCAACACTTGCACAATTTTTTTTAAATAATGTTCACACCAGGGTTTGAACTCATGACCTCTGGCTCTGATACATGTAAGAATAGAGAATAAGAAAAGGGATATTCATTGATACTGAATTATAATATTACGACTGTGAAATCCCTCATACTTAAATATACAGAAATGACAGAACCATTTCCCAAGTAAACTCCTCAATCAAAAGATCCGACATCCTATCCCTAGGATTTCTCTAAACCCTAGTAGAATATTTGACTTAATATTATAAACATAATATTTGTTGGTCCCTTGAAAAGGCATTGGTTAATTTTAGAGGGGGGGGGGGGTGAATAAATTTAACACTTAAAACTTTTGGAGTTAACAAACTCAAAGAAGGTCAATAGCTCATTGATCGCTCGATGAGTCTGTGACCACTCAATAGTCTCACGACAAAGTGATATTACTGAATTTGTTGCAGCAGAATATATTCAAATTAAGCCATATTACTTGTTGTTTAAATATGTACCAAGTATTAGATACTCAGCAGTGTAAGTGTGTGATTCAGTTGCTAGTTTCAGTAAGTTGATATGATCAATATACTAAATGCAGGAATTAAATACAGAAAGTAAGTAGGCAAATTTTATAGTGGTTCCAGGTGGTGTAATCCTGTCAGTCCACTCTTCTCCTGTGTTGTTGGAGGAAATTCACTAGAGATCTTTGAGGTTGCAGTTACAAAAATCCCAAAGCTGTATGTCCTTCACCAATAACTATGGCTTCACAAACTGAACACTTGAAACAGGTAGGATTGCTGATCCAAAGTATTCCACTGGTCCTTGAAGGGTAGGATTTCCTTTTCACCAGCTCCACCACAAACAACAGTTCTTGACTCCTAAGTGCTTCTCTGTCTTCAGCAGGTTTCTTGTAAAAGAAAGGTTGAATCAAGTAAGTGATTCAGCTTTCAGCAGCTTGATCAGGATGAAATGATCAGTAGCTTGATGTCTTCAAGTGTGTAAACTTGATGTAACTTGATAGTAGGTTACACTTGAAGAATATACTGGATCAGTAGCTTTAAACTCAGTAATGTTAGCAGGGTGATTTCTTGATAATAAATTTGATAACTTAAGATTGATTGTTGTTTTTCATCACTTGTATCTGAATCAGGAGTCCTCTATTTATAGTAGAGAATCCTGTGACTTATGTTTGAAATTCAAACATAGCCATTTCAGATTTGTCCCCATTTTGACTTGCTTTCTAGCCTCAGACACATAGTAATTGACACGGTCGATCTTCTTTTAAATCGATTTGGACTATCTACCTTTGACTTGTGTCCATTGGATAAAGCTCTGAATCTTTCCAACGTCCTTTTAATCTTGACCATTGATTTGTTGACAAAATCAAAATTTGTTATCTGTCATTATCCTTGTAATCTTCCAATGTAACCTTTGATTAAATCGAAATATCTATTCAGCAGGTTCCAGTGTATGTAAGTCTGCTGAAATGCTTGTCAGTCAGCTATCTGAAGCTTGATGTATTTATAAAACACTCCAGCTGAATGTCTTTTATCTAACTTTTAATTGTGAAGTTATAGTACCCCAATTTGAACATAACTATGTTCCAATCACCACTTAACTTATGGAACTTAGACCTTGTACACAAGGTATATGTAATCGCTTTAGTCATCACGCACTTCCCTAAATTCAGATTCCATAGCCTTGACTTTAAATACTAAGTTTGATCCTTTAGCCTTCAATAACTGAGTTTGACCCCTCGGCCTTCAGTCTTTAGCAGGTCCCTAACTAGTCCACTGACCTAGTTACCTTACTGAAATAGACAGGTCTGCTGATGAAAGTCAGCTGACCTTTTACAATGATTGTTTGATCTAACCTATACAAAGATCAAACTCTAATAAGCCTATACATTTAATCTAGATCTCTTTTTGCCTTTGCTCTATAACAGCTAGTCTGGCACTCATCACTAAAACTTAAAATATGTCCAACAATTTCCCTTTTGGTGATGATGCCAATACCCTCCTTACAAAGAAAGCAAAAAGGATAAAAACAAAAATAGAACAAATTCAGTCATTTCTCATTATAATCATATTTGTTCAATATTATTACAAATTAGATTCAGCAAAAGATAAAGAAAGGTGTAAACATGCTGATCTAGGTCCTTCTCTCTCTTTCTTGTCTCTCTTCATATTCTCTTATCTCCCTGACCATGTCTCGCATCCATTGATTTTCAATAGAGGAAAAATCAACATAGGTGTTTACTTCCTTCCACCATTTCCATGCCTCAGGTAGGGTCAGATTGATTGTATGTACAGAGAATCCTTGACGTAAGTAAAAGAGTTTGAACTCTTCCAGTGACTCTTTTGTTGATGTAGTTGGTAGACTTCTTCCACCTCTTCCACCTCTCAGTGCGACTCTTAAAGCTTTAACTCTAGTTTCCCGAACTTAAGTCCCGTAAAGTAATTTAGCCACTTCATGGAAACCCTTGTCATGGTAAGGTTTCCTCTTAGTATAGTATAGCTTCTTATATTCTTTTAAGAGGTCATCAACAACCTGAATCTGCGCCAGTGTGTTCTCTCAATGCATTAGTATCGACCTCCCATCTCTTTTGAGCAAAAATTCTTGCGACTTTTTTTTGCTATCATTGTTTGGCACTATCCCCCCTTATTGACATCATCAACAAAACGGGACAGTAGACCATGAACACTCTCATGTGTGATCACTAAGTTAGCAAGTTGACCTTCCATTATCTCTATCCTTATGTCAACTATAGTGATCCTGCCTTCCATTGTTTGCTCCAGCAGATTGATCCTCTCAGTGACCTTAGGATCTAATACAAAGAGAGTTAAGTGCTTCAAAGATACTTGGGTGCCTCAAAGCAAGCTCGCAAGCTTTTTGTGTAGTGAGGCAAACTGCTCATTCAAGCACTTATCTCTGTGTGTATTGCCTTGTTTTATACCTCTTATATCTTTGATTAAATCAGGAAGTGCATACTGAGTGGAAGTGATGTTAGATGCAGTTGTCTCAGTGGTTCTTCCTCTATTTTCCACTAAATTCATCATATCCTCAAATCTCTCTTCTTGTCTACTCAGTTGAGTCCTCAATTGTGTAATATCAGCTCTTACTGCCATTAATTCTTCCAAAACATGTGCTGGTACTGCACCAGCCATATGTCCAGCACCATCATCAGCAGGTTCTTCAACATTGTAATATGCCCTTTGTCTGCTGACAACTAAGGTTCCTGTCTTGTTCTATTCAAAGAGTTCGGGACCCTCTCAATCATATTTCCAAACATTTCCTCCAAAATTGGATCTTGTGCACGTTGAGGTTCCAAAACATGTTCTTCTACAAATACTGGTACATGTGCTTGTTGAGGTTCAAAGCAGACAATTAGTTCTTCCTCGTGCACTTGGAACTCCTCATCATCAAATCATAGTCCGGCAAATTGCTCATCTTCATCAACGATGACTGCGACTATCCTTTCCTTAGTAGCTTTAACTTCATGAGCTCAGACATCAGACCGGCAGTGTTCCAAAGAACTTGTTCTATAACAGACTTTTCAACTAGTGTAGGGGTTTCATCCAAACCCATTGTAGGTTTAAACCTTTGTCCAGGTGATGTCTGATCCTCAGAAACCTGTACCTCCTGTTCTAACCTGTATTCAGGTGCTGTGTGTTCCTCAGCAACCTGAACCACCTCTTCAACAGAGATAAGAGGAAATAAAGCTAAGTTCTCTTCTAGTACTCCTCTAGCCTCAGCAACCTTTTGTAAATTATTTGCAACTTGTGACAAAGTTTCTTGAGTGTCAAACCACTCTTGATACTGTGCTGAGTCCTATGAGCTTTCAGCAGCTTCTTCAAATACAACAACATCATCAAGAGTAAATATGATGGCCTCTTCCAAAGATGTTGCAACAGCAAGCTGTCCCTCTAAATCTTTAGTAAAAACAGTTCCCAGCTCTTCATTTATCAAATCAGTCTGCGGATTTTCAGAATGTGATTCAGACTCTACAACTAGTAAGGTGTCAGAAATACTGACCAGCCTGTTATCTCCAAGATATATCCCATCATTTATTAGAGCCTCCAACTCATCTATGGTTAGATCCTCCAGATCTTCATCCATCTCGATCGCTTTGCTTGCCTTCAAGCAGACTTGCCAAAGACCAAAGCAGATTGTTCTACTCTTGGTCGATTGACTCTGTCCCACTTCCTCATTAGATATTCGCAATGCGCTTTCCACCGCTTCTCCTTGATGTGTAGGATGATCATCATCGTAATCGATGATGATGAATCATCACTATCTAGTGCATCCCTAGGGTCCTTAAACAAAATACTTCCTTGTCCCTTTTCTCCTTCAATGAGTTCCATCAACTTCATTTCCAGCAGAGAAGTATCAACCAAGTCAAGTAGATTATCCACTTATAACTTTTTGAAAGCCCATTCCTCAAAATCTGTTATTGGCTCAGTAGCTGGTTTTTGTCCCTTGTAGTAGCCAAACTTCCATTGAAAGTAATCAGCAACCAGCTTGAGTTTAGGATCAACATACCCTTCCTTCTTTTTCTTCTCCTTACTCTCAAAGGGAATTGATGGCTTTCTAGGAGCTGTTTGTTCAGCTTGTTGTCCTCCAAAGGTCACAACAAGCAAATTCAGTGTTTTCTTAGCAGATGCCATCAAGTCAGTAGGCTCCTCAGATTGTAAATTTGTCCCTACTACCTCCATCTACTCAACACTAGGTTCCTCCTGACTTACATGCTCATCAGCAGGGTTAGCAACAAATTGCTCTTCCCCCTGAATTATTGCAGAAATGGCAGGGTTTTGTACAGTTGTATCAATCTCCACAGTAGGTGCAGATTTAGTAATCTGCTATGGTTCTTCAGTAAGTTGCTCAACAACAATCTCTCCAGCCTCAGTAGGCTCAACAGCTTTTATAGGTTCAGATTAAATAACTTCCACAACAAGTTCTGATTCAGCAGGTTTGTGTGGTGCTTCACTCTGTTCTTCAGTTGCAACCATGGTAGTTTCCACAAAGAGGATGTTGTGGTTCTTCAATGTGTTGGTCAACAACAACACCAAAGACTAAAGAATAGGCTCAACAGCCTCTTCTTCTATTTCCCATTGGTCCTTCAGGACCCTTAATTCTTTACCCTTTCCATGCTTCTTCTTTTTCACAACCTCTTTCATTCTCTTTTTAGGTTGTTCACTTTCAAGATCCTTATCAGCTTTTATCTTTCTTTTGTCTTCTCTTATCTGCTCTCCCAAAATATCAGCAGCAGATTTCTTCCTTATAACTTCAGTAGGGTCAGTAACTTCAACTTCAATCGACACTCGAGAGACTCAGCAGCCTCTCTTCAAGTTGCTTCCTTGTTTTCTTAGGCTTTAGCATCTCGGCTTATCTTCCTTGTGTCAGCAGACTTTCGCTTCTCGCAAGACCTTTCTTATGTGCAAAGAGGTTGTTTAACATGCTTAACCTGCTCACCACTAGCATCATCATTTCCATCATTATCACTCTCTGTTGCTTCATCATCTACATCTTCATCATCATCCAAGCCAGGGATGAGGTAACTGATCTCCTTTTTATATCTGGACTTGTTCAGTTTCTCAAGTGCAACATCAGCAACATTCAAAAGAGTCAGCAGGGCCTGCACCATCAAACCCAAAGGTAGTGTCTTGGACTTTCTTGTCCCATCTCTGTCCTCTAATAGTACTTTCTTCATGTAATGGACAAATAATCCAGCCTAATAAAACTTCATACTCTTGCATATGATGATCAGCAAATCAATCTTGGGTCCAGATAATGTGTCAAGGCTTCCACTGAAACCAAGAATGTTTTTAGCTATACTCTTGCTCCGCAGATTATACACCATTTTGATATGCTTAACATTGATACTCAGTGAGGACTTAATGGATTTGTTGGTCTTTATTATATCAACAAAATCTATTCTTGACAGCCCCATTGATTCGGGATTTGTAGGAGCATTATTTCCAGGCCCAAACCCAAACACATCCATCAACAGGTTTGAGGAAATTTCAATCTCCTGGCCATTAACTGTGGTAGTAAATGCCTCTCTATCATCTCTTATCACAATGTTCCTCAAGAAATTTACAACATTTTTGTAAGATATGCTTTCCAGTCTCAGATTAAGAACATCTTACAGTCCTTTATATTTTCTGATTCTTCTACCAATATTGATAGCCAACTCAGTTTTGTTAGTATCAACAATGAACCCTCTGACACTTTGGCTCGTTCCAATGTGAACATCATCTTTATCTGCCATTAGAAATTTGAAAAAGATGAAGAAGAAAGCTTTCAAATCTATGCTCACACAGTGTATATTCATCTGAAGGTTGTGTGCATCATCTCTGTGTATATATATGTATATATAGAGAAAGTGGGTAGTAACTGTCAGAAAAAGTACTGTACACGTATTGTAGCATTTAACCACAATTAAAGTTGGAGTAAATGTGATGTTGCCACGTGTCCCACTAATTGATTCTATAAGAGCTGTAACCATTGGATATTTGTAACCACAGTTATAAAGGATAAGAACAATATCCAATTACTGTTGACTTTCATTTAAGTTTGACTGTCTTGTAACGTATAACTCAAAGACCTTGATCTTGATGGGACTTGTATCGTGACTGCTAACAAGGTTCCTCGGCTGACTCTCTTGAGATCATTTACTCACGACCTTCATACACACTTGTTTTGTCCAACTGATAATACAAGATGAAGTTTAATACCAATGGCTGATCGGTCAAGTGAGCTCACCCAACAGGACAAAGACCAATCCCCTTGGCAACTTCATTTGCTCAACTGTCCAAACTTATTAGGTACTTGGAATTATTGATACCAATGACTAGTCTGCTAAGTGAGCTTACCCAACATAGAAAAGACTAATCCCCTTGGTGAATTCCAGTACACTGCTGATTAATGTACATCAGTCAACTTTTATGATTCCAAGTTCAGTCCTTAACTTTGCAAATCTTTCACTATCCAATGGCTTAGTAAATATATCAGCAAGTTGATCTTCTGTGGGGATGTAAAGAACCACCACATCTTTCTTTTGAACATGATCTCTTATAAAGTGATGTCTCACATCAATATGTTTGGTTCTTGAGTGCAAAACATGATTTTCTGTGATTGCAATTGCACTTGTGTTGTCAAACATTATAGGAATTTCTCTTTCTTCAATTCCATAATCCCTTAATTGTTGTCTTAACCAAAGTATTTGTGCATAGCAACTTCAGCAAAGATTATATTCAACAAAGTAGAAGTTGATATTGAATTCTGTTTCTTACTGAACCAAGAAACCAATCTATTTCCCATCAACTGACAGGTTCCAGTGGTGCTTTTTCTATCAATCTTGCATCCAAAGATAATCGTAATCTGAGTAGGATATAACTTTGAAGCTTCCATATTTTGAATACCATATCCATACTCCCAAAGTCTCTTTTAGATATTTGAGAATCCTTTTGACTGCAGCTAAATGATTTTCATTTGGTTTGGATTGAAATCTTGCACAAACACCTACAACAAAGGATATATCAAGTCTGCAGGCAGTGAGATACAGCAGACTGCCTATCATCCTTCTGTATAAAGTTTGATCAACATCTTTTCCTTCTTTATCTTCATCTAGTCTGATGTTTGTACTCATAGGAGTTGATACCTTGGTGCTGTTTTCCATACCAAACTTCTTCAGTAACTTCTTGGTATATTTTGTTTGATGAATGAAGATTCCATCTTTCATTTGTTTGACTTGTAATCCCAAAAAATAGTTCATTTCTCCCATCATACTCATTTGGAACTTGCTTTTCATGAGATTAGCAAACTTTTCATATTGCAATTCATTTTCAGAACCAAAAATTATGTCATCAACATAAATCTGTACCAGCAGGGTGCTGTCTCCTTCATTGATTCTAAAAAGAGTCTTGTCAATGGTACCTTTGGTATAACCATTGTCCACCAAGAATTGAGATAGAGTTTCATACCATGCTCTTGGTGCCTTGTTAAGTTTGTACACTATATCTTCTTGATCTTTAACTTCAAAACCCGGAGGTTGCTGAACATACACTTCCTCCTCCAGAATGCCATTCAAAAATGCACTCTTGACATCCTTCTGGTATACTTTGAAGTTTTTGTAAGCAGCATATGCCAAGAATAATCTTATAGCTTCCAATCTTGCAACTGGGGCATATGTCTCATCAAAATCTATTCCTTCAGCTTGAGAATAGCCTTCTGCTACTAGTCTGGACTTATTCTTTACAATGGTACCAGATTCATCCAATTTGTTTCTGTATACCCATTTAGTTCCAATTATGTTTGCATGATTAGGTCTTTCCACTAGTGTCCAAACTTTATTTCTTTCAAATTCATTCAATTCCTCTTGCATAGCAATTATTCAATCTAGATCTGATATTTCTTCTTCAACAACTTTAGGTTCCATTTGAGATAGAAAGCAAGTAAACATTGCTTTCAATTGTCTTCTAGTCCTTACACCTTGTTGTATATTGCCAATAACTTGTTCAGCAGGGTGATCCCTTAACCATTGTAGATTTTGGTTAATTTGGTTCTTAGGAACATCATCTTGATGGGTCTCACGCTGTTTCAAGCAGATCCTTGAATTGCCTCGATTGTTGCATCGATGAGTGTTACCAGTAGGTTCTTTAGCAGGGGCAGAGTCAGAAACTTTTAAGTCATTTATCCTTTCCGAAACATCAACACATTCTGGATCAGTGACTTGTTGATTCTCAGCAGGTTCTGAAGCTTCATCTTCCATTCCAATGAACTTTGGTTCATCAAATACAACATGTATTGATTCTTCATGTTTCAATGTCCTTTTATTCAGTACCCTGAATGCTTTGCTGACAGAAGAGTATCCCAAAAAGATTCCTTCATCTGATTTTGGTTGAAATGTCTTCAATTGTTCCTTATGATTCAAATTAAAACACTTGCTTCCAAATGGATGGAAATAAGATATATTCGGTTTTCTTCTATTCCAAATCTCATAAGGTGTCTTCAGCAGCTTCTTGTTCACTGAGGTCCTATTTTATGTATAGCATGTTGTATTGATTGCTTCAGCCCAATATCTCTCAGGTCACAAGGCTTCACAAATCATAGTCCTTCCTGCTTCTTTCAAAGTCCAATTTCTTCTCTCAGCAACCCCATTTTGCTGAGGTGTACCAGCAGCTGCTAATTGGTATAGCACACCATTTTGCTCACAATATTCTCTTATGAATTTTTTGAGAAATTCAGTACCCTTGTCTGATCTGATCTTCACTACTGTCAAACTTTTCTCATTTTGCAATCTCTTCAAGAGTTCAGACATCTTTTGAAGTGTTTCACTTTTCTTGTTCATTAATACTACCCAAGTGTATCTTGAATAGTCATCGACAACTACCAGAGTGTACTTCTTCCCTGTTACACTTGTTGGTGTTACTAGTCTAAACAGATCCATGTGCATCAGCTCCAAAACTCTTTTTGTTGATTGCTTAGTCTTTGACTTGAAGCTTGACTTGGTTTGTTTACCTTGCTGACAAGCATCACATATAGCATCCTTTTGAATGTGATCTCTGGTAAACCAATCACTAACTTTTTTTTCACCAACTGGTTGATATCATCAAAATTAAGATGATTCAACATCTTATGCCACAACCAATTCAGTTTTGACTTAGTATGCACAATCAGGCATGTCTCTGGAACAGCAGTAGACCAATCCACCATATACATGTTTTGTTGTCTTCTTTCAGCCAACACAACTTGTTCACCTCTTTCACTTATGACAACAGTAGCCCTTGTCAAAAGTGACATTGTAACTCATGTCACAAAATTGTCCAGTGCTCAGTAGGTTGTAGTCCAGTCCTTTCACATGAAGGATGCAGGTTCTTAGATCTAAACGAGTTAGATCTACGCGCAGCGGATGGATCACGACTTATACATCACAATACATAATTAAAGGACTTAAACTACTACAAGGGGGTTAAGATTATTTTACCAATATCGGGAAGAGAAGCCTTGATCTTCCGATGTGTTCTCCAAACGGCGGTTGGTGGACACCCTTCTTGATAAACGAACCTCCTTGATATGCAACACCAAAGTTTTTCTTCAACCAGAAACCCAAGACAAGAAACAAATTTTTCTTCTCTCTTTTTTAGTGTATAGGTCGAAATTTTCCTTGTCCTTATGTCTTGGAAGAACTCTCTTTATATAGGAGAGTAAATCCTTGGCCTCCAAGTTTCTAATCAATTAAATAATTAATTAAAAAGAAATCACAATAAAGGATAATTCCATTTATAAAAGATTGTGATTAATCAATCAATCAATTACAAATAAACCATCTTTTATTAATCATTAATCACACAAGAAAATCAAATCTTGCATTTAATGAAGTATGAGGCGCCATATACACTAGGTTTTAGGCCCACAGAAAATGTCTTTTCAGTATTATATTATTTAGCCCAACTAAATAATATCCATGCATATCAATTAATTAGCCCACCCAATTAATTATCAATGAGGCCCAAATAACAAGATTATTAGTCCGAATTACGTAAGCCACATCGGGACCATAGACCTATAACCAGTAGCTCAATAATTAATTATTCATCGAATAGAATAAGTACATTAATTATTAATTCCGAATTACGCCACCATAAACCCGAATCGAACTCTACCGATTATAGATGTATACTTATACTCAACCCATGAGTGAATAAGCTTCCATTGATATAATCACTACATACGGATTAACCCTCCATAGATCGTCCATTCTCGAGTGGAAGTCACCGTGAACCCGACTCGTAATATCTTATCCTTATTTACCATTAACCCCTGATGATCAATTAGTATGCATATCGACTAGTAGCTAATTAGTCAAATGCGAAACTCCCGGATCGATCACTTTCTTAGGGCTAACAAATAAGGGGATCGTCTCTCTACTTCCCGCAGGAAGGAATGGATTCCATGTCTGTGAAAATCGAAACTACTCACTCATCTCGGAGATAGTGCCAATGAGAAGTGGCTTGGAATACATATTTAAGTGAACCGTAACTAACACATCAAACACTACCCCGGGACAAGCAAAGACTCAGTGATCACCTCAGATTAAGGTTGATCCATATATGATCATCTAATGATTTAATAAGATTCCTCGATTACGGAATTATATCGAAAAAGCAGATTAAATCGGTCCTGCCCTATACGAATGCCATCATATATAAATGCCCCACGTAGTACCCTCTACCGATAAATCGGATAAGACTATCACACCCTAAGGTGTTCTGGGTGCATTATTGGTGTTTTAATCAAGAGACCCTAAACTCTGATTAAGTTCACCACGGACTAACAATTTAAGTATATCACCACTAACTCAATCCTCACGTGCATGCCATACACTGAGTTAAGCGGTTACATACTGATATACTTAGGGTTTGCAGCAGTGTATTGTTTACAAGCACAAAGCAAGAAATAAGGTGAGATTAAAATCTGTCATCCATTGTTAAAAACAATTACACAAATTGTCTTTCGGGCACTACACCTAACAATCTCCCACTTGCACGAAATGACAAGCAACGATTGTTTTTAGAGCACACCCTTTCTCATCTTATTCACAACACTCTCCCACTTGCTCTAAAAGCATATGAGACATATCCATCAATGCCGTACCCTCCAAGCACTCGACTTGGTACACTGATTAGCCAGGTTGTCGACTCGAGACGATCTTTAGGATTGAAACGTAGCCGTCCTTTCAATCAGGCGGGGCTCTCTCTCACTATGCTTTTGAGTCTTTTTGAGAGAGAGAATCCTTTTCTAAGCTATCTCTTCACCGTTTTCACGATGAAGTGATATCGGCTTATCGTGACTGGAATTACTTCCAGGACCAAAAAGGAAATTCTAAGCACTATGAGTAAACACTGAGCCCGAGATCAACTTAATGATCATCCTTAATCGACTACAAGTCGAATCAGTATAGTCAACCATATTCAAGTTTGCACCGAATATACAAGCATATGATTCCTCGTCCTCTAAAGATACTTGAGGACGTACTAAACCGCTTATTCAATGCTCGAATCCGAGATTTGATTGCAATTGACTCGTGTTAAGCCGACTTGCCCTTATCCCGAGAGACTCTATCCCATTTTCTCTTTATCCTAAGATTTGGAGAATCATTCTGAGAGGTAGGGTAGGACTACTCGATGAATGTTGCATACGTATATGCATGATCATCTTATTCAATAAGATATGTGGGATAGCCAATGACTCATTCTCATGAATTTGACCGAATCAGATTCTTAGAACATAGTCCAATTCTCTCATCCAGAGAATCTTGGCGTGTCAATTTCTGACTTCAGATAGCACACATGTTGTTTCCAACTGTTTCAGTGTTATCATTCATGAACACTAATACTACTATTTTACCAATATTGATACCCAGACTACAAAAGACTTATCAATATTCTGGTCTAGTCCACATATTTTAAAACATGCGACTTTTAATGACCGAGAGGTTCTCTTACATCCACAAAGGACATAAGTCCCGGCAGTCAACCTGCCATTTGTTCTAACCAAGACCCTTCTATTCCGAATGAATCCAGACTCTATTTTACGGCAAGAAAGTCTCAGGGAATCACCCCTATTTTCTGCTTTCTAATGAAATCTAGCAAGACTAAGTGGTGAGAGAGTTCAAGGTCTGGTTAACTCTCTCATTTTTAGGGAATCACCCCTAGACCACTCAGCTTTGTGCTAAAAGTTAAACTTTCCTATTCATTCGACTCTTTTCGGCGTAGATCCAATTGCTCCCACTGGGCCTGAGACACTCAGTGGTTCTACAAGAGGTCAATGTAACTGGAGTATCAAAACTCCATTTACTGAGGTTAAGGCTTTCAAATGAACTTCTACGATCGTAATCTTATACAAATCCACCAAGAGCCATAGGTTATCAATCACCCAGTGAGATCAGAAAGTCCACAAAACCACAATGGGTCAACGGTTAAACCATACTCCCACTGCGTCTTGGGTGGATTGACATTCTGATCTAGTAGTATTTATTAGTGCAATCACCAACAACCGATGTTGGACGTGGTCTGATTAAATCAGATAGTAACTACCTTTGGGTAACCGTAATCCAAGGTTTAAGGCTGCTACTTATAGATTCTATAAGAAGCCTTGTGACATTTCAACCGTCACATTCTGATTTCAAGAATCTTATAACCAACCTTCACTCGTCACATTAAGACATTTTACAAACATTCACAATTTGAACGTATGCGCAAAATCTCCAGTCCTACCTTCAAGCATTAAGTGCTAAATGCCTACATTTACGGAAGTGGTGTGAACCAAATTCACTCCTTAGCCATAAATTCACTAGCATCTTCTAGGTAGACTTCTCGGTTTACATAATAATGTTAACCGTTATTTTGCAACCAATTATCTTAATCGAGTTTAGCAGTGTATTGTAGCATATAAATAACTATATAGGGCAAGTCTGTGGTTTCTTTCTCAGTGAGAAAACATTCCACTAGGAGGCAGGCCGAGCATCGACCCCAAGACTATGCGATAGCCTATTTCTCAGGCATGGAATACTCTATTATCTCGCTAAGATCGAGACTCATCCTCGTATTCTTTTGATAAACTAAATCGCGTTTGAGTAGTTATCGGACAAAATGTCACCACTCAAAAACCGCCACTAGCTTGTGTCTCTCACTAGACCCGAAGGTCATGATGAACAAGCAATGTTACCCTTCAAATCTATTACCCTCTCCCGATTGAAAGGAAACTTAGTCATTGTTCCTTTGAGATAGTGTTCCTAGACCGGGAGATAGGAATCACCCTTAGCCGATCGTCGGTCTTATCTCTAGGATATATGCACTAATTAATAGATATTGAAAGGTCGTTTATCTTAATACGAAACCTTTTACCTTTAATAGTTTTAGATGTGGTACACATACCTATTCACTTTTTTTTAGTGGTTCTGTCTTTATCAAACAAAAGTCCGAGTCTCGAGATTCATACTACAAATGTCATTTTCACTTTCTATTAGGCAACAATATATCGAGTTGAAAGTGAATCCATTTGCTTCAATGAATCAAAACAGAAAAATAAATTTTCCTGTGATATTCAAGGATAGAATCCGAAATTCATTTCCTTATATTATTCCCACTATTTTAGCTGAAATTACTGCCCGTTGTTACTCTATTAATCGTTAATGCACAGCTACCTTGTTCTTCCAAAGAACTAAGCTACCGAGTCAAGTTTCTCGGTTAAGAAAGTCGCTAAGGATTCATTGGTTAGTGATCCAAAATCACTTTCCTTATCCTATACAATATTTCGGTTTAGCCTCAAACTTAGTTTAGATGATTAACACTTGTAGACATTCTTTCCCATTCTTGACTTTCCTTAAAAGGAAATAGTCTGGAACTAGCACTTCATTTGAGTAGACACTACTCGTGAACTGTGGGATGTCTAATGAAAGCGTTACCTAGTGGGACTAATTTTCTAATAAATTAGAAAAACATAAGATAAAAGCTCCCACTAGTTTATCGGTTCCAAATACCGTCTAACTAGCGACACTTAAATTTATGATTCTCCAATTTTTCTATTAGAAAATTTCTCGTGTAGACACTACACAATTAAAATTCACTAGAAGAATTTTTCATCCCAATCATCTTTCAAACTAACTATGGTTGTCTCTCGCTCAACACGAGTGACAAAGATGTTGACATACTTGTTTACGTCACTTAAGTTTCGAAGGCTCAAGAGAAATATCTCTTCCGAAAAATTAATCGCATGTGAGATTAATAGGTACAACGTTCTAGTTACTAACCACTTTTTAACGAAGTTATTACTAGTCAATTTTACACTAGCAGTCTAGCACCTTAGAGAGATATTTATAACAGTTGTAAATAAAATTGACAGAAAATAAATCCAAATCATACACTGCTAATAAATTTTAGGAACTATAAACTAAGTACTTATAGTCTATCCTACCGTTCCAAGGACTTAATCTCTCACCTCAGTGCCGCCTTAGGGTAGGTCAAAGAGGTTTCAATTAATATTGAAGATCAACTTGAGAATCAAACATCTCATTTGTGATCGTCAATCACCTTTCCTTTTTCACCCAAGGTATTACCAAAATACCTTTATATGAGTGTGACCTCTCAAGCTTGAGATCTTTAGATAGACCCAGGAGTGTGCCGCCTTAGGGTCGGTCGTTGACTCAATGAGTACCCAAAATCCTATCCTTTCGGAGACCAAGCCTTGAATTTTGATAGCGGTGAAGGCCTCATTGGTCCTTGAAAGGCTAATACAATTTTAGAGGGGGTGAATAAACTTGTCACCAAAAACGATTCGAATCGAATAGTCCTGTGAACTAAGTTTCTCAAACTTAAACTGATTTTCGCCTCTGTCCCTTTAACTTGTGCGGAGTTCGATTAGCTTAATCGAATATAAGTTATTACCGACTTATATTTAGTCTCGTTAATCGCAATGGATAAAACTAGCCTTTAACAATTAGTAACTATAATTTCAATGTGAAAACCATTAAAAGGGAGTAAAAGAATGCATAAAGTAAATAGACAAGTATTATAGAGGTTCCGTGTGGTGTAATCTCAGCACGCCCTCTCTTCCCTCGTGATGCGGGAGGAAAATTCCACTAGAACTTCTTTGAGATGGCCCATTACAAAAAGTCCTAAACCGATAGTCCTTGGCTAATCCCTAGCTTCACTATCTAAACACTTGTAGAACAGGTAGGATTGCCGCTCTTCAATTGTTTGAACCACTCGTCCTTGGAGGGTAGAATTGCCTCTTCACCACTTTCATCACAAACACAGTCTTCTGTTTGACTCAAGCACTCAATCCCCTTCACACCTTCTTGGTGTTTCAAAGTCTAGACCTTTGATATAATCAAAGTTGAGACCTTGAATCAATGACTATGATTCAACCGTGATTTGAGCTTTTCTTCTAGATGATTGATTTAAGCACGGCTCAGTATTTCTTCAAATGTAAGATCTTGAATCATCTCAATATGTTTGAAAACTTTGAAGAAATTTCTTGATCTTGCAATTAAGTATTTAGCAGTATTCTTTTGAATTTTGGCTTTCCTCAAATTTTTAATCTTTCTTGACTAGATAGATTATCTCGCTTTTATCGTATGCCTGCACTCTCTCTTTTGATGTTGTAGAGGTAATGTATTTATAGGGGTTTATCCTGCTTTGTAATGGCTATGTTTTACGACCGCCTCTCTTTGTGTCGCTGACTCATCCAATGAGATTTCTTACTTTACAACGTTCGATTGTACTTTCAGTTTGTTGAGTGGCTGACTTATAAAATCGAGATTCCTTGTCGCTTTTCACTTATCGCTTCCTAACCGACTTGGAGCATTAATCGAGATTTTATTCTTCTTCAAATATCGAGACTCGGGCTTTCATCGATTACAATTGACTTAATCAGAGTACACCATGATACATTTATCATCTAAGAATTCATTGACCTTATGATTCTTAGGTCTTCATACAAGATCTGTAAAGTCGATTCAGTTACCACAATCTTGCACAAGTCCAACTTCTGATCTCGACTTTTAATCTTCATAATCGAGTTTGATCCTCGCTTCTTCAATAATCGAGTCATGTGTCCTCAATTCTTCATTCTTCAATAATCCGAGTCTGTGTCCTCGGTTCTTCATTCTTCAATAACCGAGTCTGTGTCCTCGGTTCTTCATTCTTCTAGATAAGCCAACCGAGTGCAGAATCTCTCAATGAGCTTACCTTCTTCAAAGAGGTGTATCCGAGTCGGTTTGTCGTAGGATCTCAGCTAGTCAAAATGTCAGTTTCTCCATTTCTCAGTTTTGGTCAAGAACAATTACAGTGCTTGTCTGATTAAACTTATACAACTATCAGACTTTAATAAATCCTATACATTGATATCTAGACATATTTTTGCTTTGCACTATAATAGCTAGTTATGACACTTCATCAATGGGGTTAAGAACAATTAATAAACTAAGTGATGAATCATCATCAAAATATAAATTTTGTTTCCAACAATTTCCCCCTTTTTGATGATGTCAATACCCTCCTTAAAAGCAATGCAAAAAGAAAAAAAGAAAAAAAAACATAATAAATAACACCATGAACTGAGAAACTGAAACTTTATTTGATTGCCGAGTTACAAGATTAAAGTACAACATAAGTAAAACAACTGAATTTAATGTCCTGGTTGATTATCATAGTTCTCTGCAACAATTCTCATTTCTTCATTTTTGGCTGAATGTTCAATTCCATGAATACTTGCCCAAATGTTCCATGACTGAGATAAGTTGTTTTTCTTGAAGAATTTACTTTTGAATAGAGTTGCAAATGTGAAAACTGATGTCCTTAGCCTTTCATTGGTGGCTGTTCTGAGTAGAGTTTGAATGAATTCAGGTTCAGACTTTTCAACTTTATCTGAAACTTTATCTAAGGTACCGTCTGCTTCCCATTTCTTCATTTTATTCCAATAATACACAAGTATCTTTTGCATGTGTAGAAAAGTTTCAAGAGATTCTTCTTTTGATACTCCTTCTTTCTCTGGTAAGTCTTTGAACAAATTGTAGAGACGAGAATCCAAACCAACTCTCTTGTCAGTTGATTCTGAGTACTTAACAATCAGTTTCATCTCATCATCAGTAAAGTCTCCTCTTGCTTTCTTCAGTTCATTTAACTTATCATCAACATTTGTGAGAACTTGTGGTATTTCAGCTGTATGGACTTTTAGGATGTCCAAACTTTCCCCCTTATTGACATCATCTTTATTGATCAGGCTTTTGATGTAAACATTTAATGTTTGTTGATTTGATGCCAATATGGTTTGAGCCACAACTGAGTCCTTTAATCCTTTTTCCATTAAAAACATTCTGTCCACTAGATTACTGAGAATGCCTTCCCATCTGTCTTGAGTTTCATTCTTTTTCGTGACATGTTCAGCGGTTGTTTTCCGAATCTCAAACAGAGTATTTTGACAACTATCGTTCACAGTATCCATCTTATTTTCAAGTTTGGATCTTTCATCTTGACTGGCTTCTAAAGATTTTAAAATTTTTCCGAATAAGCTCATGTCATCCTTTTGAATTCTAAGTATCTCATTGTGATAATATCTAATGAGATCAACTTGAGTAGGAACATCTTGTGAACTTCTTTCTTGTTGTTCTTTTGACTTGCTTGCTTCAGCATCTGGTAAATTTGTTTGCTTTAGAGGTGAGAGAACGATTTCCTTCAATTTTTCTCTACATTCAGCTGTTTGTCTTTCTTCTTCCGATTGCTTCTCGCTTCCTCCAGTCTTGATGAATCAATAACCTTTGTTGGTGACAAAAGTACTTCCGATTCATCATCCGATTCTTCTCCATGTATGTCCGCCAATGATCTTGCTATTTCAAGTGTGGATTTATCGCAGGGAGACTGATATTCTTCTTGTGCTTCCTCCTCCGATTGAGCTTCAGATATGTTCTCAGAACTTGAGCTTCCACTGCTTCCACCAGAACTACTTGAGTCTTTATCAGTATTTCATTCTGTTGCAGTTTCCTTTTCTTGTATTGAGGCAAGAATCCCTTTTTGTAGATCAGGATCTTCCTCAATATCATCATCATTTTTCTTAGAGCTTCCACTCGCTATGTCTTCCTTCCAATAATCAAGCTTTCTAATCAATGCATATCCTTGATTTAGGAATTCCTCGGTATCGATTATCTCCATTAAGCTTGTGATGTTGTATAGATCGAATACCCATTTCTCAATGATCTCCATTTCGCATGCCGACTTCTCACGATCATTTATGGAACCGAACTTCCAGGTTTTGTATCTTTGCAATCGTTCATAATCGACTTTCAATAGCTCAGTATGAAGCGGATGGAGGTTTGAATGGTGTGAGGTGTTTTCGAATCCTTTGTAATTTCATGAACTTCTCCTTGAGTAGGAACTTCAATTTGCATAGGATCATCGGTTTGCATGAGATTTGTTCTGCTTTGGTTTCTCCTCAAAGCAGCGATGGTCAAACAACGATGTTCCTTTTTCAATCTCAGAACCTGAGATTAACGGCTCAATTTGTAAGACTTTTTCATTTGCTTCTTCTTCAACGGCTTATTTTTCGCTCTGCTCAGGTTCCAATTCATCAATTGGAACTTCTTCCATTGTGTTTCCAGTCGGTTCAGCTTCATGAACTCATTCATCCAATTGAATAAACTTGGTTGATTCGATTATTGCTTCATCCTCCTTTTCTTGATTTGAGGAGTCAGTAAATTCTTTAACAGCTTTCCTCCAGCCTCAAAGTCGGGTACAGATTTTTGAGGAGTAGCTCTGAGACTTTGAAAGCAACATGAGCATGTTCAATGTTGTTTCATCAATCGATCTTTCATCATTGTCGATTCTTCATTATCGAGATCGCCTCGTGGTTTGTTCCCCTCGAAGTTACGCCTTCTTCTTCATCAAGTCGGTTTCAACAATCTGCTCTCTCTGCTGATAACTTCGCTTTCTTTCCTTGTTTCCGTTTCTTGTATGCTTCTTCCTCCATTACCAAGGTTGGAATGGATTGGGTGGGATTAATCTCGATTTGTACTAAAGGTGCCGATTCGTCGGCAATCTCGATTCTAGCTCCTTGAGTTGATGAAATTTCCATTAGTTTCTCGATTCGCCTTTTCCAATTTTCTTCTATCTGCTTTGTTCTTTTCTTGTGTCTTCAATTTGTGCTAACACTTCATCTCCATGAGCGAGTTCTTTTGATTTCCTGCTTCTCTTCTTTGAGTACATCTCGCTTTCTCGACTTTCCTTTTCCTTGATTTTTCTTCTTTAATATCAATCTTTCCATCAAGAATGTGTGTTTCTTTCTTTTAGCAATTCCAAAGTGATCGAGTATCCTTTGGACTACTAGTGCTAGAGTCTTTTTATGATAAAATCTTCCTTTCTTTACGTCGGTCTTCTTTTGGGTACATCAATTGATCATGCTACCAATTGATCATATAGATACCTTGCCCAATTGAAATCCTTTTCAAACCAGATTATGTAGAGCAAATCAAGTTTTGCTCCAGAGATAAGTTCTTTCAAGTTTCCAAGCATTCCCAATTATGCAATTTAGCAAAGAACTTGAAAGAAAATTGAACTCTGGTTTGAGTAGGCTTGTGCTTCCAGTCAGTAGGACAGTAGATTCTTCGTTAATAGCTATATCTTTCCATAACTTCTCTTTCTGTTCTTTAGTCAACTTAATTGCTGCTGATCCTCCGGATTTGTCAAACCCAAAGATTTCTGCAATTAATTCTTCAGTGACTTTGATCTCTTTATTACTGACAGTGGTGATGAAGGTTTGTGTGTCTTCTCCTTCCACGACTGTTCTTCCAAATTGATAGAAATCTCCGATGCTTTCTAAACAAACACTTTTTAGATCGATGTTGAAGACTGCTTCCAATCCTTTAATTTTTCGAATTTTTGTCGCAATAGAATTAACTAGAGTTTGATCAACATATTTTGCAATATATTGATCAAGAGAAACGATCATTCTGGGTTCAACACGAGTAAAGGTCACTTTTCTGCATTTGATTGAAGATTTGAAAATTTGAAATTCAGAGAGTAGATTCAGAATTCAAGTGTAAAGAATTTTTATAAAAGAAAATTCTGGATATTTATAATTTGGAGTGGGGGTAGTTAAGAATTGAGTGGGACTTAAAACGTCTTGTCATAAATGTGTTGAGATCGTGAAAAAGTGGATGGATGGAAATTATGAACGGTTTAGATTGAGAAGGACCACATCTTTTCTTGATAACAGTAGCTAGATAAAAGTCGATAAAGAAGGTACGATGTGTTGACAGCTGTATATTCTCAGTTTTTGTCCTCATCCTGAATTCAAACACTTGGTTGTGAAAGCAACTCAGTTTTGTGAATTACATTTTTCAGTTCTCAGCTGGTTGTGTTTTCTGCCAAAAATGTGAGTGGGAAATTTTTCGTACCCATATCCTTTTGGGTCCTAACTGATTAGTTCGTAATGATACCACTTTGTACCTTTCTTGATATTTTGACTGTGTGAAGTCAGTTTTCACAAACTTTTCCTGTTTTGTCATAACAGTTTTAAATTTGTTTTGATTGTGAAACTGATGTGATGGTCTATTCCAATATTCATCTGTGGGAAATAATCTTCCTTTCCCTTTGATCCTTGAATGATCTTTATCCTTAGATGGATATGACTTGAAGATTTTTCTTACTGATATTGGATTATTACTGCTTTCAGCCTTCTGAGTTTTTCTGTAAAATCTGCTGGCTTGGTGAATTTTGCTAACAGATTTTTCAGTTTTAGCAGCTTGTGCATTTTGCTGTGATGAGTGTCTATCAGTTCTAATAACTTTATCAGTTTTCTGAGTTTTCGACGGTTGAGCAGTCACAAATTTTATTGCAACTGATCTTGGTCTTAACTTAGAATTATAATCGATTATCAAACCCTAAACCGGATCTATCTCCAAATGGTTTTCCTGGTTTGAATTGAACTTTGGGAATTGGATCAACTGATGATTCACTGATGTTTACAACGTTTGTTGGTTTATCAGTTGGTCCAATCACTTTGGTTCCGTTATTAGTCTTGATTATGTTAATTTCAAATTCAAATCTTGAAATTTCGCCAATAACTTTTTCTCCTTTTGACATTCTCATAATTCTTTTGAATTATTTCTAATTGCTTTATGAGTATATCCAAGGTTTCATTGAAATCTTCATTTCTTTGATTGTTCGGGACGAAGGTGAGATTTAGATGTAGATGCATTTACCTCCCGATGTTTGATAGATAAGCTCGATGTTGAGAAATCATCGCTGATCAGAACTTGTTTCCCTTTTATCAATAGCAATCGTCTGTGTAGCTCCTAGCAATATGATTTCTTCATCACTTTCTCCTTCATGGCTTGTAGGTAGGGTCTCATCCATATCTATGACTTTCATACTGGTTGGATCTCTGGTTAGCTTTTCTTCTATAGAGTCAGCTACCCGTATTAATTCTCTTTCCGCTTCTTCTGAAAGATCACTTAAGGATGGAAATCTTCTGGATTCATCATCAATATTCGCATTAAGCTCAATGTCTTCATTATAACTGAAATGAGGTTCCGGATTTGTGTGCGAGCTTGTAGTACTGAATCTTTCAAATATTTGATCTTGGAAATCATAGACAACATTTTGCAAGTAGTCAGTCAGGGGGTTATTTAGCCAATTTGTAATTCTAGATGTATCCATTGTAATGAAGTACGATGGGGTTTCAACAGATTGGTTTTAAGAGGTATACTCGATCCGCTTTCAAGTGAAAGAACCTCTCCGATACCAATTGTTGGTCCTTGGAAAGGCTAACACAAGTTTAGAGGGGGTGAATAAACTTGTCACCAAAACTCGATTCAGATCGAATAGTCTCAGAACTAAGTTTCTCCGAAACTTAAACTCGATTTTCGCCTGTCCTTTTAACTTGTGCGGAGTTCGATTAGCTTAATCAATATAAGTTATTACTTGACTTATATTTAGTCTCGTTAATCTGGCAAATGGATAAAACTAGCCTTTAACAATTAGTAACTATAATTTCAATGTGAAAACCATTATAAGGGAGTAAAAGAATGCATAAAGTAAATAGACAAGTATTATAGAGGTTCCGTGTGGTGTAATCATGTACGCCCTCTCTTCCCCGTGATGCGGAGGAAAATTCCACTAGAACTTCTTTGAGATGGCCCATTACAAAAAGTCCTAAACTGATAGTCCTTGGCTAATCCACTAGCTTCACTATCTAAACACTTGTAGAAAGGTAGGATTGCTTTTCTTCAATTGTTTGAACCATCGGTCCTTGGAGGGTAGAATTGCCTCTTCACCACTCATCACAAACACAGTCTTCCCATTCGCACTCAACTATCCTTCACACCTTCTTGGTGTTTCACGATCTAGACCTTTGATATAATCAAAGTTGAGACCTTGAATCAATGACTATGATTCAAGCTGATTTGAGCTTTTCTTCTAGATGATTGATTTAAGCACGGCTCAGTATTTCTTCAAATGTAAGATCTTGAATCACATCAATATGTTTGAACACTTTGAAGAAATTTCTTGATCTTGCAATTAAGTATTTAGCGGTATTCTTTTGAATTTTGGCTTTCCCTCAATTTTTAATATTTCTTGACTAGATAGATTATCTCGCTTTTTATCGTATGCCTGCACCTCTCTCTTTTTGATGTTGTAGAGGTAATGTATTTATAGGGGTTTATCCTGCTTTGTAACGGCTATGTTTTATGACCGTTCCTGTTGTGTCAGTGACTCATCCAATGAGATTTCTTACTTTACAACGTTCGATTGTACTTTCAGTTTGTTGAGTGGCTGACTTTTAAAACTGAGTTTCCTTGTCAGTTTTTCACTTATCAGTTTCCTAACTGACTTGGAGCATTAACTGAGATTTTATTCTTCTTCAAATATCAAGACTCGGTTTTTCATCCGATTACAATTGACTTAATCAGAGTACACCATGATACATTTATCATCTAAGAATTCATTGACCTTATGATTCTTAGGTCTTCATACAAGATCTGTAAAAGTCGATTCGAGTTACCACAATCTTGCACAAGTCCAACTTTACGAGCCTCGACTTTTAATCTTCATAACTAAGTTTGATCCTCGCTTCTTCAATAACCGAAGTCTGTGGTCCTCGATTCTTCATTCTTCAATAATCGAGTCTGTGTCCTCGATTCTTCATTCTTCTAGATAAGCCAACCGAATCAGTAGACTCTCTCAATGAGCTTACCTTCTTCAAGAGGTGTATCCGAGTCCGCTTTGTCGTAGGATCTCACTTAGTCAAAATGTCGGCTTCTCATTTCTCGCTTTTGGTCAAGAACAATTGCGGCTTGTCTGATTAAACTTATACAACTATCGAGACTTTAATAAATCCTATACATTGATATCTAGACATCTTTTTGCTTTGCACTATAACAGCTAGTTATGACACTTCATCAATGGGGTTAAGAACAATTAATAAACTAAGTGATGAATCATCATCAAAACATAAATTTTATTTCCAACATGGCCTTCCTTAGGGGGCCAAAATCAAAGCCGGCACGAGGCGTCACCATTCTCTCACGTTGCTTGTGTCAACAATAGTGGCCGTGGGTCGGCCGTCGCCTCTCCGCTCCCCACTCAATATTTTGAAAAAGTGGTGGGTTTATCGATCATGTTTTTGGACTTGATGTTACATTAAGGAACAATAAATCATAGGCCCGAATGATGTCGGTTATGTGGGCTTGCCCACTCGACCTATTCGTTGGAACATATGTGGCCGTCGGACGGGTCATGGCTAGGAGAGCTCCGTTGAGCCGTAGTGGCTCTTCGGATGGCTCAGTATTTCCAGACCCCTGTGCAAATGCCACACGTGGAGGGTGAAGTCGATTGAGCCGTAGCTACCGTTGACCACCCAACCGTGGTTAAACCACTTTCGAACCTGCTTTGCCCGTGATTATTCAATCCTTAAACATCAAACATTCACGTAGACACTACTTAAACAAAAATGTAATCTCGCTCTTAGGTAAGGTGGAATTCACCGAGAATCCAACACCTTAACCACGAGGTTTCGGATTTTACTCCTTATGCTTTCGCAGAGTGGGATTCACCGAGAATCCATCACCCAACCTCGACGATTGAAAAAACCCGTGTTCCTCGGTTTTTACCCTAATTAGTTTCTAATTAATATCAAACAATTAATTAAAACTAATCGTGTGTTTTATACATGCCTAACTAATTCCTCGAATTAATTTCTACATGTATGCATATGGAGTGGAATTCATGATATGATGCATGTCATGGCAATTTTCCGGTTCTACTCATACAATCTACACATGTATACTAGAGCGAAAATAAACACCGAGATGGACCGTTGGCACCCCCGTAACTAATCTATTCGAAAATAAATTAAAACCCTATTCTTCAGCTGTTTAGAATCTTCGACGATCGGCATATCAAACAAACTCGGATCAGGACGAAACTTTCCAGATCTGATCTTCATTCTTCGGACTTCAAGATGGACGGTCGGATCGGAGCGTTGACTTGTCAATCTTCCTCAGTAACCGCCCAACTTGCTGCTGAAACAGACTCTTACAGCAGCGCATCATTTACTTCCCGAGGCCGATCGGGGATCAAGATGAATCCCGATCGTCCTGAAAATTTTATCTCACGTCCAAAACTCCATGGTTATCGATTTGACCGGTCGGATATTCGTTTCAACGGTACAATACTTTCCAGAAAATCGAGGAAGTCACAGTTAGGGTTTCTGTGAATCCTGCGTTTTTCTGTTATAGCTGCCTCTTCTAATCAACAAACGGACATCCAAACGGACTCTGATCGATGTCAAATTTTGTGGGATTGTTCATCAACTTCCAATCTTGATTCTGACTGGAGGGATCTTCGTTTTAACGGCTCAAACAACGGAAAAAACGAAAATACTAAACAGACAGATGTATGAGATCTATTTTCCGGAAATTAAACTTGCAATAAAAATAAATTACATAATTTCCTATACTCATGTAAACGAAATTTTCATCGTTTAAATGAGTTTACAATAGATCTAACGGGTAAACAAAGTGCCAACCCCAATCCATCTCTTCAACCATAGCAATTAATCATTATCAATGCATAAAACAATAAATAAAATTTACCTACATGCAATTCCACTCCTTTAAATCGCTTTAATTATGATTATGAATATATAAATCGTGGAACCTTTCTCTCGATACCACATGAAGGATGCAGGTTCTTAGATCTAAACGAGTTAGATCTACGCCAAAGCGGATGGATCACGACTTATACATCACAATACATAATTAAAGGACTTAAACTACTACAAGGGGTTAAGATTATTTTACCAATATCGGGAAGAGAAGCCTTGATCTTCCGATGTGTTCTCCAAACGGCGGTTGGTGGACACCCTTCTTGATAAACGAACCTCCTTGATATGCAACACGAAAGTTTTTCTTCAACCGTAAACCCAAGACAAGAAACAAATTTTTCTTCTCTTTTTTTAGTGTATAGGTTGAAATTTTCCTTGTCCTTATGTCTTGGAAGAACTCTCTTTATATAGGAGAGTAAATCCTTGGCCTCCAAGTTTCTAATCAATTAAATAATTAATTAAAAAGAAATCACAATAAATGATAATTCTATTTATAAAAGATTGTGATTAATCAATCAATCAATTACAAATAAATCATCTTTTATTAATCATTAATCACACAAGAAAATCAAATCTTGCATTTAATGAAGTATGAGGCGCCATATACACTAGGTTTTAGGCCCACAGAAAATGTCTTTTCTGTGTATTATATTATTTAGCCCAACTAAATAATATCCATGCATATCAATTAAATAGCCCAGCCAATTAATTATCACTGAGGCCCAAATAACAAGATTATTAGTCCAAATTACAGAAGCCACATCGGGGACCATGGACCTATAACCAAGAGCTCCAATAATTAATTATTCATCGAATGAATAAGTACATTAATTATTAATTCCGGGATTACGCCACCATAAACCCGGCCCGAACTCTACCGATTATAGATGTATACTTATACTCAACCCATGTAGTGAATAAGCGTCCATTGATATAATCACTACATACGGATTCACCCTCCATAGATTGTCCATTCTGAGTGGGAAGTCTCAGTGAACCCGACTCAGAATATCTTATCCTTATTTACCATTAACCCCCTGATGATCAATTAGTATGCATATCTGACTAGTAGCTAATTAGTCAAATGCGAAACTCCCGGAATCGATCACTTTCTTAGGGCTAACAAATAAGGGATCGTCTCTCTACTTCCCGCAGGAAGGAATGGATTCTATGTCCGTGAAAATCGTAACTACTCACTCATCCGGAGATAGTGCCAATGAGAAGTGGCTTGGAACACATATTTAAGTGAACCGTAACTAACACATCAAACACTACCCGGGACAAGCAAAGACCAGTGATCACCTCAGATTAAGGTTGATCCATATATGATCATCTAATGATTTAATAAGATTCCTCGATTACGGAATTATATCGAAAAACAGATAAATCGGTCCAAATATATATGAATGCCATCATATATAAATGCCCTAACGTAGGCACCCTCTACCGACAAACCGGATAAGACTATCACACCCTAAGGTGTTCTGGTGCATTATTGGTGTTTTAATCAAGAGACCCTAAACTCGATTAAGTTCACCACGGACTAACAGCTTTAAGTATATCACCACTAACTCAATCCTCACGTGCATGCCATACATCGAGTTAAGCGGTTACATACTTGATATACTTAGGGTTTTGCAGCAGTGTATTGTTTACAAGCACAAAGCAAGTAATAAGGTGAGATTAAAATCTGTCATCCATTGTTAAAAACAATTACACAAATTGTCTTTCGGGCACTACACCTAACACCACAAATGCAACATTCCTGATAGTTAATTCATTCCTCACCAGTGTACCATATCCTCTTGTGTATCCTGGTGTATTCTTGTTTCCAAAGTTCACTCTTGGACCATCCTTTGTCACATAGTATGTCAAACAGTGCTTATTCTTTGTCCTATGTCTGGAACATCCACTGTCAAAGTACCAGACACCCTACAAAACAAAGTTAGTGTATTTTAGGTATCCAAAACTGTTTGGGTCCATAGTGGTCAGTGGTAAGCATGACCCTTGACAGATTTACATAAGGTCTTCTTTGAAATGTGTCATACTTTTGTTCATACATGTATTCCACACATCCATAAGGTCTAACATTTGGTTGTGTAGGATTCACATATGTTTTCTGGCCTTTTGGTACATAATGTTGTTTGAATTGATTTCTATTGTTAGAAGCACTAGCATAACCATAGTTTTGCTGTCTATTAGGAGCAACCTTGTAATATAGAGTCTGCTGAGGTCCCTGCTGAGGTCTTGAATAAGTCCTCTGCTGAGTCCTCTGTTGATTCCATTGCAGAGGTTTTACCCTAGCATTATGGTTATATCTATTGTTTCTAGTAGTAAGGGCAGGAATATTCCAATCATCATCGATGGGAATAATCTACCTTTCCCCCTGAGATAAGTATCCTTAGAATGATTAACATTTTTAGGTTTAGGATTCGTATCCTTGGAATATTTCTGATTTTTTCCTTTTGTGGTCCAAAGAGACTTGGTAGCAGTGTCCGCTATCGATGAGTCGAGGAAGGTACAACAGTTCTACTCTTGGATTTATTCTTTTTGTTAGGTGTTATTGACCGTTTTGACTTCTGATTTTGCTTCCTTGAAGTCTTCTCAGTAGTCTTCACTGCCTCAACAACCTTTTTGGGAGTTGGATCTTGTGCAGGCACAAACTTAGGACCAATTCTGGTACTAGGTTCAGTAACCTTACTGGATCCACTCTTATTAGATTGTTGAGTTCCAAATACAAGGCCTGTTCTATCACCATAAGGCTTTCCAGATTTGAATGCAGTGGAGGAACAAGATTGTTCAGCAGATTCAGCAGCTACTGAGTGTACAACAGGCTTATGCTAATTTTGCTTAAAATCTTTTTCCTTACCTTTGAGAATTCTTAATTCAGATTTTAACCTTTCAACTTCTGTTTGAAGAGCTTCTTTTTTAGCCTTCACAATCCCATAACCAGATTGTATTATCCTCAGTTGACTAAGGATGGCATCCAAAGTTTCTTCATGTCAGAATTTTTAGGATTTAAACCACAAGTTGATTCACAATCACTTTCAGCAGGAGTGTTTATAGATACAGAATTGTATACCTCCTCAGTTTCTTCCATATTTGCCTCAAAGCATAATCTTCCATGTCAGCAACAAGTGCAGTATCATCAGATTCATTTCTTTTTTTTGATTCAACTTCATACCCTTATTCATCATCAGCAACCATTGCTTTCTTGCCAGGTCTCCTTTGCTGATTCTTATTCTTCAATAGGTCTGGACAATCAGGTCTGAAATGTCCAGGTTTCTTGCAGTTGAAGCATAGATAATCAGGTTCCTTTTTCTGTTTCAATTCAGGACAGTCAGGTTTGAAGTGTCCTGGTTTCTTTTATTGAAAACGCAAGTAATCATTGTCTTTCTTGGATTCTTCCTTTTTCTTTTCACTTGATTTCTTTGTGAAGTTTCTTGGAGAACCACCTCCAGTTTTCATCATTCTGATCTTTTTGCTCAGTATGGCAATTTGCTATCTCATCTCATCCAGGAGATCATCTTGAGCTCTGATGATTCTTCTTGTTGTGTAGCAAATGAATGCAAAGGTCTTTGGTTCTTCCTTTTCAGTCAGTACAAGTTTCTTCTGAATTCATAAGCCTTGAGATCTAAAAATAACTTGAAGGTGTCCTCTTCATGTAGACTTCTCATTTCTTCTATGGCAGTAACCTTCATTTCCCAAACTTCTTTTGCTGGTAGAGCTTCTATGATTTTTGAGTTGATTTCTTCTTTTGAGTTGACTACATTCAGCAGAGTGAGTTCATAAATAATGGCATTGAATCTTGACTCCATTTGTTCAATAGTTTCATTTGGTTTCATTTTGAAATCCTGAAACTTCTTTTTGGCTACACTGATCTGGTTTTTCTTGATAGCATCAGTACCTTCACTGATTAGTTGTAACTAATCCCAAAGTTCCTTTGCAGTCTTGCAATCCTTCACCTTCATGTACATATTGCTATCCAAAGTTATGTATATAATATTAATAGCAATATTGTTGAGGTTTGCTCTTTTTCTATCTTCAGCATTCCACTCTCTTTTTGGTTTTGGAATATGCTGAGTTTCATTTCCCATAGTTACTAACTTAGTGATCTCCAAAGGGTCCATCAATCGGACATCCATCGATCATCATGTGTTGCGACTAGAAAAGCCTCGCATACGACGTTTATACTCATCAAAATGATCTAAGGAACACATCAACAAAGTTCTAGCATACTTGGTTGTTATCCATGATGCAAAGCTTTGAAAATCGAAACTTGAAAAAGTTTTTAAAGTATTTTCACAAGCACAACAAGTAGGTATACTTGAGCAATGTAAGCACCGCTCCGATACCAATTGTTAGTCCCTTGAAAGACTTTTTGGTTATGTTTATTGGGGTGAATAAACTTAACACTTAAAAATTTTGGAGTTCTCGGCAAGGTCGTGAGCTTTGCTTCTCGCTTTCGATGAGTCTGCTGACCACTCAAGAGTCTCACGATAGTAGATATTACTAAATTTGTTGCAACGGAATATATTCAAATTAAGCCTTATTACTTGTTCTTTAAATATGATACCAAGTATTAGATACTCAGTAGTGTAAGTGTGTGATTCAGTTGCTAGTTTCAGTAAGTTGATGTGATCAGTATACTAAATGCAGGAATTAAATGCAGAAAGTAAGTAGGCAAATTTTATAGTGGTTCCAGGTGGTGTAATCCTGCCAGTTCACTCTTCTCCTGTGATGTTGGAGGAAATTCACTAGAGATCTTTGAGGTTGCAGTTAACAAAATCCCTAATTTGTCTGTCCTTCACCAATAACTATGGCTTCACAAACTGAACACTTGAAACGGGTAGGATTGCTGCTCCAAAGTACTCCTCTGGTCCTTGAAGGTTAGGATTTCCTCTTCACCAGCTCCACCACAAACAACAACTCTTGACACCTGCGTGCTTCTCTGTCTTCAGCAAGTTTCTTGTAAAAGAAAGGTTGAATCAAGTAAGTGATTCAGCTTTCAGCAGCTTCATCAGGATGAAATGATCAGCAGCTTGATGTCTTCAAGTGTGTAAACTTGATGTATCTTGATAGAAGGTTACACTTGAAGAATATACTGGATTAGTAGCTTTAAGCTCAGTAATGTCAGCAGGGTGATTTCTTGATAATAAATTTGATAACTTAAGATTGATTGTTGTTTTTCATCACTTGTATCAGAATCAAGAGTCCTCTATTTATAGTAGAGAATCCTGTGACTTATGTTTGAAATTCAAACATAGCCGTTATAGATTTGTCCCCATCTTGACTTGCTTTCTACGTCATTTGTACATAGTAATCGACACAATCGATCTTCTTTTGTCGATTTTGATCGTCTCCTTTGACTTGTGTCCATTGGATAAAGCTCAGAATCTTTCCAACGTCCCTTTAATCTTGACCATTGATTTGTTGACAAAATCAAGACTTGTTATCTATCCTTATCCTTGTAATCTTCCAATGTAACCTTTGACTAAATCGAAATATATATTCAGCAGGTTCCAGTGTATATAAGTAAATTTGAAATGCTTGTCGATCGGTTGTCCAAGCTTGTTGTATTTATAAAACACTTCAGCTGACTGTCTTTTATCTAACTTTTAATTGTGAAGTTAGAGTACACCAATTTGACCATAATTAAGTTCCAATCACCACTTAACTTATGGAACTTAGACCTTGTACACAAGGTATATGTAATCAGTTTAGGTCATCACAGACTTCCCTAAATTCTCATTCCATATCCTTCACTTTAAATACTAAGTTTGATCCCTTAGCCTTCAACAACTGAGTTTGATCCTCACCTTCGCCTTGATGAGATCCCTAACTAGTCTACTCGACCTAGTTACCTTATCGAACTAGACAGTCCATCGATGAAAGTCACCGACCTTTTACAATGCTTGTTTGATCAAACCTATACAAAGATCAAACTCTAATAAGCCTATACATTTAATCTAGACATCTTTTTTCCTTTGCTCTATAATAGCTAGTCTGGCACTCATCACTAAAACTTAAAATATGTCCAACAATATTACTCTTTTGCCCTTTTATTATTAAATAGAATCTAAACCACACAATATTCAACATTGACTCAGCAGACTACTGAGTCTTCATATATTTAGTTGGCTGGCACTCTGCAAACTTTCTTTAGTAATTATATTGTAATAGACTGATAGGCCTGAAGTGTGTCACCTCAAAGGAGTGGGGATGCTTAGGGATAAGAGATATACAAGTATGATTCATTTCCCCAAGCATCTTGCAAGACTAAAAAATTCTTGAACCATATTCAACAGGTCATGATTTATTAGATGATAGAATCTTTTGTAAAATAAAGGGTCATACCATCGTGCCCAGTGAGTGAGTGTGATTTCATACTAAAGACTGTCTTTTTTACTTCATTTTCAGTAATAGGAAGCATCAACGAATGATTTATGTCCACAAAAACCATCCTATTCAAACTTCCAAAATGCATGTCAATCTGATTGAAATTGTCTGTAAAAGAAAACAAGGAAGAGAGATAAGAGACAAATTCAGTAGAAACATCTTTTATAGATTGGCACCAAGTAGAAGAATCAGCACATTTATGAGAGGAAATGGAATTATTTCCCATCCTGTTAGAAACAATGGAATGAAATAATATTGTGTGTTTATCACTGATAATGTTGAGATCATCACAAACCACTTTTGGTGGATTTGAAAGTGGATAACTGAATTACAGTGTGTGTTTTTTGTGAAATGCTCTAGAACAATATGCATGCATTCAGGAACAAGATGAAGAAAATAAGAAGATATGAAGAGCTATGAAGCTGTCGACAAATTGGTGGAGGTTCTCTGTGTTTTTCATTAACTATCCCCTTGAAGGGTAATAAATGCCGCTATTTATAGGGGCAAAGATTCAGCGGTTACAATGGCCGGAAGCAAAATACAATTAATGTATAAGTAAATGTAAGGCTGCCAGGCGAGCTCATTCTAGGCTAGCTTGTATCCTAGCCATTGTGGACTCTTCACCTATGACCGCCGCATAAGAACTTTGTTGCCTAGTCAAGCGGGCTTGGTCTGAGCTAGCAGTCTACGAGTTGAAGGTCAGGCAGGTTGGCCCCTAGTGCTTCGTGTCACCTTATAGATGGAGAGTTGAAGGCTTTGCTTATCGACACCCGTTGCTTAGCCAATGGTAAGAACCGTAAAGACATGAGGTGAGCTAGATTATGATCGGCCCAGTTCAGCTTACGAAGGTGTGAACCAGTTGGGTTGAGGATTTATTCATTATTGGGCCTTTTTTAAGGCCTAGTGTGAATTCGTGGCTCGTTAATGAGCTTGGCGTATCAATGGCCCTATACTCCTTGAGTTCTTTATTGTGCAAATCAAAGTCATGAAGTAAAGTTGTTGGCGACTTGATTTACCGTATGCCAAGATGACGGTTGCAGACTGACCTGCTAGTTCAGCATTGGGCTCGTGAGCGTAGTTAGTGCTGATCTAGGGAGCAATCGGGTTTACTCAATGTTTATGGCATGAAAGCGTCTTACCGAGGGGTGCCAGGGTATAAAGCGGATGGGCTTAGATGCATCATGCTCTAAAGCATAAGGCCATATTATTACAGTATATGTGGTGAAGGAAGTGTTGAGTGCATGTGAGCTGAACTATGAAGACTCAGCAGTCTGATGAGTTAGTCAGCAGATCAACTGAAGGCAGAAAACAGTTGTTTAGTTAGATTTTTGGGAGAATCTTGAGATAACTCTTCTCTTTTTCTATGTTTAGCACATTTTCTTGAGAGCATACAGCGGATATTCTATGTGTTTTGATCATTTCTTGTTCGCTTTTCATTTCTACTTTTATAAACTGGTATATTCATGGAGTTCTTGATAGCCATGGCCGCTAAAACGAACAAATTAAGCCTCTTCAGTCCATTCTATATGCATCATAATGAGAATCCATCATTGGTACTTGTTCAGCCATTGATGAATGACAACAATTTATAATCCATGGAAGATGTCCATGGAAATGGTGTTGATCACCTAGAATAAAACTGGCTTCATAGACTGTACAATTAAAAGACCGGGAGCAGATTCTGCAGATTTATGTGCATGGAGGCGTGTGATACAATGGTAAGATCTGGGATTTTGAATTCTGTTGAGAACACAATTGCGTAAATTTTGATGTACTTCAAGAGTGCACATGCAATATGGAAAAATCTTGCTACTAGGTTTTCTAATGTAGATGCATTAAGACTCTCAGACCTTCTTGAAGAAATGCATCTACAGAAGCAAGGCACAAATTCTGTCAACCAATATTTTACCAGATTGATAGTTCTTTTGGAATAAATCAAGACTATCAGGCCCATGCATGTGTGTTCAGGTGATCCTTAATGGCACTACAATGCCATCAATACTTTGGTGAATCATATGGAAGTTGAACATGTCATGAAGTTTCTTAAAGGTTTAAGAGATGAATTTGAGCTTATGGTTTCCCAAGAAATGTTGATGGTGCATTTGCAGAAGATCCATGATGCCTTTGCAATGGACATTAAATGTGAATACATAAGTTATATGTGGCAAATAAGGCCAAGAATCAAGATTCTATGATTCTTTTGTCTCAGAAGAATGGACAGGGGAAACAACAAGCAGTCATTAGACCATGATCTGTACTTGCTACAAATACTAGGCCCAAGAATCCTAAGAAAGTACAGTGCAATTTTTGTGGATTCAATTTCATATTGAAGAAACTTGCTACAAAAAGCATGGTTATCCTCTTGGTTTAAGTCAAAAAGGGCTAACTTGGTAGAAGAGGAACAATCAGCAGAAGAAGAGCAGCCGCAGAATAGGTCTGATGGACCAGGGTTTCCTAATCTTACTTCACAGCGACTTGAGAAGTTGATGGTTCCGCTGAGTTCTGATCCTCCTAGACATGCATGGTTTGTTTTTGGGCAACCTAATGCGGTCATCAGTCATTTTTCACCTACTATAGGGAAATGTGATTTGAATTTTGTGAGACATATTCAATGGATCTTGGACTCTAGTGCCATAGAACACATTATAAGTTCTTTAGAGCCGTTAATTAATCATAAACCTTCAGCTAGTATAAAAATAGGATCACCTAAAGGAAATTATGTTTCTGTTACACATATAGGACAAGTGAGAGTAAATTTTCAACCAGTCTTACATGATGTATTTTTTTATTCCTGGTTTTAAGTACAATCTTTTATATTTACCTTATTTGATTAATCATTCAAAAAGTGCAGCTGTTTTTTCTGCTAACAAGTGTTTTTGCAAGACGAGAACAAGAAAGTGATTGGTTCAACTGAGGACTCTGTCTCTTAGATCAACCAGTCATGATTTCTGATGTCAATGTTGTAGAAAATACTACATTGTCTGATAGGGTAGATGATGCTTTTTTATGGCATTATAGACAAGGACATCTGGTAGATAAGAGACTGCAAGATTAGCTTCAATATGCTAATGTCAAATTTTGTCAGCATGATTTTTGTTATGTTTGTCCTATGGCCAAGTTAAAGAAAAATCGTTTTCCTTTAAGTATTACAAATGTAAATGTTGTTTTTTATCTTGTTCATATGGACATTTGGGGACCTTTTAGACATCATACTGTGAATGGAATACAATATTTCTTCACTATTGTAGATCATTTCTCTAGATTTACCTGGGTTTTTCTTATGAGACACAATTATGAAGCTTTTGATCTTGTTAAATATTTTGTTAAGTTTTTTTCTACTCAATTTAATAAGACTATTAAAGTGATTAGGTCTGAATGAGTTTCAACTTAGTGACTTTTATGATCAGCATGGCATTATACATCAGACGTCCTGTGTCGACACACCAATGCAATTCTATTTTACGAAGGAAACATCGACATCTCACGAATGTCGCCGGGGGTTGAAGATTCCAGAGTAACTTACCCATTGAGTATTGGGGTTTAAATCTTTAACATGCTGTAAAGTTAATTAATGAAACACCTACACCACAGCTGAAGGAGAGCATCCTTATGAAGTGCTTTATGGTACCAAGCCAGATTATTCTATGTTCAAAGGTTTTGGTCGCTTAGTTTTTTCTTGCACACTTTAGCTTTACAGAACTATGTTTGATTCCAGATGCAGGACATGTGTTTATCTTGGAAACTCAAACACATCTAAGGGTGCTATACTCTTGGACATCACCAACAAAGACATCTTTGTTGCCAGAAAATACTCAATTTCATGAGACTTATTTTCCTTTGTTTTAGTAGGTTTAAGGAAATGATATATATCTTTCTAATATGCCGTTCAATACCACCATGAAAGCTTTTGATGATCTCATTGAGTGAGTCTCAGAGAGCGATTAGGCACAGGAGTAGATGCTACTGAGATTTCTAGTGAAGGACATGCTTCTTTCAATCAAGTACCTATACATGCCCCTGTTCAATTATGGAGATCACCAAGGACAAGATGAACACCAATTTTTTACCAAATTGGTGCTCATGCAATTCATCAGACACCACATCTGTTGAATTAGGTGATGAATATGGATAATCTTTCAGTAGAGTATGCCCGATACATTAATGCAATTGATGCAGTCAAAGAACCTAAAACCTATAATCAAGCCATCAAACATGATGAGTGGAAAGAAGCTATGAAAGAAGAGATTGAAGTCTTACAGAACACTCATACTTAGGAAGTGGTTAATTTACCATCCGGAAAGAAACCTATTAGATGCAAATGAGTGTGCAAAGTCAAATATAATCTTAATGGTTCAGTAGAAGGATACAAGACCATATAAGTGGCATTGATTATCCAAAAACCCTTTCTCATGTTGTCAAGATTACCACAATCAAAGCTTTATTGGTAGCAGCAGCTAATAATTGGCATTTTCCTCAGAGGATGTCAACATAGCCTTCTTGGATGGAGATCTACATGAAGAAGTGTACATGCAGCTATCCCTAGGCTTTGCAACAGACAAACCAAATCAGGTTTGCAGGTTAACTAAATCTTTATATGGTCTGAAGCAAGCCAGCAGACAATGGAATTGAAAATTGACTGAATCTTTGGAAACACAAGGGTTTTTCCAGTCAAAGCATGATCATAGCCTATTTACCAAAGGATGAGGACAATCTTTTATTGATTTGATAGTTTATGTAGATGACATTATAGGAGCAAGTCATGATAACCAATTAATTTAGCAAGTATAATATGCCTTGCACTAGAAAATTTCCATCAAAGACCTTAGCAAATTGAGATATTTATTGGGTATTGAGGCTGCTAGAACCCATAAAGGCATTTCTATTTCTAAAAAACCAAATACACACTAAACATTCTAGAAGAATATGAATTTTGGGGGCCAAAACTTCCAAGACACCTATGGAGTCCAAGAAGACCTTACAACATAGGGATTCACCACTATTGGCAGATAACACTGCATACACATCACTGGTGGGTAAGCTGATTTTTCTCACCTTCACAAGACCAAACACCCCGCGTAGAGCTGTCTCTTCTTATGTTGTTGCTCCTTCTACTTCTTCAGTGCCTCTCGATTTTGAGCACCATGAAGACCATCTGGAGGACTATTATTCTGAGGACTGGTTTTTATTTTTTTGTTGTTTTCTCCATTTCCCGTTTTTATTTTTAGTATTTTTCCGACTTTGGCTACTATGTAAGCAATTTTCATAATTATAATGATTTTGTCGGCTTAATTTGTTTGGAGTTATATTTATTTCTCTTTTACTGCCACGTTGATTATTATATTAGTTTCTGTTACCTCGAGTTTCTCGCTTTGTTTTTGCATGAAAGATTTATTGCAGATTTCCCGGCTAGTCTTATTCACCCGATAGGCACATTTTCGGATACACTTTTGAGCTATGCGCTTAACTCAAGCTAAGCTCCTTTCTTGCTTTTTATCTTTTCAACATTGGGGAAAATGATTCGATTAAGTGGGGGTTAGAAACTTCACTTAGCTTTTGGCATTGTATTTTGCCAATTTTCGATTATCTCAATTTTTTTTGATGCATTTTTCACCATTTTTTATTTTGATTCATTTTCGAAAAAGATTACAAAGATACTAAGTCTTTGATCTTTTGGAGCTAGTGAATTACACCTCTGTTTCATGAACAAATAGACGAGAGTCATGTCAACTTTTGAAGTAGTTGCGTATTAACCACATACTTTTTTTTGAACCGCCTTTTAAGCTCATATAACTCACTTCTTCAGCACGTAGTATAGATGACGCCTTATGTTGACTTGATTTGACCTTAGTTTTCCAAGCTTTGTTTTACCTATGGTCATTTAGGTCATGTTTTGGATCTTATAAAGGCTAAGGATTAACGGAGTCACTAGTTTATCGAATTGAGCGGACCGTGAGGATAGATAAATTTTTGAGAGATGTCCTACATACCCAAAAAAGAATTAAAATTCTTTGGCAAGAGGGTGGCAAGTTCGGTGTTAGATTTGATACAGTTTCTTGCTAGGCCCCCCCATAAGACCATTTTTGATTTCGCATGTATAAACAACAACACTATTTTATCTTTATTTTAAGTTGTAGTTTTTTAGCAAACTCTTATATTTTTGTTTTTATTATCGATTAGTAAAACCAAATTATGACTGTTACATTTTGAGAAAAGTTTTCAAGTATGGTTAAGTAATTTTAACCATTTTAAAATAAGCAATGACACGAGCAACCCCGTTATAGTAGTTAGAGACAATGAGACTACATATTTGATGGAGTGCTCCAACACTTGGATTATTATTGAACAGCGGAAGCTCATGATATGATTAAATTTGTTGGAAATAAAATATTAGTTTTGATGATGATTCATCTCTCTTAGTTAATTGTTTGTTTACACCCCATTGATGAAGTCTTTGAAACTAGTCATTATATAGGAAAAGCTAAAAGATGTCTAGAACTAAATGTATAGGTTTTACTAAAGTCTGATAATTGTATAGGTTATATCAGACAAGCACTGTAATCAATAGAAGTGTCGTAAAACTAAAAACTGGATATCATCTAGAAAACTGGATATTGACTTAAAACTGTAAAGAGTCAGTAGAACTTAGAACTAAAGTTTACTCATAATTGAAGAAGGTAAGTTCACTGAAGGACACAGACTCGGTTGAATTATCTAGAACTGAAGGCTGAGGGAACAAACTCAGTATTTGAAGACCTGAGGGACACTGACACAGTGGTAGAAGATTGAAGAACTGAGGGTTCAAACTCAGTTATGAAAATTTAAGCGACTGTAAAGTTAGAATTCAGGAAAGTCTGTGATGGCCTGAACTGACTTTATGGATCTTGAAAGAAGACCTAAGAATCATAAGGACAATGATATCTTAGATGATTTGTATAAGGAATGGTGTAATCTGATCCAGTCATATAAAACAGATAAATAGAGTGCTAAGTTTAGAAGAAGAGTAAAAACTCAGTTAATGCTCTAAGTCAGTTAACAAACTGAAAACTGACACACTCAGTATAAAAATGAACAGGACACTCGGTTTATAGTCACCATCCAAGCAACTAAAATTACATTCGAACGTTATAAATCAAGGATATTAATTGGATGAAGAATCGACATGTCGAACGGTCACCGACACCTGACATCTGGAAATATAGACGTTGATACAATTCAAATTCAAACAAGATGAATGTTGGACCTCACACTATAAATAGAGGACTTGGCATCAAGGATCAAACACCGAATTAACAAGATTACAAGCGTTTTTGTGCACAAGTCTAGTTCATCTGAATTGCGATCAATATCTGCGCTCAACAAGATCACATCCAGATTTCTTCAAGTGTTCAAGCTACATCGATCAAATCCAAATTTCGACACATAGAAGAACCACAAGCAAGAATCAATTTATTGATTCTCAGCCCAACTTTGATTCTTGATCAAAGGTTTAGACTGTGAAGCGATCCGGTCAAGGATTTTCCAAAGACAGATTGTCATTTGCGATCGGGTAGACTATGGTTGTGGTGGTAGGCGGTGAAGAGGCAATACAACCCTCCAAGGACCCGAGTGGCTCAAGCGGTTGGAGAGCGTAAATCGACTGTTCTTTGATTGTTTAGATAGTGACACTAGGGAATAGTCAAGGACTATCGTTTAGGACTTTTGTAACAAATAGTACCTCAAAGAGTTCAATTGGAATTTTCCTCCTACATCACAGGGGAAGAGTGGGTAGCGAGTGATTACACCACGGAACCATTATAATTCTTGCACGATTTACTTTATGTATTTACGTTCAGTCATTCATTTATTAGCATTTATTATTGTTTATCCAGCAAACTGAAACTGATAGTTATACTCATTCACAGTTTACAAACTGACATTCACCAGAATTCAGTTTTTGCATACTCAGCTTTTTCTTACAGAATCAACAAGATCTTGATAAAGGCTAAAACTTAATTCCACTGCCAGTTGACTCTGTTTTTGTTATAAGTCAGTTTGACTTAGACTCAGCTTAGTCAGCTCAACTCCACACAAGTTAAAACTGAACCTTAATGTTTTACATCTAGTTTTTGGTTACAAGTTTATTCACCCCCCCTCTAAACTTTTGTTAGCCTTTCCAAGGGACCAACAATTGGTATCGGAGCAGTGTTCTTTAACAAGCCATTGTTGAAAAGTCACTTGCCCTAGTTATATCATCTAGTTGTTCTCCTGAAAAAGCTCAGTTTTTCAGTTTCCAGTCTTTGCATAATCCAGTTTTCATTCACTCACACAATGGATAACAATGTATGCCAGACATATGCTAATGTGCAACATGGACAGATTTGATGAATACATATATCATTTGCAGGCCTTTCTAGCAACCTCTCATGATGAGATGATAGACGTACTGACTGATGGACATATCCAAATTACTCACATGCAAATTGTAAATGGTGCTCAAGTTAGAGTTCCCAAGCCCAAAAGCAAGTGGACCGATGATGACCGAAAGAGGAATAACCTGAACAATGTTGCTATGGATATCATACTCAGAACTCTTGACAGCAATATGTATCTGAAGGTCAAGGATTACTCAACCGCAAAGGAAATATAGGAGAAACTTCAACTGATCTGTGAAGGAACTGACTCCATAAAAAAAAGATCATAGTTTCCAAACAGAAGTTTGAAAATTTCAAGATGAAGTCAGGCGAAAATATTGATCAGATGGAAACAAGATTCAGTGCCATAAAGGACGTACTAGCATTACTCAAGATTGAGTACACCAAGAAGGAGATCAACACTAGAATCTTGAAGGCTTTACCCATGTGCTGGAAGATGAAGGTCACAGAAATGGAAGAATCAAGATGACTTGACATAGAATATTCCTTCAAAATCTTCTCAGATCTAAAGGCTTATGAATTTAGTGAGAATTTCACTAGCACAGCTGCAATAATCAAGGCTCTGGAGAAACCTAAAACAAAAGCTCTCACAGCAGCCACAAATGATAATCAAGAAACCTCATCTAGCAACCTTCAAAAATTGGATGAGATAGAAGAACTGATGGCCTTAATGATGAATATAATTTGAAGAATGAAGAGTGGACATCCATTCACTCACAAGTATATCAAGAAGACTCCTGAAAAGAGAAAAGACGATGAATATCTCTGCTTTAACTGCAAGAAGCTTGGACACTACAAAGTTGAATGTCCAGTGATAGTAAAAGACTCGAAAGAACGAAGAACGGCGTAAGAGCACTCTTAGCCGGAGATGAGTCAGACTATGAAGCTGGCACTGAAAGATTATCAGATGATATAGTTCTAATGGCTCGTATAGAGGATCCAAATGAGGTATGTGAATCTAACTCTAAATATTCCTAAGCTCAGATTTCTATGCAAAATGCTTGTTCTTCGACTGTTGACTCCAATCCAAGAAATCTAGAGTTAGAAGAAACAATTGACGAATTGATGAATCAGCTAGTAACCATTCAAGCTGGGTATGAATTAATTAAAGCTGAGAAAGAAGCTCTAATTCTTGAAGTTGAAAGATTGAAATCTGAAATGAACATGATGAAACCCGACTAGAATCGATAAATAGAAGAGTCAAGATCGACCATCTTGCATCGGCACAAGAATCGAATCTTTTGCTCAATCAAGTTCAACTACTGGATTCAAATCCGGAAATCCATATAGAGACAGAACTGGCTTAGGTTTTGATACGCAGCAATCTTCTAAGTAATGAACTAGCAAAGCTGCTGAACCTAATATCAAAAATGGTATTAAGTTTGTAGCCGAGAAACTTCCACAAACTGAGAAAATTGCTCAACCAATAAAGTCAGCATCACAATAGTCAACTCAGTTTTCTAAGAAAACAGCTGCACCTACCAATAAAGGTAAATCAAAAGGTAGATCAGTTGTACCTCAAGGAAACAGAAATAGTAGACCAACTACCAGATCTACAAAAGCTGATCAAGTCAAGAACCAGATAATTTTTAATCAAAGTAAATCTAAGAATGTTAATCATTCAAGGATTCACACAGTCAGGGGGAAAGGCAGATTATTTCCTACTGATGAAGATTGGAATTTTACTGAAACTATTGATAATACTGATAGGAACATTCATTCTAGACAAAAGACTTATCGAAGTCTTAGTTCTTGACTCGATGAGAACTTATCCCGCCTCGAGAAAAGCCTTAGTACGGAAGTCAGCCTAGACCTCAGTACAAGATGAATGATGGTTATTATTCATCGTTTAACAATAAAAGGCATTTTGGAAATCAGTTTCAGCCGAAAGACTTGAGAGAACATATAAATAAGACACAGTCCAAAAATAGATACTATGGGAGTGTGGCTTATATTTATGAAAATAAGTGCAACAATTTCCGGAGAAGACCTTATGGAAATATCCCTCGAGTTGTACTGACAATTGACCACTATGGACCCAAACAAAGTTGGGTACCTAAAACATTTTAATTTGTTTTGTAGGATATTTGGTATTTTGACAGTGGATGCTCTAGAAACATGACAAGGAGCAAGGACTATCTAGTTGATTTTATGGCCAAAGATGGACCAAGAGTAAATTTTGGAAGCAAGGATAAACCAGGATTCACGAAAGGTTATGGAACCCTAATCAAAAATGGACTTACTATCAAGAATGTATCTTATGTGAAAGGACTTCATTACAATCTACTCAGCACAAGTCAATTCTGCGACATGGAATACAAAGTAACATTTGATAAGGAATTATGCATTGTCGTCAGCGAAACAGCATTCCAAGTAGTTCTTGCCGGACGAAGGGAAGAGAATATGTATGTTGTAGATTGGTCTACAGCAGTTTCAGAAACTTGTTTGATTGTGCATACCAAGTCAGAACTCAGTTGGCTATGGCACAAGAAATTGAGACACCTCAATTTCGATGATATCAACCTACTAGTCAAGAAGAACTTTGTGATCGGACTACTAGAAACGTTACACAAGATGGATAGCTTGTGTGATGCATGTCAACAAGGAAAGCAAACCAAAGCAAGTTTCAAGACTAAGTCTCAGCACTCAACAACCAGAGTTTTAGAACTGATGCATAAGGACTTATTTAGACCAATTATACCAATCAGTGTTAGTGGAAAGAATACACCTTGGTGGTAGTTGATGACTTTTCACGATATAATTGGGTTATCTTCATGATAAAAAAGAGTGAAACTAAGCAACAGCAGATAGAACTTCTCAATAGACTCCAAAATCAGAAAGGAATGACAGTAGTCAAGATTAGATCTGACAAAGGAACAGAATATCTCAACAATATAATCATTGAGTATTGTGGAGAAAATGGAGTACTACATCAGCTTGCAGCTATAGCAACACCTCAACAGAATGGAGTAGCTGAAAGGAGAAATAGAACACTCAAAAAAGTTGGAAGGACTATGATTTGTGAATCAAAGCTACCAGAAAGATATTGGGCAGAAGCAGTGAATACAACTTGCTACACTCAGAATCGAGCTCTTATGAATAAGAGACATGAAAAGACACCTTATAAGATTTAGAATGGAAGAAAACCAAATGTCTCATATTTTCATGCCTTTGGAAGTAAATGCTTTATTCATAATAATGGAAAGGATCAGCTCAAGGTTTTTCATCCCAAAGCTGATGAAGGAATATTTCTAGGATACTCAAGTGTCAGTAAAGCTTTAGAGTATTAAAGAAACGAACACTCAAGCATGAAGAATCAATACATGTGGTTTTTTATGAACCAAAATTCACTGGAGATACAATTGAAGATAAAGAAGAACCAGTTTCTCAGTCTCAGTCAGAGAAGACCCCAGAACTAGTCTTTATAGACATTGAATGATTAAGGATTTCAGATTCTTCGGATCGAGATCGATCTCGATTGCGATGAATGAACTCACACTCGAACAACAACAACAAAAGCGACGAAACACAAGATGATCAAGCTCAAGAAGAACCAATTCAACAAAATGAAGACCCTTTGATGGAACCCCAGTACATCAATGGATGAGAGATCACCCCAAAGAACAGGTGATAGGTGATTTCCAAGCGGGGAGTTCGAGACAAGACATCAATTGGATGCTATGATAGCCGATTTCTATCTCGATCTAAACCCAAAGAAATTGAAGAAGGTTTAAATGATCCAGATTGGATTCCAGTTATGCAAGAAGAACTCAACGAATTTGAGAGAAATCAAGTTTAAGAATTAGTAGACAAGACATGTTGGTCCCTTGAAAAGGCTTTGGTTAAGTTTAGAGGGGGGGTGAATAAACTTAACACTTAAAACTTTTTTTGGAGTTGACAAACTCATCAAGGTCGATGAGTTTGTCGACTATCGGTTGTCACCGACCACTCAATAGTCTGCTGACTATTAATGTTACTGAATTTGTTGCAGCGGAATATATTTAAATTAAGCCTTATTACTTGTTGTTAAAAAGATGATACTAAGTATCGAATACTCAGTAGTGTAAGTGTGTAATTCAGTTGCTAGTTTCAGTATGTTGATGTGATCAGTATGCAAATTGCTAAATTTAAATGCAGAAAGTAAAGTAGGCAAGATTTATAGTGGTCCCGGGTGGTGTAATCCTGTCAGTCCACTCTTCTCTTGTGATGTTGGAGAAAATTCACTAGAGATCCTTGAGGTTGTAGTTACAAAAATCCCTAAGCTGTTTGTCCTTCACCAATGACTATGGCTTCACAAACTGAACACTTGAAATAGGTAGGATTACTGCTCCAAAGTATTCCACTGGTCCTTGAAGGGTAGGATTGCCTCTTCACCAGCTCCACCACAAAAAACAGTTCTTGACACCCAAAGGATGCTTCTCTGTCTTCAGCAAACTTCTTGTAAAAGAAGAGTTGAATCAAGTAAGTGATTTAGCTTTCAGTAGCTTGATCAGGATGAAATGATCAGCAGCTTGAGGTCTTCAAGTGTGTATACTTGATGTAACTTGATAGCAGGTTACACTTGAAGAAATTTCTTGATCAGTAAATATAAGATTAGTGAGTGTGAGCAGGGTGTTTTTCTTGATTAAACCTTGATAGCTTCGTATGGATTAATTGTTGTTCATCAATTTTCATCACCTTGAATCTGAGTCAGGAGTCTATTTATAGGTGTGAGTCTTTTGAATTGTGTTTGAATTTCAAAAGTAGCCGTTTCAGACTTGTCTCCATCTTGACTTGCTTTTTGTCTCTGTTCATAGTACTGACACTCAGCTTTTTGTCAGTTTTCAGACTGTTCCCCTATTGACTTATAACCATTGGATAATCCTCCGAATCTTTCCAACGTTCCTTTTATCTTGACCATTGATCTGTTGACAATATCAAGGCTTGTAATCCATCATTATCCATTTAATTATCCAATGTAACTTTTGATTAAATCAAGATTTAAATTCAGCAGATATTAGAAATATATCAGCCTTATCTGTCAGCTGACTTAAGTCTGCTATGTTTTTAAAACACTTTAGCTGACTACTTTGCATCTAACTTTTTATTGAGAAGTTAGAGTACACCATTTTGATTATAACTAAGTTCCAATCACCACTTAATATATGGAACTTAGACCTTGTACACAAGGTATATGTTGTTAGTAATACCATCCGCAACGGAAGCGATTTATGGATCTAGATCTATATAATATGCGTAATAAAACAACTAGATCTATTCTACAAGGGGGATGTAGATCATACCTCTTGAATCTCAAAATTCAAGTTGAAGAACCGCAAAGGATGAATGTGAAGATGTGAAGAGCACCACAGTCTTCCGATCGTGTGATCCAAGCAATTCCCGGTGGAAGGAATTCTCGACTCGAACCCTTCCGATATGCTACCGGAAAAATCTCCAAGATTTCTCCCCAAATCTCCCTTGGCCGAAATTCTTTTCGTCTCTCTACTATAGGGAGAAGTCGAAATTTATCATTGTGCATAAGGCTTGGGATAACTCTCTTTATATAGGAGAGTAAAACTTAGCCTCCAAGGATTTTTATTTATCAAACAAAATAAATCCTTTAATAAAAGATAATTCCATAATATTCTAGAACAAATCTAGGATAATATTTATCTTTATTATTTACCATAAATATTTATCCAATAAATATTTTATGCACATGTCTTATTAATCACAAGAAAACTAATTTCTTGCTCCAAAAATAAGAGGGGGGGCGCCACTTTTATGACCTAGTCATAATTAATTTTTGGCTATAACACAATTGGGCCAAGTTTATGAAAAATGTCTTTTCCACATATTTAATTATTTAGCCCAATTAATTTAATAGTCCACTAAACAATTAATTCACATATCGTTTTAATAAAGTCCACCAAGAACTAAATTAATATTATTAGGATTCGACGTCCGAGAATAGCTATGCTATATTAGGAGGCACGTCGGGGACCATGGACTAATAATCAGCGGCTCCGATAAATCAAATAAATGATTATGGAATAATTATATTCGATAAATCAATCACAGGAATATGCCACCATAATCCCGTGACTGCACTCCTCCGATTATAAGATTATATTTATCTCCTCACGAGAATAATAATAAGCGTCCATTGATATAATCATTACATATGGATTAATCCTCCATGCAGACTGTTCATTTTAAATCGGGAAGTTACCGTTAACCCTTTTAGAACCTCTTATCCTTATTTACCATTAACCCCTAGTGATCAATTAATTCATACAACTCACCGGTAGCTAATCGATGTAATATGAACTCGCATGCGATCGATCGTTTCTAGGATTAACAAATAAGGAATCGTCTATCTACTTCCATAAATGGAAGGAATGGATTCCGTATCTGTGATAACACGGACTACTCACTCAATCGAAAGATAATGCCAAGATGGGGTAATTCGGACCACAGACTCGGTGTAATCCTTAACCGTCAAGTCAAACTTCATACGATTCAAGCGGTTGGATTGTGATCACCTCGAGATTAAGATATATCCATAAATATGATCATCCATTGATTCGATAAGACTTCTCGATTACGGAATTATATCGTGAACTCTAATCAAATCGGTCCAAATTTCTATATGATATATCTATCATATATAAATGCCCCATTAGGTTCTCTTAACCGAAAGTCCGGATAAGACAATCACACCTATTGTGTTCTGGGCGCATTAATAGCACGTTAAAGGAGAGACCCGATACTCTCGATTAACTTCACTACGGGCTAATTGTATTTTAAGTACATCTTCACTAACTCAATCCTCCTGTGTATATACCATACACCGAGTTAAGTGATTACATAAACGATATACTTTGGGTTTTCTGTAGTGTAGATACTATTGTCACATCGGTGATTATGAGAATAATAAATATGAATAATAACGTCAATTCATTTATTAAATAAAACAATTACAAAATTGTCTTTCGGGCATCACACCTAACAATCTCCCACTTGCACGAAAGCATGTGATTAATTGTTTTAGAGCACACCCTATTATTTAAAATACAACAAACTATCACTCCCACTTGCTCTAAAGCAAATGAGACATGTCTCTAATACCTATAGTCTCCAAGTGTCGACTAAAAGCTTCAATCGACAAATACGTCTTGGTGAATGGATCGGCGGGATTATCGGCGGAGGCGATTTTCTTGACGGAAATGTCCTCTATCGACAAAATCGTTGATCACCCAAAGATTTTCTCTCTATATGCTTCGACTTCTTGTGCTTTCGAGGTTCTCTGGAGTTGGCAATGGCCCCATTGTTATCACAATAGAGAGTAATAGGATCTTCAGCATTCGGGACAACGCCTAATCCGATGAACTTTCTTAACCAAATCGCTTCTTTAGTGCCTCCGAGGCCGCTATGAACTCGGCTTCCATTGTTGAATCGGTTTGTCTTTGGATTGCTTTTGGCTTCTCCATTCTCTTTGCACCGCCACCAAGCGTAAACACTTGAACTGCAGGTAGATTTAGAATCATCTCTGTCTGATTGAAAATCGAATCGGTGTACCCCGCTAGCTCCAAACTCCCACTCGAATAGACGAGCATATAATTTACGGTTCTCTTCAAATATTTGATGAGATTCTTTCTTTCTTTGTCGGTCACGGTTGCCTGGATTTGGTAAAACGGTGACTAATCCAACGCCGTAACAAATGTCGTGTCTCGTACACCTCATAGCATACATAAGACTACCAATGCACCAAGGCATATGGCACTCTTCCCATAGCTTGACCTCTTGAGGGGTTTGAGGCCCCGAGACTTAGATAGGTAAACGCCGTGACGGGTTGGTAGAAAACCCTTCTTTGCGTTCTCCATATTGAAGCGTGCAGCAGACCTTATCTATATAAGTTGCTTGGGACCAGAGCTAACATCCTGTTCTTACGATCCCTTATAATTTGGATCCCTAGAACATAACTCGCTTCTCCCAAATATTTCATTTGGAATTGCGTGGTCAACCAACTTTTCACGTCGGACATCATCCCTTATCGTTGCCAATTAGGAGTATGTCATCAACGTACAACACTAGAAATACAACACTATCTTTGATAACCTTCTTGTACACACAAGATTCACAAAGTGGTGTTCAAATCATAAGACTTGATCGTGTGATCGAATCTATGATACCAGAGCGAGATGCTTGCTTCAACCCATAAATGGATCTCGAGCAACTTGCACACCATGTGCTCTCGACCTTCTTCAATGAATCCTCCGTTGTTTGCATATAGATTTCCTCGTCAAGAAAGCCGTTTAGAAATTTGTCTTAACATCCATTTGCCGATTTCATAATCCGGACATGCGCAAAAATCGAAAGGAGGATGCGGATGGTTTTCATCATGGCCCACAGTGAGAAGGTTTCCTCGTAGTCTATACCCTCTCTTGTGTGTAACCTTTGGCTACCAACCGTGCTTTGAAGGTTTCAACCTTCCCATCTACTCCTCTCTTTTACGCTTGTAGAGCCATTTACATCCAATGGGCCTTTCACCCCGAGGAAGTTCTACAAGTTTCGGACCAGTTAGAGTACATAGACTCCATCTCTGATTCATTCGTCAATCCATTTATCCTTATCGTGATCCAAAGAAGGCCTTCTTATAGGTCGGAGGATCATCTTCCACCCCATCGAGGCGACTACGTTTGCCTCTAAATCCATGCCGTGCCGAGCCGGTGGCCGAACCACTCGCGCGATGCGTCTGGGTGGAACAGAATGTCGGAAGTATTTGTTGTATTATTAGTGTTGTTTATAGGAACATCGGCAGCCACCACAATAGGCTGATGTCATCGGAGAGTAATTCCTCTAGTACAATTGTACTTGAGGTCTGTGGTCTTTCATATAACTTTCCTCCAAAAACGTAGCATTAGTCGAGACTAGAACTTTGTTATCTTCCGGATCGTAAAATAGACCACCACGTGTACCTTTTGGATAGCCTACAAACAAACATACTTTTGTACGTGATTGTAGCTTGGTAGTCTTGTCCATCAGCACATGTGCAGGACAACCCCGTATGCGGAAGTGACGCATGCTTTCGCGACGTCCCGACCACATCTCAATGGGTGTCTTTTCGACAGACTTTGACGGTACTGCATTCAAAATGTAGACCGCTACTTCTAAAGCATAACCCCAAAAGGATATAGGTAGTGAGGCGTAGCTCATCATTAATCTAACCATGTTAATCAATGTCCTGTTTCTCCTCTCAGCAACTCCGTTTTGTTGAGGTGTCCTAGGCGCTGAACGTTGGAAACAAATTCTTTTTTCAGCCAAGTAGTCAATGAACTCAGTATCTAAATACTCACCTCCGCGATCCGTGCGAAGGCATTTCAATGACTTGCCTAGTTGCCTTCGGCTTCTGCTTGGAACTCCTTGAACTTTCCAAAGACTCGGACTTTCTATGCGGCAGATAAACATAACGAATCTCGAGTAATCATCAATGAAAGTCACAAAGTACTCGTATCCGCCTCTGGCTTGTATCGTTCATCGGACCACAAAGGTCCGAATGCACTAAGTCTAGAGTTCTGTGGCTCTATTACCCTTTGATGAGAAAGGGCGCTTAGTCATTTTTCCCTCCAGGCAACACTCGCAGACAGGCAGTGTGTCAACAGATGACTCACCTAAGGCATTAACCTTTTCAAGTCTTTTGAGTCTTTCCAAGGAAATATGGCCAAGCCTTAGATGCCACAAGTATGTTTTATCTTCTTTTACTTGAGAAACTTTACGCCTTTTGCGAGATCTTTGATGAGCAGTTTTAAACATTTCAGTATTAAGTAGGGGAGCTTTATGTGGTCTTACAAAATATAAACCGTTTTCATTTATAGTTGAACACAATTCAAAGCCATTCTTTGAAATAACAAATTCACCATTCAAACATGAAACAAAAATGATTGTTCAACTAAGGCGAATTAAGAAATCAAATTTCTCCTGAAATTGGGAATAAAATAAACATTGTCCAAATGTAAAATTCTATTATTAAAATGCAAGTCCACAGCTCCCCTTTGCTTTAGCTTGAAATGGCGCCCAGTGCCTACTCGCATCACTTGAGAACCCTCTTCCAGGCTCATAAATGCGAACTAAGAATCTGCAATGAAGAACATACATGGTTAGTAGCGCCCGATTATCAAGTATCCAAGTGGACACATCTTTAGCTACATTAAAAGATTCCAAGAATAGTAATTCCAAATTACCTTTCTTATCTTTCCCAGCGGCAGCCTTGACTTTGCCATCTTTCACATCACGAAGATATTCGGGACAATGGCGTCGCCAATGTCCTACCTCCTTACAGTAAAAGCATTTGCCCTTGGGCTTGGACTCGTCAACTTTCTTGGCAGCCTTTTTCTTCATTGGCTTGGGCACGGGTGCAACACTACCCTTCTTTTTCGGGTTTGGCCTTAGGCTTGTTTGATGACCTGGCCGGCCATATTGGCTTCAACTTTCTTATCCCTACTTGGACCTTATCTTTCGATAGCAGGCCCTCGTAGATAGTCGATTCATTCGACATCACGTGTCATGGTCAACTCATATTTGCCCATCAGATACTGAGTTTTGAACGGGATAAACTCAGGAGTCAACGATTCCAAAATCATTGATACTTGAGTTGCTTCATCGAACTTTGATCCATGAATACCGGCGTCATTGAAGTAATGGCGATCATATTCGAACATGACCATTCAACGCTTGACCTTTCTTCAATTTCGTGTTGACGGCCAACCTGATGGCATCGTGTCTTGCTTGGTTGCTAGGTGATCCAAACATCGTAGTAAGTTTCCGCATGATTTCTCCTGCAGACTCAAACTCTTCAATCTGGGTCCTAATAACCTCCGACACTGCCGCCAGGATGATCCCACGAGCCCGGTTATCTGCTTCGATCCAGCGATTACGCTGTTCGATCTCAGCTTTACCAGGTTTTTGGATCGCCAGCGTAGGGCATTCAGAAGTAAGTACATGTTGCACATTCTCAGACGTGAGTACCACGTTTAAGTTACTCTTCCATTTCTTAAAGTTGTTTCCCGTTAATTTTTCAGACAGTAAAGCAGAAATTTGAGCAGACATTTTGCTGAAAATAAAATGACATGTATTAATTCAAGTTTAACACTACTATATTAAATTTTAGGAATTGTAAACTAAAAGTAAGTCTACTCTACCATTCCAAGGTTTTAACCTCGCATCTCAGTGCCGCCGTAGGGTAGGTCAAAGAGATGACGGTTAAATCGAGACAATTTCATCAATGAATAACTTGTGAGAATCAAACATCCCACGAGAATCGAACATCCCTTTATTCATTGACTACCTTCCTTTTTTAGCCTAGATATTTCCAAAAATATCCTTTATGAGTGTGACCTACTATATCGGATCTCTTAGGTACGCCCCGAGTGTGCCGTGTTCTCGGTGAAATTTATGGTTTTTATCGCATTATTAGAGAACAATATCTTTCGTATTTTAGTAATTTTTAGAGAAAATTATATGTTTAAGGCGTGAATTTGAATAATGGGTTTAGAAGTGTCAAAAGTGTAATTTGGGCGCTTTTATGTGTTAAATTTATTGAATTATTATTATTTGGGGATGACTACATGTTTTCCATGTTTTATCTGTTATGTAGATGCTTAATTTGGAGTGCATAAAGAGGATAAATGAGGCTCAATTCGAATTATAAGAGATAAATATGGAATTGGCTTGAAGAAGAATGGATAACTATGAAGAAATCCGATCCTCAGCATATTGGACGGGCGTCCACTGATCCAGACGAGCGTCCAGGAGTGAACTGGCGTCCATGAAGCGTCCAGAGTCATATTTTACATCTGAGTCTTGAGGCGTAAGTTTGAGCAGCGTCTCGAATCTCCGTCCAAATAAATGAGCAGCGTCCATGACCTTGGGCGGCGCGTCGAGGCCGACTTAACCCTAGCCGACCTAAAATCCTATAAATAGCGGCGTGTACTAAACCTAGGGGACATCCCATACGCATCATTCACTCATAACAAACCCTAGCGGCCGCGATTATTCAAGAGAGAGAGTCAAAGATGTATCTCTCCATTCCAATGATTATGTCTAACAACATGATTGTTGGCTAAACGCATAGCAGTGGAACAACCGGAGGATATCACATCAACGTCATCACAACCATGATTTGTTAGTTTATCTTTAGTTATGATTTTGAATACGCTGTTTTATTTATCGTTTGAATCCTGATTTAATCGTTGCGAGTTTCATTAGATAGGAATGTCAATGAACTTCTATGTTGTTTGAATTTTTATGGAAATATAATTCAACAATAGGTTTAATTCAATCGATACGATTAATGTTATTTTGAGGAATCAAATATCGTTAGTTGGGTATTACAATTCGGGAACGAATTGTTGATCTTGTGATGAATGTTATTTGTTTTTTCTTGGAAAAGTAAACAAACTCTAGAAATTGATCTAAAGGAATTTAGTCGGTTTCGTGATTGATCATACCAATAAAACTGTATTCGAATCATAAACTGGTTGTTTGATTGTTGAGTGATAGATTCTAGGTGTTCTACTGTCTCCCCTTTATAATTTGATACAAAAATCGTTTGCTTCAACGTTAGTTTTAAGTTCTAGTTTTACAAACCCTAGTTTTACGCACTTTTCATTCTTTGTTCATAGTTAGACGCTTTCGTCCGCAATAGCGGCCGCCGTCCATCTTGCTGCTTTTCTTATTTTACGCTTGTTTTTTATTTCGCTTTCTGTTTTAGTTCTTAGATTCGTGACATAACCGACTTAGAGTTATATCTTAATCGACAACCGTCATTTATTCCCTTAGGGCGACTCGGCAACACCTTATACTACGTTACCTTATACTTGGGGTGTTCCGATAATATAAATTTAAAACACGTTTTCAACGAACAAGTTTTTGGCGCCGTTGCGGGAATCGTAACGGTTGTCGGATTCTATTTAGGAAAATTTTACGTGTCAAAAGGGGTCGTTAGGGCACGCGTAGTATTTTGACCATAACTTTCGGCTCGAGTGTCCGTTTGGAGCGCAGGACCCCAATTCGGAAAGCTCGTTCCGGCGCCGACGACGTGGTGAACTGCCGTAGACCGTTCAGTGCGTTTTCGAGGTCAAAATCCACTGTTTTCCCCTCCTTTTTGGCCCTAGAAGATTTCAACACGTTTTTTTTTTACCGTCTTAGTGTTTTTCTTGTTTTTAAATTTTTCGTAGGTATAGTTTCTCTAGTTAGTAACTTTCTTAGGTTTTGGATTAGTTTTGTTTTCCTTAGTCTCAGTTTGTTTATCCTCTGTTTCCTGTTGTTTTTCTGCTCTGATCCTCGTTTTTTTCAGCTTTTGAACGAACGTCCAATCATACAGACGCTCGTCCATTCTGAAAAATTTCCTTTTATCTGTTTACTGGTCAAACGAGCGTCTGGTCATCCAAACGCCCGTTTGTTTAGTAAAAACGCCTCTGAACTGCTTTTAGTATACCAGACGAGCGTCTATTGAATCAGACGCCCGTCCTGGAACTTCCTGCAGCAGGCCGCTTTCGTTCACGATTACGAACGCCCGTCCGTCTATCTTTCTTGTTCTTTTCTCTTCATCTCTCGCCTTGTACTCCAAGGTTAACTCTTACAACTTTGACTTTTAGTCGATGTTGACCTCTCTGTTGTCCTCCTGGTTTATGCAAACCCGGAAGCAGAAGGACCTCTCCTTTTTGATCCAGGCCGGAACGGTCCATCCTAAGAAAAAGGCTTTTTCCCGATCTAGACATCATGGTGACCCGGTTCAAAATCCGAATCTAGTTCCTCCTAATCCAGCCCTCCCAAATCAAAATCCGGACCCTCAAGCTCAAATTTGAATCGGCTCCTTCAACAAATACAGGTTGTTACAACAACAACAGAATCAATAGTGGGCTACAAAACCAATTGCAACAACTCCATCAAGCCCAAAGCAAGCCCAACTAAATCAAGACCCCTATGCCCCTTATCTTAACCAAGACTTCTGGAGGGGCATAGACCTATTCGACCTCCGGATATGGGGCAAGTACATTTCGATCCAAGAATGGAGTGGTTGGACCGGTCCAAAATAGCTCTTTTCATGGCACCTTGCTCAAGAAGATCCTCATGACTTCTTGTCCACTTTTGTTCAAATTTGCGAAGCGAGCCACTATCCGGTGTTGATTCTGAGATTGTTAAGTGAAACTTTTCCCGTTTGCTTTAAAAGTGAAGCAAGCAGATGGTTCAAATCCTTACCCCATCACTCTCTCATACCGGGCCGATGTTAAAAGAGCCTTCGCTCAAATTCGTTTCACCTGGAACGATAATAGGCCTTAAACGTGATATAGCTAATTTTGAGCAATTAGAAGGAGAAAGCGTAGGAAAGGCCTGGGAAAGGTTGAATTTGTTAATGAAGAAATGCCCTAACCATGGATACACTCGACATGAGCTCCTAGAATTATTCTATCGGGGTGTTACTCAACCCAATAGATATTATCTAGACTCACGACTCATGGATCTTTTAGGCGGAGGAGATGATGCTGCCTATAGGTAGTGAAACAATTGCCAAGAACAACATGTGGTCAACCTCTAGGAAGACCCATGTTGAGGAAGATAAGAGGAAATCAAGGTGCAAGCGATCTGTGACACGAAGTTGGTTGCTCAAGTAGAAATGATAAACCAACAGATGGCTAATTTACAAATGCAAACAACGAGGGATCGGCGGATATGAGTCTTACGGGAACGCAGAGCGAGCAATGAGAACGGAGATGAAGTAAATGCGATAGGCAACCGTAATCAAACTTTTAAGTAATTTCAATCAAAATTACGGTCAATCAAGCTATAATCCAAACCGTAACTTTTCTCGGAAATCCATGAAACAGCTTATTATACGCCACCTGGCGCATCCAATTCCAACCACCCTTCAACTCCAACAATCAAAAGCCCCAAGGCAATTGGGCTCAAACGCCAAAATCCACAGCCCACCTCTATCTCTCTCAAAGAAATTCGATGAGCTAGTAGATATGGTGCAAGCACTAGCCACCGGTCAAAAGGCGATAGAGAGACAGATTGGCCAGATGGCTGATCAACAAGCAAGCAGGCCCCAAGGAAGACTGCCGAGTTACACAGATAAAAATCCTAAGGCAGAAGTAAGTGCCTGTAATGCCATCACACCGCAGTGGAATTATGGACAAGAGGAGGAGTTGAATGCAGTTACACTTAGAAGCGGAAAGAAAGTTGGACCCGAAAGGCGCCGGGAAGCGAGTAGCCCTCCCGACGCCATGAGTTCGGGAGGGGATAAGCAAAGAACAAATACCAAGAAAGCGGCGGTGGCGAGAGCCGAATGATAACGATTCTTCGGGAGGGAGTGATGAGGATGTTGAAAAGAATAGTCGATGGCCGAACCCACGACTAAAAAGAAAGTGAAAAAAGTTTGTCAGATGGAAGGATAAGGAGGATGAAGCCATTAAAAATCAAATTCCAATCAATCATCCGAAAACCCTTCCTTATCCAGCAAAGAAAAATGAGAATACTTTGAACTCGGATAAAACTTACGATGGAGTGAGGAAGTCGCTTAGAAACCATGGTGACTATGCCTCTTGCCGAAGTGTTAATCGAGATGCCTAAATGCTCCAAGTTTCTTAGGGCGCTTTGTGGAAGTAAGAAGAAGGCGAAAGGAATGGCGGATGAAGTGCTAAACGAAGAATGCTCGGCAATTTCTCGAGCATTGCAATAAAGCGTGGTGACCCGGGACGACCTTCGATCTCTTGCATGATCGAAGGCCGCGACGCTCCCACAATGTCTTATGCGACTCTGGTGCCTCTGTTAATGTGATGCCTTTGAACATCTGCAAAAGTCTCGGCTGGACAAAAGGCTAAGGAGCGCCCGTCTCTCTTCGATTGGTGGACAAATCTAGCCGTTTAGCAACCGGTTGCGTTAACAATGTCCTTACCCATGTTAAACAATTGGTGTTTCCAACCGATCCGGGTTATATTGGACTACCAATCGACAAGGAAATGCCCACGATCCTAGGCCGGCCTTTCTTGGACACCGCCTTGCCACCATTGACTTCCACACCGGCCAAATTACCTTGAGAATAGGAGACACTTCCATTTCCATCGAGCAAGGTAAAAGTTCAAGAATCCCCAATTCAGGGAATTTCATTCATTGAGGCAATTTATGGGGATGAATCGACCACGATGAAGAGCTCATGAGAGAGAAAGCCCTGGATGTCATAAATCACGAAGAAGAGGAAAACAACTGTTCAAGAGCCGTAGTCACCGTAGAGTTTGTCTCAACAAATTGCGATATCTTGAGCCTATAAGTGAGCAGAAAAAATTTGGGACATTCCAGAATGAGCGGTAGTGATCTCGAAGGAGCTCAATCAGTGGACTTTAACCTTGCGAAGAGGAAGTTTTAATGGGAAGCTGGGATGAAATCGAATTCTGGAAAGAAGCTACCCATTGGGAGTTGGATGATTGGGAGCAACTTGCAGATGAACTTGAAGAAGAAGAGCTTAAGAAGATGATTGCACATCGCAAAGAAAAAACGGAAGCTGACAGGGAGATCCCTTTTGATGACGTTATTCAATACCTTTCTGGGATAACGCCCCAGGAAGATGAAGTGTTCTTCAGTCAACCGGTCCTCACTCAAAAAGAAAGAGGTGGCCCGTTAAAATCGAGTATCGACCAACCACCTGCTGACTTAGAGTTGAAACCACTGCCGCAGCATCTAAAATACATCTTTCTTAAATACGGTGATAAGTTGCCCCTAATCATCTCATCTAAGCTCGAGCCTGAGCAAGAGGCAAAATTAATCAAAGTGCTTGAAAAACATATCCTCGCGTTCGGATGGCAGGTGGGCGATATCAGAGGGATCAGCCCAGATGTATGCATGCATAAGATCCGAACGGAGGAAGGAGCGAAAAAGGTCGACAACAACCGCAAAGAAAGGCTGAATCCGCATATGCAGGAGGTTGTCAAAAGGAGATCATCAAATGGCTTGATATGGGGATTATTTATGCCATCGCCGACAAAGGAGTGGGTTAGCCCTACTCAAGTTGTGCCAAAGAAGGGGTATTACCGTGAAAAAATGAAAAAGGGAGGAAATTGCTTTACGCCTTGTGATCAAGTTATAGGTGCAGATTGATTATCGCAGATTGAACGAAGTCACTGCAAAAGATCATTTCCCCTTACCCTTCATTGACCAACTAATTGAAAGGCTTAGTGGTCACAAATATTATTGTTTTCTCGATGGATATTCTGGGTACTTCCAGATAGCCATCGATCCTAATGACCAGGAAAAGACCACGTTTACGTGTCCATCCGTACTTTTGCCTTCCGCAGAATGCCATTCGGCCTATGCAATGCACCCACGACTTTTCAACGGTGCATGTTAGCCATTTTGATGGACTAGTGGAACAATGCATGGAGGTCTTCATGGATGACTTCTCGATCTATGGCGGCGATTTTGATGAGATCTTAAAGAATCTAGATATGGTACTCCAAATGTGTGTTGAGAAAAATTTGGTGCTTAATCGGGAGAAATGCCATTTTCTAGTTGGCGAAGGATTGTTTTGGGACACAAGTTGTCCAAAGAAGGTATTCGGTGGATAGGGCTAAAGTAGAGGCCATTGAGAAAATGTCATATCCAAAGACAGTTAAGGAGGTACGAGGATTCACCGGACATGTAGGCTTCTATCGGCGTTTTATTAAAGATTTTTCGACTATAGCAAAGCCGCTATCCAACTCAATTTGAAAGAGGAAGTAGAGTTCGTTTTTGATGATGCGTGTAAGGAAGCTTTCAAATGCTTAAAGGATAAGTTAACCAATTGCCCCATTTTGATCGCTACCGATTGGACTAAACCTTTCGAACTCATGTGCGATGCCTCTAACTACGCTATAGGCGCAGCTTCAGGGCGAGGATTGATAAGAAGTTCGAGACCAATCTACTATGCGAGCCGAACTTTGAACCCACTCGGTGTAACTACACTACTACAGAGAGAAAGAATTCCTAGCGATCGTTTTACGCTATGGCTAAGTTTCAAGTTACCTTCTTGGGTCTCGAGTTGTGGTTTGGACAGATCATGCAGCGTTACGCTACCTTATGGAAAAAACAGATGCTAAACCAAGGTTACTGAGATGGATTCTGATTCTACAGGAATTCGACCTTGAAATTAAGGATAAGAAGGGTAGCGAAAATGTTGTAGCTGATCACTTATCTCGCCTAGTGCACGAGGGTGACGAAGACACTAAGGAAATAGGCATTGACTTTCCGACTGAGCAATTAATGCGACTAGAGAATGTGAGGCCGTGGTATGTCGATTACGCCAATTACTTAGCGATCGGGCATTTAGAAGAGATGACGTGTCGAGGAAAGAGAAGAAGTTTTTCAGTTGACTTGAAGTATCTCGTATGGGAGGATCCACATTTGTTTAAAGTCCGCAAAGACGGGTTGCTTAGAAGGTGTGTTCGAACATGAGCAATTGGATATCTTAGAGCAATGTCATAGTGGTCCTGGCTTTGGTGGACACTACGGAGCACCAAAGACTCGCTATAAAATCCTTCAAGCTGGATTTTACTTGGCCGACTGCTCAAAGACGCCAAACCTTTTGCAAAGGCCGTGATGTATGTCAAAGAGTAGGGAGGCTCGAGAATAGGGTGGAGATGCCTTTGAGGCCTATCTTGGAATGTGAAGTCTTCGACGTGTGGGGCATCGATTTCATGGGACCTTTCCCATCATCGTGCGGTAATAAATATATCCTAGTCTGCGTTGACTATGTTTCCAAGTGGGTAGAGGCTATAGCCACCCAAACCAATGATCACAAAGTTGTAAAGAAATTCTTGCAAAAGAATATCTTTACTAGATTTAGGTCGTCCTGTAGCCCTTATCGGTGATGAAGGATCGCATTTTTGTAATGCACATTGGATAAAATTCTTGAAAGATATGGTGTCAAGCATAAGATTGGTACACCATACCACCCCCAAACCAGTGGCCAAGTCGAGGTAAGCAACAGAAGTCTAAAGCGGATTTTGGAGAAAACGGTGAATTCTAATAGATCCAATTGGAGTCTGAAGTTGGACGACGCACTCTGGGCTTATCGTACTGCGTTCAAGACCCCTATGGGTACGTCGCCTTTTCAAATGGTTTATGGCAAGGCATGCCATCTACCCGTCGAGCTGGAGCACAAAGCTTACTGGGCTATTAAATACTTAAACTTCGATAGCCAGCTCTGTGGCGAGAAAAGATTACTGCAACTGCATGAGCTCGATGAATTCAGACTCAGGGCCTACGAGAATGCCAAGCTGAGCAAGGAAAGAACGAAAGCGCTCCATGATGCTAAAATAAAGGACAGAGATTTCAAGGTAGGAGAAATGGCTTTACTTTACAACACCAGATTACATCTGTTTGCTGGCAAGCTTAAGTCCAGATGGTCCGGACCCTTTGAAATTGTCGAAGTTCATCCGGGAGGAGCGATTTCCTTGAAAGGGTACATCGGTCAACCTTTTAAAGTGAACGGTCACAGATTGAAAAAGTATTTTGGCCAACCTTATGAAGTACCTGAGGTCATATACTTTCAAAAGTTGGTTGACGTACTGATGTGCTTGGAATTGTGACGAGATTCCATCCGAATTCTTGGCTCGAATGATGACATTCTTACCCTTAAAGAAGCTTCTACCACGATTCCTGAACCTATCATTCCGCTGGTGCCATATGTAGGAAAAGTTGAGACAAAGGCGAAAGTCGATCTTTGTCTGGAGAGCCAAGTTAAAAAACTTGGTAGGGCATTTCACTTGTGGAGGTTGTGGTAAAACCTCGGTCCTTCACTCGATTCGATGATGAGGTGGTCGCATTTAAGCCGAGTGGCCCGACCGGGTTGACTTTGAAGAGTATGTCAAGCTAATGACTTAAAAAGAGCGCTTCTAGGAGGCAACCTAGCTTTGTTTCTTTTCTCTTTAAGTAAGCTATTTCTGTCTTAGTTGTAGGAGTAGTACCTTGGTTGTTTGAGTAAGATGTTGTGTTCCTACGAGTTGGTGAATGTTTCGTTTATGTTTATTCATATACCCCTTGTACCCCGAGATTATATGGTATGTCGAGTGTTGCAGATATTTTTTGAGCAGGTTCGCAAGCTTTTATGTCCAGTGTTGTCCATTCAAGTTGTAGCGGTCCATTCATGCTCCAGCCTGACCTCTGCCAACTTTCATCTGACAACCACTGTTGAAACCAGCTAAGTTTTCTTTTTCTTTTATATTTGCACATTCTGAGGACATAATGTGATTTAAGTGTGGGGGGTGTTTGGGTATGTTTTTATGCTATATTCTTTGAAATATGAGTGAATGTTAAATTTCTGCGAAATTTAAAATTTTTTTGTGAGTCTCGAGCATGTGATTGAAACTAAATGCTTGCTAGTTGTAGTTTTCTAACAATGATAGTATGTGACTTAGTGAGATAATTATAGCGTGTCTTTACTTTTATGGAGATAGTATTCGTTTTTCACGTTCACGAGAGCCATTGATTTTGAAACAAGATTTTTGAACTATATCCTTTCATTATTTTGATGATTTATCTTAGGAAGGCCAGTATAGTGACACCTTAGTTAGACCATGTCTTGGTGAATATCATAAAGTTTGAATGTGATAAGTGAGATGTAACTTATGTCGGGAAAAAATGAATAAGTAGTGAATCATAATAAATACGTTTGTCGAAAGCTGGTTAATGATTTGAGTGAGGTAGGGTATACCACGTATGTCCTATACCACTATGATGACCAGAAGCTCACGACAGTCAATTTATAGCTACCTTATGATTTGAGTAGGTAGGGGATTATCGCGAAATGTCCTGCTCTACTATGACGGGTAAAAGCTTACTCTGATTTGCGTTAATTTGAAAAAAAATTTGAAAAATGATGAATAAGAATAAAAATAGAGTGAAGCCTTTGTTATCATGGATCTTATACCCAGTAGAACCGCATGATATGCTGTAGGGATTATCCTACTGAGCGCGTGGGAAGGCTTAGTGTGAAGATGTTACTGTCTGTACCTAGGATAGTCATTGAAATTTTTGAGAGGATATTCCTTTGAAAGTCTTGTTAAATTTGAGAAGGGCTTGTCACACATACACTGAATCTATCTCTGTGATGGTATTGTTGGCTATAGTTGTTGTATCTTTTGTTACGTGAGTTAGAGATCTATGTGGAGTGCATGAAAGTTGAGCTATAGTTTTGATTGTTTTGTCCGGGACGAACATGCCGTCGTAGGATAGGTCAGTGACCCGACGAGTACCCAGAAATCCTATCCTTTCGGAGACCAAGCCATGAATGTTGATAGGGGTGAACACCATCCGTAGGGGGACGAAATCAAAGCGCCGCGAGGCGTCACCCTTCTCTCACTTACTTGTATCTATAGTAGAGGCCGTGGGGTTGGCTGTCGCCTCCCCCGCTCCCACTCAATAATTTGGAAGTGGTTGTGGGTTAACTAACCACGTCTTTTTGATGTTATCATAAAAGCTCATCAAATCAAGGATTCCAAATGGTGTCGGTGACGTAGGCAAGCCTACCCGTCCTATTCGTTGGAACATATGTGATGATGGACGAAATCGGGTCAAGACAAATTCATTGAGATAAGAAGGAATCACCCTCCGCTCCCGGTGTAGCCTAGTCTTGCCGGACCCCGTGCATACATCACACTAGGAGGGTTAAGTCGGTCGAGCCTAGCTCGATTGACCACCCAACCTATAAGCGAACCGCTTTTATCCAAGATTTATTGTTCTTTTACCATCAATCAATCTCGTAGACACTACGAATTGAAAACGTGATCTCGTTTGGGCTTTAAGGCGGTTCACCGAGAACACACACCGAAAGGCCTAACGATTTCATAACCCGCCCTCGGATCATTAATTAGTTACTAAATTTATTAATTACCACGTATTAATTAAATTTCAACTAATTACACGAGTTTGTATACATGCCTATTTTAATTACCAAAATTAAAATTCTACATGTATGCATGGAATGGATTTATGATATGATGCATGTCATGGCAATTCCGATTTTATATCTATTTTATGATCGAACACATAAAAATAAATTATGGAAATTTAAACACCGAGATGCATTGTTGGTACCCGTATCTAATCTATCCTAGGAAAAAAATAAATTACAATCTTGTTGTCTTCATATCTTCGATCTTCGAACTTTGAACCACGAACCGCGAACCCGAAAGGAGAAGGGGCCATTATTTTATAAAATAAAATAAATAAATTTTTTTTTTTTTTCGAAATTAAATTTTTTTTTTTTTATTAAATCCTGCTGTTTATTATTTCATAAAAAATATATATATATTTTTTTTTAAATAACAACCATGAATTTTATTAAAAAAATTAGGGTTTGATGAAAAATATCAAACCCTAGCCGTGAGAGAAAAAAATAAATAAGCGAAAAAATTTTCAGCCCCGACTCCTATGCATACCTCGAGTTCCGTCTTCATCTCGTGTTCTTCGTGTTCTTCGTGTTCTTCATCGTTTTTCCGGAATTACAAAAAAAAATAAAAATGCCGAAAAAAATAAAATAAAGGAATAAAAGAACACCAACTTTTACATCAATCCTATGCTCAATTGTTACTAAACAAAGGAGCTACAATAGATCTAACGAGTAAACAGTACCAACCCCAATCCATCTCTTCAACCAAGACATTCATAACATAAAAAAAATTAAATCATGCGTCGGCCCTATTAAAAAAAAAAAATTGGGACAAAAAAATCTACATGTTTTACCACTCCTAGATCTAATATTTTATACGTATAAATATAGATCACCATGGCGACTAATACCACTATTAGTAATACCATCCGCAACGGAAGCGATTTATGGATCTAGATCTATATAATATGCGTAATAAAACAACTAGATCTATTCTACAAGGGGGATGTAGATCATACCTCTTGAATCTCAAAATTCAAGTTGAAGAACCGCAAAGGATGAATGTGAAGATGTGAAGAGCACCACAGTCTTCCGATCGTGTGATCCAAGCAATTCCCAGTGGAAGGAATTCTCGACTCGAACCCTTCCGATATGCTACCGGAAAAATCTCCAAGATTTCTCCCCAAATCTCCCTTGGCCGAAATTCTTTTCTTCTCTCTACTCTAGGGAGAAGTCGAAATTTATCATTGTGCATAAGGCTTGGGAGAACTCTCTTTATATAGGAGAGTAAAACTTAGCCTCCAAGGATTTTTATTTATCAAACAAAATAAATCCTTTAATAAAAGATAATTCCATAATATTCTAGAACAAATCTAGGATAATATTTATCTTTATTATTTACCATAAATATTTATCCAATAAATATTTTATGCACATGTCTTATTAATCACAAGAAAACTAATTTCTTGCTCCAAAAATAAGAGGGGGGGCGCCACTTTTATGACCTAGTCATAATTAATTTTTGGCTATAAACCAATTGGGCCAAGTTTATGAAAAATGTTTTTTCCACATATTTAATTATTTAGCCCAACTAATTTAATAGTCCACTAAACAATTAATTCACATATCGTTTTAATAAAGTCCACCAAGAACTAAATTAATATTATTAGGATTCGACGTCCGAGAATAGCTATGCTATATTAGGAGGCACGTCGGGGACCATGGACTAATAATCAGCGACTCCGATAAATCAAATAAATGATTATGGAATAATTATATTCGATAAATCAATCACAGAATATGCCACCATAATCCCGTGATCGCACTCCTCCGATTATAAGATTATATTTATCTCTCACGAGAATAATAATAAGCGTCCATTGATATAATCATTACATATGGATTAATCCTCCATAGATCGCTTCATTCTAAATCGGGAAGTTACCGTTAACCCTTTTTAGAACCTCTTATCCTTATTTACCATTAACCCCTAGTGATCAATTAATTCATACAACTCACCGGTAGCTAATCGATGTAATATGAACTCGCATTTATCGATCGCCTTCTAGGATTAACAAATAAGGAATCGTCTATCTACTTCCATAAATGGAAGGAATGGATTCCGTATCTGTGATAACACGTACTACTCACTCAATCCAAAGATAATGCCAAGATGGGGTAATTCGGACCACAGACTCGGTGTAATCCTTAACCGTCAAGTCAAACTTCATACGATTCAAGCGCTTGATCGTGATCACCTCGTGATTAAGAAATATCCATAAATATGATCATCCATTGATTCTATAAGACTTCTCGATTACGGAATTATATCGTGAACTCTAATCAAATCGGTCCAAATTTCATATGATATATCTATCATATATAAATGCCCCATTAGGTTCTCTTAACCGAAAGTCCGGATAAGAGAATCACACCTATTGTGTTCTGGGCGCATTAATAGCACGTTAAAGGAGAGACCCGATACTCTCGATTAACTTCACTACGGGCTAATTGTATTTTAAGTACATCTTCACTAACTCAATCCTCCTGTGTATATACCATACACTAAGTTAAGTGATTACATAAACGATATACTTAGGGTTTTCTGTAGTGTAGATACTATTGTCACATCGGTGATTATGAGAATAATAAATATGAATAATAACGTCAATTCATTTATTAAATAAAACAATTACAAAATTGTCTTTCGGGCATCACACCTAACATATGTAATCAGTTTAGGTCATCACAGACTTCCCTAAATTCTGATTCCATATCCTTGACTTTAAATACTAATTTTGATCCCTTAGCCTTCAATAACTGAGTTTGAACCCTCAACCTTCACCTTTTCAGCAGGTTCTTAGACACACTACTGACATAGTTACCCTACTGACCTAGACAGGTCTGCTGATAAGGTCAGCTGCCTATTTACAGTGCTTGTTTGATCAAACATATACAAAGATCAAACTCTAATAAGCCTATACATTTGATCTAGACATATTTTTGCCTTTGCTCTATAATAGCTAGTCTGGCACTCATCATTAAAACTCAAAATATTTCGAACAAGCCAGATCATGTCAACGTAATCGGCACCAAATGGGTTTTCAGAAACAAGCTTGATGAAGAAGGAAATATTGTCAGAAATAAAGCCAGACTTGTAGCAAAAGGTTGCTCACAATCAGAAGGGATAGACTTCGATGAAACTTATGCCCCAGCTGTAAGGTTAGAGGCAATCAGACTATTTCTTGCCTTTGCAGCTCACAAGAAATTCAAAGTGTACCAGACGGACGTTAAAAGTGTATTTTTGAATGGGATACTCGAAGAATAAGTCTATGTACCGCAACCCCTAGGATTTGAAAAATTAAAGATCAAGCTGACAAAGTCTTTAAAGCGAAAAAACGCTTTATGGATCAAGCAGGCACCAAGAGCTTGGTATGAAACTATGTCTCAGTTTTTGGTGGATAATGTATTTATCAAGGGAACCATTGATAAGACTTTATTCAGGATGAAAGTAGAAGAAAGCACTCTCCTAGATCAAATCTATGTTGATGACATCATTTTTGGATTAGAAAATGAACAGCTCCGTGAGAAATTTGCAAGCTTGATGAAGAGCGCATTTCAAATGAGTATGATGGGCGAACTGAATTACTTTCTCGGTTTACAAGTAAAACAAATGGATGATGGGATTTTCATTCACCAAACCAAGAATACCAGAGAACTAATCATGAAGTTTGGAATGGATAAATCAGCTGGCATTGCAACACCAATCGGAACTAACATCAGACTTGATGAAGATAAAGATGGCAAGGATGTGGATCAAACTCTCTACAGAAGAATGATTGGAAGTCTACTTTATCTCACATCAAGTAGACCAGGATATATCATTTGCGGTTGGTGTCTGTGCGATTTCAAACAAGACCTAAGGAAAGTCATATCACGATTGTTAAAAGAACCTTAAAGTATCTGAAAGACACAGAAGGAGTTGGGATATGGTACTCAAAGGAAGGAGAATTCAAACTGATATCCTAATTAGACTCAAATTATGCCGGATGCAAAGTGGACAGAAAGAGTACTTCAAACACATGTCAGTTGCTAGGAAATAAACTTGTATCATGGTTCAGCAAGAAGAAAAAGTCAATTTCAACATCAACAGCTGAAGCTGAATATATAGCAGCTGGAAGCTGGTGTGCTCAAGTTTTATGGATCAGACAACCTTTGAGAGATTATGGGATAGAAGAAGGACTGATTCCTAAAATGTGTAACAATAGAAGTGCAATAGCTATAACTGACAATCCAGTTTTGCATTCAATGACTAAGCACATTGATGTGAGACAACGTTTTATAAGGGATCATGTGGAGAAAAATGATGTTACAGTTCTCTATGTCCCAACTGAAGATCAACTGGATGACATTTTTATCAAACCACTGGACAACAAAATTAGGTGTGCTAAACTGAGAACTGAATTGGGGATTATCAAAGTCAGTTAAGTCAATTTAAGCTCAGAGATTCATCAAGGGGATTGATCTTTGTCATGCTGGGTGCGCTCACTTGACAGATCAGTCATTGACATCAACAATCTCAAAAATGACCAACTGAACTAAAGATTTGATTGAACTAAATACGCTTTGGAAATGATCTCAGTCAGTTTTTACCCAGTCAAAGCAAGTCAAAAGTCGAAAGGATAAAACCGACAATAGTGACATCGCATTTCATTACCGCCGTTTATGTCAGAAACTTTTGCGTGTATACCCCTGTTGGAAATATTATTTGTGTTTTGATGATGATTCGTCACGTAATTAGACAAATCACTTACAACCCATGATGATGAAGTCGAAACTAACTGTTATAGTGCTTAATGAAAGGAGAAGCAAGAAATGGTCTAGAGATAAATGTATAAGTTCTATCTAGAGTCTGAACATTGTATAGGTTGTTTCAGACAAGCATTGTAATAGAATAGGAACTAGGTGAACAACTGAGTCATAACAAGAAAACTGAGTTATAGCAAGAAAACTGAATATGCACATAAAGAACTGAGGGTTCAAACTCAGTTATGCAAGAACTGAAGAAGATAAGTTCGCTGAGGGACACAGACTCAGTTGGCTTATCTAGAAGACTCGATGAACTGAGGGACACTGAGACTCGATTCTGAAGTAGATCAAGAATCTGGGTGGCAAACTCAGTTAGAAGCTGATTAAGTCGTGACTATATGTCAGGATTCAGGCAAGTCTGTGGTGACTTGAAACTGAGTTATAGATCATGTAAAACTGAATAATCTTAAGGACAAAGATTATCAGTTACCAAGAAAGAAGAAACTAAATGGTGTACTCTGACTTAGTCAATTAAAGTCAGATGTTAAGGTACTCAGTTTTGAAGTAGAGTAGACAACTGAGTTAAGGCCTTATTAAATTTAAACTAACAATACGACAAAAGTTTGTACATGTGAACGTTGGCTAAACGACAAGTGTAACGGCTACAAGAGCTAGTGACCGTTACATCACCTCTATAAATACACAAGAGAATCACTTGAAGGAAAAGAGAGAGGAGGATCAGAAAAAGAGCTTTACAAGCACATATTCAAAGATCCAAATCCAGATCCACAAAATCAGATTATATATATCTAGAAAAAGGGGAAGCCAACGGAATTGCCTTGAAGACTTCAAAGGAAGATCCAGTAACCCGTTGAGGGGGAAAGAATGCATCTTGGAGCTACAAATCAAGATCAAGAAGAATCAGACAGCTCAGTGAATTAATCCTTGATTAATTCTAAACCTAACCTTTGTGAAAAAAGGTTGGCTGTGCATAGTTTGAAGAGAGCAATTCTACCTTTCTTCATACGGTTGCAACTTGGTTGCCCACAATTGTTGGTGCGATCATGGATCAGTATCTTGGTATTAGTGGTGAGTGGTGAAGGAGCAATTCCACCTCCGAAAGATCGAGTGTGCAAAATGAAGGAGCAATCTTACCTTTCTTCATTATGTGTGAGACAAAGTGAAACTAGGGTGTCGTGAAGGATCGCATGGTGCTAGGATTTTGTAACAGTTATCTCAAGATTCTAGTGTTACCTCCTACACCACAGAGAGAGAGGAGACGCGTGCGGATTACACCACCCGGAACTTCCATAAACAAATCTTGTGTTAATTTACTTTATGCATTTGTGTTTGTTTTATTCATTACATTATCACTCGAAGAAACATCGAGACAATCGAGTCGACCTGAATCGATACATAGAAGGTCTAGATTTTTATTCACACATCTATCGCACTAAAGGCTATTATTTATCCATTGCCGCTTAACAAGAATGAATACAAGTCAGCCTTGACTTACACTCGGTTGAGCTAATCGAACTCTGCACAAGTTAAGGGATGGAACAAAAGCGAATCGAAGATCGCTTTGAGTTTCGAGAAACTTCGGTTCTAGGGTTTTTCGAGCTTTGGATAAGTTTTTGGTGACAAGTTTATTCACTCCCCCTCCTAAACTTGTGTTAGCCTTTCCAAGGGACCAACAATTGGTATCGGAGCAGTTCCTTCTTTTGAAGGTGATCCAAATCGTTTACCGCTTCAAGGTTCGATTGTTTTACGATACCAACAATTGGTATTAGAGTCATTACTTTGATCAAAGCAACCAGTTGTTGAAGACCCTTCACTGTATCAGTTTTAGTTTCAATGTCTACATCTAGAGTTATAAGTTGGCTTACTCACCCCCGACTAATTGCTTGCAAAATGTATCTGATTTTCAGGATCAAATGTTTGAAAGGTTCAATGCGACAAATTTACATACAAATCCAGAACCTCAACTCAGTGATGATGTGGATACAAACTTTAATGTTCATATTAATGAATCCAGAGGAGTTCCATCACTAAGAAACCTCTCAAAAGAAGAAGGAAAGGAGTTTTTGCAAGTAGTTGTTGATATAGAAGATTCATCACAGCAACAAAAGAGTGTACACTTGAATCCTAAAACTGCATCAAATCATCAAGAAAAGGTACATTCTTTCAAATCTGTTATCATCTGCTGAACTCATTCTGAGAAACTCTGATCTTGTCAAGTTAACTGAAAAACTTACGTTGGAACTAAAATTAAAAGACAGAGAACTTGACAAAGCAAAAGATTGGAATGAGTTTCTTGAAACTGAGGTGTCAAAACTAGCTGAAAGATTAATGTCTAGTAAATTTGACAAAAGCAATGATAATCCCCCACTCCTACCCAGTCTTGAGACTTCAAAAAGTATAAACTTTAGAAATCAAGATACTGGAAGACCTAGTAGATTACATAAAGAAAATAAAAATGTTAAATCTAAATGAATCCTTGTGAAATCAACTAAGGTTGAGCGAAATGGTTTATCTAGAAAAGAGTTGAGAAGGCTTAATTCTCTCAACAAAGAAACTAAAAGTAATACTTCAGTAACTAACTCAGCCGGACCCAAAAAGGTATGGGTACCGAAGAAAATTTAAATTGTTTTGCAGGAAAAGTTAGTTTACATGATCTTCAGAAAACTGACTTCTACACAAAGCTGATGGAGGACAAATTTGTCAAAAACAGAAAACTTTCCAGCTACCATTTGACGCTTGGGCTGACATAACAAATCACTCGAAGCCACGTGTCAATCTGGGAGAAAAAGTAGATGTACATCCCTACAAAATCCCATTGATTGTGACACGACTCTTATTTGAAAACGATTGCAAAACAATATCTTGACGAAATTCTGCTCATCCAAAATCAAAGCATTCAAGAATCCCTAATTCAAAAAAAAAACCATGGGTCGTTACAATATTGATGAAGGAATCACTACAAGCCTGGACGAATTTTGTCAAAAATTCTCAAACTCTACTCTTTCAATCCAAATTGCACAAAAGATCAAAAAGATTCGAGGATTGGAGAACCTGATTGATACAAAGGTCACTACTTTGTGCCTAGTTGGTATCAGAGATTTCTACAGGAATGCCGAAATCATCAACAATATATATGGAAAAGCTTCAAAACGACTGTTCAAGATAAAAGCTTTACTATTGATGAACATTTGCTATCACTTGTCTTCGGGTTAGACATAATCGGAGGACCTTCATCTCTCAATTTTGGGAATGAAGAAAAAGGCAAACTTTGGAGTGTCACTGCAATCAACAAGAAGGAGAAAAATTTCATCGGATCCATCTATCAGCAAAAACAAGAATTCGCATTCCTGACGATTCTTCTGACCAAAAATGTCATTGGTCATAGCAAGAACTTCTACACTCTCTCATCAGATAAAATGAAGATGATTTATGCCATTTGGTTTGGAGAGAAACTGGATTGGAACAAGTTTGTTCTCAATCGATTGATAAAACAAATTTCGAAGAGAAAGAGAAAGTCAAAGGAAGAAAGGATCTTTGGAGAAATGTTCTTCTTGAAAAGGGATTTACTTATCCAATTGCAAAGGATACTAGATCATTTCTCCATCTCAAAAGTCACAGAAACCAAAGCAAAATTCAAATCAGTGTCCACTGGGACAAAGAAAAGAAAAATCATTGAAGAAGAAGAATGGAGTGAAGTTTCAGACTCCAGTTCACGTGGAACTATGAATCTAGACGAAAGAACCCTGAGAAGGCAGAAGAGGATATGGAACAAGCTTCAATCAAAGAAAACTGAAACTGAGAATGTAATTCAGATTGAGGATGAAACTGAAGAGGTGAACAGAATGAAGATGAGGAAAGTGAAACTGAAGAAAATGAAGAAATTAAAGAAGATGATGATGTTGATGAAACTGAAGATAGTGAATCTCCAACTAAGTTGTATGGGGAGTACACTGAAAAGCAGGGAGAAGCTGTGGAAGACGCTGAATTTTGTGGTTTTGAGTATGAAAAGGAACTCGAGTTATGATAATCAATTTTATTATTCTGAAACCGGTTCCTCATCACAAGTTCATGAGGCATCTACAAGCAAATTGGCAACTGAAGAATCTCAGCATCAAGAAACTGAAGCTGAAAGAAGGAAAAATGTGGAAGAAATCATTGAAGGTGTAATGCACACCCTACAGCAGAAGCTTTACGATTTACATGACTTCATTGGAATATCTCATTATTCAGGTTTGAATAAATACTCTAACCTCATCACCCTCCGTAAGTTATTTGAAGATTGCTATCGCTTATCTTCAAACAAGGGGGAAGATAAAGCTAGTGATGAAGTTAAGGATGAAACTAGTACTGGTGGAAGCGATGCTAAAACTGAAACAGATGAAGAATTCCTTGCCAAACAGTTGATGGAAGAACAAGACAAACAGATAAATGATGATCTGTTAACCACTCAACTCAATGAAGAAAAAGCTGACAGTCTGATTGAGGAATTAACTGCAGAAGAGACTTTCACAGAAACAAGGACTGAAGAAGATGAAGAAACCGCATGAAAAGTTGTCTTTGAATATAAGGAAGAAACTTGCAATCAGATCGATGAAAGAAATGACTAAAGGCGGGAGAGACAATAACTAAGGAGGAAGCTAAATCGAACAAGAAAGAAAAGCTGAAAAGATTGAAAGGAAGGAATCTAATCTCATATCAGAAGAAGAAGAGAAACTGATGAACGAAGAGATTAAAGAAATACCGATCAAGCTCAGTAACAACAACAATGAAGAAGCAAATCAACTGATCAGTGAATATCTGGAGATCAAGCCTAGAGATGGTGAATCAATTGAAGAAGGAAAAGAAAGAAGACTTCTGGAAACTAAGAGAAGCATTTTTCTTGAAGAAAAGATAATAGCACTGGAAAAAGAAAAGATGTAATCTATTCAGTTTTTTTTTAACTCAGTTTGTTTCAATTTAAATCTTGTAATAAACTTGGTTGTTCTAGTTTGCTATCTTAATTTGTTTTGTTATGATTTCGTGCACTACTCTTTTATTATTGCTTTTAGGGAGGGTTATGATACATCATCAAAAAGGGGGAAATTGTTGGAAATATTATTTGTGTTTTGATGATGATTCGTCACGTAATTAGACAAATCACTTACAACCCATGATGATGAAGTCGTAACAAACTGTTATAGTGCTTAATGAAAGAAGAAGCAAGAAATGGTCTAGAGATAAATGTATAAGTTCTATCTAGAGTCTGAACATTGTATAGGTTGTTTCAGACAAGCATTATAATAGAATAGGAACTAGGCGAACAGCTGAGTCACAACAAGAAAACTGAGTTATAGAAAGAAAACTGAATATGAACATAAAGAACTGAGGGTTCAAACTCAGTTTTGCAAGAACTAAAGAAGATAAGTTCGCTGAGGGACACAGACTCAGTTGGCTTATCTAGAAGATCAAGAACCGAGGACACAGACTCGATTCTGAAGAAGATCAAGAATCGGGGTGGCAAACTCAGTTAGAAGCTGATTAAGTCGTGACTATAAGTCAGGATTCAGGCAAGTCTGTGGTGACTTGAAACTGAGTTATAGATCATGTAAAACTGAATAATCTTAAGGACAAAGATTATCAGTTACCAGGAAAGAAGAAACTGAATGGTTTACTCTCACGTAGTCAATTAAAGTCAGATGTTAAGGTACTCAGTTTTAAAGTAGAGTAGAAAACTGAGTTAAGGCCTTATTAAATTTAAACTAACAATACGACAAAAGATCGTACATGTGAACGTTGGCTAAACGACAAGTGTAACGGCTACAAGAGCTAGTGACCGTTACATCACCTCTATAAATACACAAAAGAATCACTTGAAGAAAAGGAGAGAGGAGGATCAGAAAAAGAGCTTTACAAGCACATATTCAAAGATCCAAATCCAGATCCACAAAATCAGATTACATATATCTAGAAAAAGGGGAAGCCAACAGAATTGCCTTGAAGACTTCAAAGGAAGATCTAGTAACCCGTTGAGGGGGAAAGAAGGCATCTTAGAGCTACAAAGCCAGATCCAGAAGAAACAGACAGCTCATTGAATTAATCCTTGATTAATTCTAAACCTAACATTTGTGAAAAAGGGTTGGTGGTGCATAGTTTGAAGAGAGCAATTCTACCTTTCTTCATACGGTTGCAACTTAGTTGCCACATCTGTTGGTGCAGTCTGGGGACTATATGTTGGTATTAGTGGTGAGCTGGTGAAGGAGCAATTCCACCTCCGAAAGATCAGTGTGCAGAATGAAGGGAGCAATCTTACCTTTCTTCATTATGTGTAGCCAGTGAAACTAGGGTGTCGTGAAGGATTGTCATGGTGCTAGGATTTTGTAACGGTTATCTCAAGATTCTAGTGTTACCTCCTACACCACAGGAGAAGGGGAGACGTACGGGATTACACCACCCGGAACTTCCATAAACAAATCTTGTGTTAATTTACTTTATGCATTTGTGTTTGTTTTATTCATTACATTATCACTCAGCAAACATCAGACACTGAGTCAGCACAGAACTGATACATAGAAGGTCTAGATTTTTATTCACACATCTATTGCACTAAAGGCTATTATTTATCCATGCCGCCGATTAACAAGATCAATACAAGTCAGCCTTGACTTACACTCAGTTTGAGCTAATGGAACTCCGCACAAGTTAAGGGACAGAACAAAATTGAACTAAAGATCAGTTTGAGTTTCGGAGAAACTTCGGTTCTAGGGTTTTTCCAGCTTTGGATAAGTTTTTGGTGACAAGTTTATTCACCCCCCCTAAACTTGTGTTAGCCTTTCCAAGGGACCAACAACCCCCAAATATGTCAAATAGTACATGCATCAATTACACAAACCATCATGGAATTTTAAAAGTTGGTACATATCTCTCAGGAGATCGTGTGATCAAATCACCAACCGTCCTCCCCTCTATATATCCAACCATTTTCATATCTCCTCTAACAAAAAGAATAATACTTCATCTTTCTCTCAAAATCCAGAAATTTTCTCTGTCACCCCAATTTTTTACACAATATACACAAATGGCAGACCTCCAAACAAACTCAAGAAGCAAGATTAATTCTTGAGTTGGATGAGTCTTTCTTTTGATGAGTATGTAGAAATGTGCAATACTCTTCTATAAGCTATATTTGCAAAAGGATGCGAGAATCTTCAAGGGTTGAAGAACCTCCTAGAACTAAAATTGGGAAAAGATCGTGAGTTGGAAGAGATTTTGCGTTTTGGGAAAATATGAGGTTAGTCAAGCATTCCCCAGTGACTAAAGTTCATGCGAGAAGGGTAATGCACATCAAGAAAGAAGTCATTACGACATCCGAAAATATAGACGTTGATACAATTCAAATTCAAACAAGATGAACGTTGGACCTCACACTATAAATAGAGGACTTGGCATCAAGGATCAAACACCAAATTAACAAGATTACAAGAGTTTTTTTGCACAAGTCTAGTTCATCCGAATCTATCAATATCTGCGCTCAACAAGATCACATATAGATTCCTTCAAGTGTACAAAATACATCGATCAAATCCAGATTTTGACACTTAGAAGAACCACAAGCAAGAATCAATTTATTGATTCTCAGCCCAACTTTGATTCTTAATCAAAGGTTTAGACTGTGAAGCAATCTGGTCAAGGATTTGCAAAGGACAGTTGTCATTTGCAGTCGGGTAGACTGTGGTTATGGTGGTAGCTGGTGAAGAGGCAAAACAACCCTCCAAGGACCAGTAGCTCAAGCAGTTGGAGAGCAGCAATCCGACCTGTTCTTTGATTTTTTAGATAGTGACACTAGGGAATAGTCAAGGACTATCGTTTAGTACTTTTTTTAGAAGCTGTCTTAAATGGAATCAGATTCTCCCATTGAAGGATACCATTTGGGATACGCAATCAGATTGTGTTTCTAAAATGGAAATAGCACTTTATACGATGAAGATGAAGTAATCATACAATCCCTTACGTTTTGGGATAGTGCCCTTTCACAACACATATACTTAACCATGTTCCAAGGATTAAAGGTTGAATGAATTCCTCATTCGATATGGAAGATGAAGACAACGAATCCATCTTAACCGATGTTTTAGAGTTGTCGGGCTTCTCGCAAGCCGGCGATGTCTGAAAGGCTTATAGCCTAGTATGACATATGCAACTTTGTGGGACATCTTAGCAAGTACGCTAGATGTTATTTGCTTACCACGGAGCAAAACTATTTTTCTCCAAACATGCCATCTTCTAGAGGAAGTGTCCCTTCCAAAAGAGACAGTGGGAGTAAATTAAAAGCTCAAAAGTAGTTTGAAAACAACAAAGAGATATTCAACCATTGAAACATGAGCAGCCGCCACATAATGATAAGGTGTACAACACTGCTCTGTGCACACAAGTATTCTATGAGTCTACGGATCATCATAAGCCTGAAAGGGTTATTGGTGTGTTCATCTTGAAGTATGAAGATCTCGCGACTTATGCAAGAATGCTTGAAAGGCAAGATTAAGAGATATGGCTGGAACCAGAATATCTGAAACAAATTCCATATGGGACAAACGGGTTATGAACTTGATGTGTCTGACCTGAAGGGAATGTCTCTGAAAGGTGTAGCGTGTCTTTATGAAAGACCAATATGGAGGGTAATACCATTACTAGTTAAGCTGAATTGATGGCTAGAGCCTATGAGGTGTAAACCTTGTATTTGCGTTTATGCTACCAGTTATGATTAAATTTAATCAGATAGTGCTTGTTGTAGCTGTGTGTCATGGCTATATGATAGTGTTGAAAACATTGATGTGTATAGACGATAACATGATATGTAAGCCTATGAGATCCTTTTATGGGCTCAAACAAGTTCCTCAATATAAGTTCCTTGAATTGATAAATCAAAAGGAGTTTGATTTCATCAAGAGGAAAGATATGCCTTAAGTGCAAAAGGGTTAATGGGAGTGTTACAATTTGAGCAAGGTATTTCCTTCTCGGAATCAACATCCCATGTCGCAGTCAATTAATGTTTGGTTATTCAAGGTCTTTATGAAAGATATTGAGAGCAGAAGTTCTTATTTTGGAAATAAGAATCTATAGTGATAGATTTTGATACTGCTTGATTATCACAGTTCACCTGTGTAGATAAGATGCTAAAAGAGTTTAGCATAGATCACATCAAGAGATCTTGCTAGCTTGACATTCTCGGAATCTATATCTATGGTAGGACGTCAGTCCTAAAGATAAGGTGAATGATGATACTTATGGAAGGTTCCCTTTGCTACTACAATAGGATCCATCATAAGAGTTATGCTAGATGTTCACACTCTATGAAGAGTCATGAGGAAGTATGAAAGTGATTCTAGTAGACGTCAAGAATATCCTTAGAAGTGTTAAGGAAGAGTTTCTAGTTTATTGAAACTTGGAATTAAATAAACGTAGATATACAGATGTGTACCCTATCTTATGAAGATAGTCAGAGCCACGGTCTGGGTTTGCAGTCACTTTGATTAAATGATACAGTGAGCTTGAAATGTTCTTATCTAGAAATCACAGGAGATTCTACAACTTGGCCAAAACACAGTATATGCCTTGAAGGCGCAGCGGGAGTAGTACATGGATCTAGAAGGTTCATTCCTGAACCTAGTGCATTCCTCCACCTTTACTATATAGCTGATATAGTGGTGGATTCATTGCTTGAAGCAAGGACCAGGGTCTCGTCAGAGATTCATGTGTGTGTTGAGGCGGTTCCTTTTGGCTTGGTCATTTGGAGCATTGTATGAAGATAGTCTGAGTCCCCACGAATAGTGATCCATTCACGCTTAGGGTTAGGTTCGAGTATTGCATGAGATTCTTGTGTTTCAACTTGGTCTTGTGCGTACATGTGATTGGTTTTAGGCCAAGTGAGAGATTGTTGAAATAGTGTCCTAAACCCAATCGGGTTGGACCGGATCCGACCGGATCAGGTCATTTCTACTATTTCTTTATGTTTATACATATATTAAATGGCTTTTCTATTATTGTATATTTGTTCGTTTAATGATCCAATTTGTGATTGTATATATGATAACATCCCTAGTGTCAAACTGTGAGAGAGAAACCATGATAGTGATTATGGTTGATGAGATCTCGACTCATTTCTAAAGGTTTGACACTTCAATGTCTCTACTCGTATGTACTATTAAACAAGACATTAATAGTACGATTAGACTAGTACGTATTAGATGTCTTCTATCTTATTGAAGGTAGGGATAAATCTCATCTATCAAAGTGTTGAGACACTTGGACTGTATGTGGACGTGTATTAAAGAATGCGTATGTTAGACTGACCCACTTACTTTATTAAGTGTCACACTATATGGCGGTTGTGTAATTATCCTGAGACCGGAGTCTTCTTGGCATCACGGTGTCGATTGTCATACTTTGACACTATTGAGGTTTCCCCTAGCCATGGGGCGATCATGCGGTAGTGATTGGGTGTGACACTGAAGCATGCGTAGGATTCATGTTGCTCGTCTGGAAATCAGGTATCCTATTATTAGGAGGGAATATCCGAATGGGCCTTCTTATAAGGAATGTCTTACTCTCGTGAATCTTTGGAAAGTGGAAGTAAACGAGTTATTTCGAGAATGTAGGATATCCAGATTATAAGATACAGTCGTTGATGTTTGACACTCAACGTACGACCATATGGATATTATTACAGTGATAGGATTATATTTACATGGTAACCGTTTCACATGAAAGGTAGTAGTCATTGCATTTGACTCTTCCCATGATTGGGGGTCACGGTGTGGTTCTAGACACTATTATGTGATCATTAGGTATGAAGGGCATTTTAAGTAATTTGCACTTTGTGCCTCGGCCAACATATTCGAAGTCTATCGGGTCACACACATAAGAACATCTAGCGGATTAAATGCGGTTATAGTGATAACCAAATAATTAAGGAAAGTTTTATCTCGACTATAAAGTGTTATAGTGATAAATTAATATGGTGGTATTTATTTATTATGATTAAATAAAATACAAGATATTAATTATATTTGTTAATTAAAGAATACTCCGGATGCCAATTTATGGCAATATGTGGCGCATATTTTAAGTGTATAAGATACACTTGGATTGTGCAATTTAATTAATGGTATTACCATATATTAATATTAGATATTAATATCAATATATATATATGATTGCATGCGTATATGTATATATAAGATATACATGTGCACATTTGTAATAGCTATATATTTATATATGTTTATATGTGTAATATATATGTGATATATACACATATGTAAATTGATTTATGGTAATATAATAAAAGATATATTCAATATTGGATATTGGCAATATATATCTTGGAAATATTTAATATAAGATATTGAGTATTTAATGAGATAAATCTAGAATATCTCTTTTGCTTATTTTACTTGTAAAAGGTTTTCTTTCTCTTCAATATACTAGGAAGCTTCCACCAATCAGATTTGGATAGCAAAGGGGCGCAGGTTACCCTATAAAAGGGGAGGTTTGGATAGCTCTTTTGTACATCACAATTCCATGAGACTAATAGTTCTTGTGAAAAATAAGAGAGCTTCTTAGAGAGATTTTGAGAGAGAGAAAAAGTTGGTCTAGCAACCGAGTTTTTCTGGTACCAATCCATGATGGGATTCTGGCGAGCTGTTCGTGTGGATCGTCGGTAGAGGCCGAACACTTGGGTGGCTTCGTGTAGAAACTACAACCGTAGACAAAGCGTCGATCCAATTGGATCAACCAAGGTATTCTATTGTCTACTTATTTCAAGCTTGTTTCTTAAACGAAGTCGATCTTGGGTTAAAAGGAAATCAAAATTTTGAATTCCGCAGCGTTCCCTCGTAGATTTCCTAACAGTGGTATCGGCGTGAGTTTCTAGCTTAAGCAATGAGCATGTTAATTTGCATAGTTAATTTAACCGTTTAAATCACGTAATTAAAAGATGAAAGATTTTTTATTCACAAAAACGATGCACGAAAAGAAAAAAAGATATCGGGTGGTGCTCGGCCGACTGGCGGCGGCACCACCACTGGAGGCCGGTCGGCGGCGGCAGGGCAAACTGCTGCCGGCGTCGGTTGACTGGTCAAACGCGGTGGATCTCCAAATTTTGTTTTGTGTATTTATGATTCAACATGTTTCATAGTTGTGATTGATATCTCTTTTTTTAGTTGGTGTCATTTGGCTAATTAATGGTTCAAATAGAATGGCCCATTGGGATGCCACATGGCATTAAAATAATATTGGCATTTCCCAACTTTGTTTGAAATAGACCTAGGTCCTTTTTCAAATATTTTGATTTGGAAAAAGCCCTTTTCAAAATTTTGATTTTGGGCCAAGGTAGATGCTTTTTGGTTTTGGCAACCAAAGGCATCCCTCTTGATTATGAATCAAAATGAAAGAAACTAAAGAGATCTAATTTTAATTTTGATTTATTTTTAGAATAGTTCAAATTAATTAAAATTAAAATCTTTTAAAATTAATCGCTAATTTTATTTCAATTAAAAAACATTTAATTAATTAAATGTTAATTAGTTAATTGATTGGATAAAATTATTTGATTGATTAAACATTAATCATTTAATGAAGACGCGAGTAGTTAAATTTTAATCTGTCTTTTTCATAAGGTATTATTGTATTAATTAGATGTGTAGATATAATATGATTATATGGACATCGATTGATCATGGACTCGACCGAAAGGATAGATGTGAATAATTTAATTTTTCTGTTGGTTTGAAAATTGTCCTAGACCGTTATGAAGAACGTTTACTTTCTGCATTTTATCCTATTCCCGTAAGCTCCCCCCGTGTGCGGCGGGTATAAATTTATTAGATAGATTTTATGTAACAAGATTGGAGCAGAAGACGGAGACCAAAGAAGAAGAATAAAGATCCCATTGGAGACGTCGCATTAAAGATCCTATTGGCGGTTGCAGCTACCCTTAGATTGTGACCCGCGGTTTCGTAACTTTGTATTCGAAACCTCACCTTGGAAAAGTCCATGATCATCCCGGTTACTTTACGAATTTATTTATTTTGTGCTTGTATTTATTTTATATGATACGATAGAATGCATGACTAGGCACGATCTAGATGAATGTGTAGGATGTATGTCTATAGAGATAGATATATACGATGAGACAATACTTAGAAATTAATTAAGTGAATTAATTTACATAAATACTTCCACAACAAAAATCAAGTCGAAATATTGCCTCCCCATATTATAATGACGGTGAAGAGCCCTTGTTCGGTTCCAACTCATCAGCCAAAGCAAGGGGTTGACCTACCTCGGGTATATCGTCATGATCGAGATATGATCGTATGAGATATCACGAATATTGGGGTTATGACTTGACGAAGAATTCTCTCGGCCACCGGCCAAAGCGGGGTCGTTTGGATTTTAGAGGCAAAGGTTTGACTATTTCATAAGATGAAATTTGTCAAAGATTTGACTAGTCAAACAACAAGAGTCGTATAAGATACAATGACAAAGAGTTGTCTACCGATTAGACTATTTACGGCCCACCAGCCAAAGTAGAGGGTTGCGGTAGTTTAATGGGATCTTGGCCACTAAAGAATTTTTGAAAGATTCTTGAAAGTCAATTGGGAATAGTTGACTAGTGGGAGAAAAATCATAAACCATAAGACCATTTTTGATTTTGCATGTATAAACAACAACACTCTTGTATCTTTATTTTAAGTTGTAGTTTTTTAGCAAACACTTATATTTATGTTTTTATTCTCGAGTAGTAAAACCAAATTATGACTGTTACCTTTAGAGAAAGGTTTTTCAAGTATGGTTAAGTAATTTTAATCCTTTTAAAATAAGCAATGACACGAGCAACCCCGTTATAGTAGTTGGAGACAAGGAGGCTACATATTTGATGGAGTGCTCCAACACTTTGATTATTAATGAACAGTGGAAGCTCATGATATGATTAAATCACTTGAAATAAGTTTCAATGAATTAATCATTCATTGGATACGATCCAATATGATCATTCTGTCATACGATGACAATTAATTCAAAAATGGATAAGAATGACCACATTGAATTGTGGAAAGGTTGTTTTCAAAATTGTAAGATTTAAGTATCGACTTATTTCTTTAATCATTGCTTTAAGGTTAATTAAATAGTTCATGTTTTGAATATGATTCAAAAGGCTAAATAAACTAGGTAATAAACATTGGATTTTCTTTAAGAGATATGGCTGGAACCATAATATGAAACAAATTCCATATGGGACAAGCGGGTAATGAACTGATGTATCCGACATGAAGGAATGTCTCACGAGCAGTGTGTAGCAAGTCTTTATGAAAGACCAACATGAAGGGTAATCGATTACTAGTTAAGCGAGAATTGATGGCTAGAGGCTTTGAGGTGTAAACCTTGTATTTTCTTTTATGCTACGGTTATGCTTAAATTTATTCGAGATAGTGCTTGTTGTAGCTGAGTATCATGGCTATATGATAGTGTTGAAAGCGTTGATGTTCATAGATGATAACATGATATGTAAGCTTATGAGATCCTTTTATGGGCTCAAACAAGTTCCTCAATATAAGTTCCTTGAATTGATAAATCAAAAGGAGTTTGATTTCATCAAGAGGAAAGATATGCCTAATGTGCAAAAAAATTAGCGGGAGTGTTACAATTTGAGCAAGGTTTTCCTTCTAGGAATCAATATCCCATGATGCGATCAATTAATGTTTGGTAATTCAAGGTCTTTATGAAAGATCTTGAGAGTAGCGATTCTTATTTTGGAAATAAGAATCTATAGTGATAGATTTAGATCTTGCTTAATTATCATAGTTCACGAGTGTAGATGAGATGCTAAAAGAGTTTAGCAAAGATCACATCAAGAGATCTTGCTCGCTTGACATTCTCGGGTCTATCTATGGTAGGGCGTCAGTCCTAAAGATAAGGTGAAAGATGAAACTTATAGAAGGTTCCCTTTGCTACTGCAATAGGATCCATCATTAGAGTTATCCTGAATGTTCACACTCCATGAAGAGTCATGAGAAAGTATGAAAGTGAATCTAGTAGATGTCGAGAATATCCTTAAAAGTGTTAAGGAATAGTTCTAGTTTATTGAAACTTAGAATTAAATAAGCGTAGATATACATATGTGTACCACTGAATCTTATGAAGATAGTAGGAGCCACGATGCAGGTTTGCAGATCACTTTGATTAAGTGATCTGATGAGCTTGAAATGTTCTTAGCTAGAAATCATGGAGATTCTACAATTGGGCCAAAACACATTATATCGCCTTAGAGCGCGATGGGAGCAATCTGAGGGATCTAGAAGGTTCATTCCTAAACCTAGTGTGTTCTTCCACCTTAACTATATAGCTGATATAGTGGTGGATTCATTGCTTGAAGCAAGGACAAGGGTCTCGTCAGAGATTCATGTGTGTGTTGAGGCGGTTCCTTTTGGCTTGGTCATTTGGAGCATGATATGAAGATAGTCTGAGTCCCCATGGATAGTGATTTGTTCACGCTTAGGGTTTGTTGCCAGTATTGCATGAGATTCTTGTGCTTCAACTTGGTGTTGTGCGTACGAATGATTGGTTTTAGGCCAAGTGGGAGATTGTTGAAATAGTGTCCTAAACCCAATCGGGTTTGACTGATCCGACCGAGTCGGATCATTTGTACTATTTCTTTATGTTTATACATATATTAAATGTCTTCTCTATTATTGTATATTTGTTCGTTTAACAAACCAATTTGTGATTGTATACATGATAACATCACTAGTGTCAAACTGTCAGAGAGAAACCATGATAGTGATTATGATTGATGAAATCTCGACTCACTTTAAAACGTTCGATACTTAAATGTCTCTAGTCGTATGTACTATTAAACAGGACATTAATAGCATGATTAGACTAGCACGTATTAGATGTATTCTATCTTATTGAAGGTAGGGATAAATCTCGTATATGAAAGTGTTGAGACACTTGGACTGTACGTGGACGTGTATTAGAGAATGCGTACGTTAGACTGGCCCACTTACTTTATTAAGTGTCACACTATGTGGAGGTTGTGTAATTATCCTGAGACCGGAGTCTTCATGGAATCACGGTGTGGATTCTCATACTTTGACACTATTGAGGTTTCCCCTAGCCACTGGGCGATCATGCGGTAGTGATTGGGTGTGATACTGAAGCATGCGTAGGATTCATGTTGCTCGTCCGGAAATCACGTATCCTATTATTAGGAGTGAATATCCGAAAGGGCCTTCTTATAAGGAATGTCTTACTCTGGTGAATCTTTGCAAAGTGGAAGTAAATGAGCTACTTCGAAAGAGTAGAATATCCAGATTATAAGATCTGATCGTTGGCGTTTGACACTCGGCGTCGACCGTATGGATATTATTACAGCGATAGGATTATATTTACACGGTAACCGTTTCACATGAAAGGTAGTAGTCATTGCATTTGACTCTTCCCATGATTGGGGGTCACGGTGTGTTGCTAGACACTATTCCGTGATCGTTAGGTATGAAGGGCATTTTCGTAATTTGCACTTTGTGCCTACGGCCAACATATTCGGAAGCCTATCGGGTCACACACATAAGAACATCTAGCCGGATTAAAATGCGGTTATAGTGATAACCAAATAAGGAAAATTTTATCTCGACTATAAAGTGTTATAGTGATAAATTAATATGGTGGTGTTTATTTATTATGAATAAATAAAATACAAGATATTATTTATATTGATTATTAAAGAATACTCCGGATGCCAATTTATGGCAATATGGGGAGCATATTTTTAGTGTATAAGATACACTTGGATTGTGTAATTTTATTAATGATATTACCATATATTAATATTAGATATTAATATTAATATATATATATATATATATGATTTCATGCGTACATGTATATATATGATATACATGTGCACATTTGTAATAGCTATATATTTATATGGGCCAATTATTGAAAAGGACTGATTTTCAACTTATTAGGGGTAATAGGACACTCCGAAATCTTATTTAGTTATAAGGACATTCTATTTTTAAGAAGGAAACTTATTTAGTTATAAGGACATTCTAATTTGAAGTGGATAAAGAGGAAGAAGGGAAAAAATGAAGGAAGGAAAAAAAAAATATATATATATATATATATATTATAACTTTTTTTTTTTTTAATTCACCATATTTCTAAAGGTCATATATTTTGATCTAAAACTTGTATCATCATTACTTTTTCACTAAAATTCATATTTTTTCGTCTTCTTTAGTCTAAAATCAAATTTTGATATTTTTCCGAATAAATTTCATAAAATCAATTTTTCTTCATAAAAATCGAAGTGGCGTATTGATCACCGGCATGCATTGACCACTACCGGATGCATTGGCCACGGGATCCATTAACCAACTGATGCATTGACCGCGCGATTCATTGGCTACCATGATGTATTGACCGCGCGATCCATTGACAACCTTGATTAGTGACATCTCATTGTAGCGATTTATGCAATGGCGTCTCATTGTAGCGATTTATCGCGATGACTTCTTATTGTAGCGATCTATGTAGTGATGTCTTATTGTATCGAATTATGCAATTGACATGTTATTGTAACGATTTATGCGGTGGCGTGTTATTGTAACAATTTATGCATACCTTTGGTTGTAAAAATATGCCTTTAAACCAAAAAAAAACAAAAGAAATACGATTATTTTACAAAGTTATTGAAAATTTAAACCAACACTAATCAAATAAACCAACATCAATCAAATATTTAAAGATAACAAAGAAATAAAGTTACTTTACAAAGTTATCAAATGTGTGTATCAAGTTGTATATCTGCGGTGACATCAATATCATTGCATCGATTTATCTAATTGTAAATCTGATCATCAATGTCACTTTGCTTCAGACATCAAAGTCACTGCAAAAGTCATCAATGTCCCTGCATCAGACATCAATGTCACTGCATAAGTCGTCAATGTCACTGCATAAAACCTAACAACTGCATCAGTTAGCTCTGCTCTTGTTTTGCATTTCTCCAAATGTGGAGCTTTTAATATGGATAGAAGTACAAGTTTGGTGAAACTACAAAGACTCTTCACTATGACTCTTGTAATTGCCACACGTTGTTTGTGCCCTCCTGATAATTGGATTCATCGTGGAATCCCTCAATTCTTTAACACGATCTTGAATCATTTGACGATCTTGTTTAGCTTAATGTCCCTGCATCATTCATCAATGTCACTGCATCGAACATCAATGTCCCTGCATCAGACATCAATGTCACTGCATAAGTCATCAATGTCCTTGTATCAGACATCAATGTCACTGCATAAGTCATCAATGTCACTGCTTCAGACATCAATGTCACTGCATAAGTCATCAATGTCACTGCTTCCGGGACATCAATGTCAAATCTAAAAAAAACAAACAAACAAACAAACAAACATCGACTCCAGTAACTTCATCTTTCTTTTTTTTTACAGTAACTTCATTTTTTTCCTTCCAAATTGCTTCATCTTTTTTTTTCTTCCTTCCTTTTCTTTCTTTACATCACTTGAAATTAGAATGTCCTTATAACTAAATAAGTTTCCTTCTTAAAATTAGAATGTCCTTATAACTAAATAAGATTTCGGAGTGTCCTAAATGATCATTAATTCTCTAACGACGGCCTTATAACTAATTTGCACAATTTATATATGGATTTATATGTGCAATATATATATATGTGATATACGCATGTGTAAATTAATTTATGGTAATATAATAAAAGATATGTTCAATATTGGATATTGGCAATATATTTTTTGAAAATATTTAATATAAGATATTGAGTATTTAATGAGATAAATCTAGAATATCGATTTTTCTTATTTTACCTGTAAAAGGTTTTCTTTCCCCCCAATCTACTAGGAAGCTTCTCCCAATCAGATTGGGATAGAAAATAGGCGCATGTTACCCTATAAAATGGGAGGCTTGGCTAGCTATTTTGTACATCATAATTCCATGAGACTAATAGTTCTTGTGAAAAATAAGAGAGCTTCTTAGAGAGATTTTGAGAGAGAAAAAAATCGGTTTAGCAATTGAGTTTTATGGTAGAAATCCATGATGGGATTCTGGCGAGCTGTTCATGTGGATCACCGGTAGAGGCTGAACACATGGGCGGCTTCGTGCAGAAACTACTATCGTAGACAAAGCGTCGATCCAATTGGATCAACCAAGGTATTCTCTTGTCTACTTCTTTCATGCTTGTTGCTTAAACGAAGTTGATCTTGGGTTAAAAGGAAATCAAAATTTTGAATTCCGTTGCGTTCCCGCATAGATTTCGTAACAGAGGTATCGGAGCGAGTTTCAAGCTTAAGCAATAAGCCTGTTAATTTGCGTAGTTAATTTTATAGTTTAAATCATGTAATTAAAAGATAAAAGATTTTTTATTCGCAAAAACGATGCATGAAAAGAAAAAAAAAGAGATCGGGTGGTGCTCGGCCGACTGGCGGATGCACCACACGGCGGCGGTCGGTGGTGGTGGCGGGCACCTGCGCACCGCGTCGATTAATAGTTAATGTGGTGGATTTCCAAATTTTGTTTTGTGTATTTGTGATTAAACATGGTTCATAGTTGTGATTGATATCTTTTTGTTTTGTTGGTGTCATATGGCTAACTAATGGTTCAAATAGTAAGGCCCATTTGGATGCCACATGACATTTAAATAATATTGGCCTTTCCAAACTTTGTTTGGAATAGGCCTAGACCCTTTTTCAAATATTTGATTTGGAAAAAGGCCTTTTTCAAAATTTTGATTTTGGAAAGAGCTAAGGTAGATACATTTTGGTTTTAGAAACCAAAGGCATCTCTTTTACTTAGGAATCAAAAGGAAAGAAACTAAAGAGATCTAATTTTAATTTTGATTTATTTTTAGAATAGTTCTAATTAATTAAAATTTAAATCGTTGATAATTAATCGTTAATTTTATTTCGATTAAAAATTATTTAATTAATTAAATGTTAATTAGTTAATTGATTGGATAAAATTATTTGATTGATTAATCGTTAATCAATTAATTATGACGCAAGTAGTTAAATTTTGATTTTTCTTTTTCATAAGATATTATTGTATGAATTAGATGTGTAGATATAATATGATTATATGGACCCCGATTGATCATGGACTCGAAAGATAGGATAGATGTGAATGATTTAATTTTACTGTTGGTTTGAAAATTGTCCTAGGCCGTTTTGAAGAACGCGACCTAGTTTACTTTCTGCATTTATCCCATTCCCGTAAGCTCTCCCCGTGTGCGGCGGGTGTATAAATTTATTAGATAGATTTTATGTAACAAGATTGGAGCAGAAGACAGAGACCAAAGAAAGAAGAATAAAGATCCCATTAGAGATGGCGCATTAAAAATCCTATTGGTGGTTGCAGCTACCCTTGGATTGTGACCTGCGGTTTCGTCAGTTTGTATTCGAAACCGCACCTAGGAAAATCCCATGATCATACATGTTACTTTAGGCATTTATTTATTTTGTGCTTGTATTTATTTTATATGATACGTTAGATGCATGACTAGGCACGATCTAGATGAATGTGTAAGATGTATCTCTATAGAGATAGATATATATGATGAGAACATAATTTGAAATTAATTAAGTGAATTAATTTACATAAATACTTCCACAACATAAATCCAGTCGAAATATTTCCTCCCCATATTATAATGACGGTGAAGAGCCCTTGTTCGGATCCAACTCATCTGCCAAAGCAGGGGGTTGACCTACCTTGGGTATATCGTTATTATCGAGATACGATTGTATGAGATCTCATGAATATTGGAGTTATGACTTGACTAAGAATTCTCTCGGCCACCAACCAAAGCGGGGCTGTTTGGATTTTAAAGGCAAGGGTTTGACTATTTCATAAGATGAAAATTATCAAAGAGTTGACTAGTCAAACAACAAGAGTCGTATAAGATACGATTGACAAAGAGTTGTCGACCTATTAGACTATTTTCGGCCCACTAGCCAAAGCAGAGGGTCGCGGTAGTTTAATGGGATCTTGGCCAGTAAATAAATTTTTAAAGATTCTTGAAAGTCAATTGGGAGTAGTTGACTAGTGGAAGCAAAATCATAAACCATAATACCATTTTTTATTTTGCATTTATAAACAACAACACCCTTTTATCTTTATTTTAAGTTGTAGTATTTTAGCAAACTCTTATATTTATGTTTTTATTCTCGATTAGTAAAACCAAATTATGATTGTTACCTTTTGAGAAACGTTCTCAAGTATGGTTAAGTAATTTTAATCCTTTTAAAATAAGCAATGACACGAGCAACCCCGTTATAGTAGTTAGAGACAAGGAGACTACATATTTGATAGAGTGCTCCAACACTTTGATTATTAATAAACAACGGAAGCTCATGATATGATTAAATCACTTGAAATAAGTTTCAACGAATTAATAATGCATTGGATACGATCCAATATGATCATTCTGTCATGCGATGACAATTAATTCAAACGTTGGATAAAAATGACCATTCGAGTTTTGGAAAAGTTGTTTTCAAAATTGTAAGATTTAAGTATCGACTTATTTCTTTAATCATTGCTTGAAGGTTAATTAAATAGTTAATGTTTTGAATATGATTCAAAAGACTAAATAAGCTATCTAATAAACATTGGATTTTCTTTATGAAAAGGAAATTGAAGACATAGCTATTGTGATTGTTCTTAAGTCTTGTGAAGACTAAAACAAGAAATATTTTACAAGTTCTTAAAGGATCAAAAAGGAAAGTTAGGGTATGTGTTTAAAATAATAGATCTTATCGAAGTCTCTATTTTAGGCAAGTGTGTTGAGATAAATCTATCTAAGTTAATGTCAACTCTTAGATATATGATATCTTATGAGTATGATTAAATTAGAAAGATTAAAATACGGAATACACCAAGACATGAAGAGTGAAGCAAACGTTGCAACATTTTCGGTTTTGTATTCTGAATCTAGTAAACTGATAAAGAACACGATTTCAGTTGTTTGTTAGGATTTAGTAGACATATACAGTTGTAAGGAATGAATGTTATTCCGATAAAATTTGAGCAGTCACTTGAATCTAACATCTTTGGATTGGTGTCACTATATAGTTGATATAGGTGATGAAATCTCAAATAAGTATTTGTATGGCTATTATCCTTGATATTTGTGGTTGTTCTAGATGTAGACTCTCTGGAAGAGAAACGTGTAATCAATTGTCATTCTGATGATGTCTGAACCATGTGATTATGAACCATGTGGGTGATACGTATCTTATCTAAAGATGACTAAAATACCTTTTTATGAAAAGGTTATAAATTCAAGAAAATTGTCTAAAGCCTAAACATACTGATGTTTGTCGACTTATGACAATTAATGCCATAAATAATTGTTTATTAATCTCTTTGACTATTTTAGAAATAGTTGAATGTACTTAGTTAAGTACAACAATTCAAAAGCCGAAAAGTTCGAAATGAGTGCGAATTAGAGATTGAAGAACTACTTAGGAATTAATCTTGATTGGATTGGAGTAATTAATACCTGAAGGGTGTTTTAGAAGTCATGCAAATTGAATCAATTCTCCCTTAAAGGATACCATTTGGGATACGCAATCAAATTTGTGTTTCTAAAATGGAAATTGCACTTTATCTGAAGAAGGTATGAAGTAAGCAATGCAAAGTATCCCTAACCTGTTTCAGGATAGTGACCTTACACAACACATATACTTAACCAAGTTCCAAGGATTAAAGGTTGAATGAATTCCACATTCGATATGGAAGACGAAGACATCGAATCCATCTTAACCGAGGTTTTAAAGTTGTCATGCTTCTCGCAAGCAGGCGATGTCTGAAAGGCTTGGAGCCTAGTATGACATATGTAACTTTGTGGGACATCTTAGCAAGTACGCTAGATGTTATTTACTAACCCGCGGAGAAAAACTGTTTTTCTCCAAACATGCCGTCTTCTAGAGGAAGTGTCCCTTCCAAAAGAGACAGTGGGAGTAAATTAAAATCTCAAAAGTAGTTTGAAAACAACAAAGAGATATTCAACCATTGGAACATGAACAGGCACCATATAATGATGAGGTGCACAACACTGCATTGTGCACACAAGTATTCTGTGAGTCTACGGATCACCATAAGTCTGAAAGGGCTATTGGTGCGTTCATCTTGAAGAACGAAGATCTCGCGACTTATGCAAGAATGTTTGAAAGGAAATATTATGATATATGGCTGGAACCATAATATCTGAAACAATTTCCATATGGGACAAAATGATTATGAACCTGATGTGTCTGGCCTGAAGGGAATGTCTCTAAAAGGTGTAGCATGTCTTTGTGAAAAACCGACATGGAGGGTAATACGATTACTAGTTAAGCTGAATTGATGGCTAGAGGCTATGAGGTGTAAACCTTGTATTTGCTTTTATGCTGCCAGTTATGCTTAAATTTATTTAGACAGTGCTTGTTGTAGCTGCGTATCATGGCTATATGATAGTGTTGAAAACATTGATGTTCATAGACGATAACATGATATGTAAGCATATGAGATCCTTTTATGGGCTCAAACAAGTTCCTCAATATAAGTTCCATGAATTGATAAATCAAAAGGAGTTTGATTTCATCAAGAGGAAAGATATGCATAATGTGCAAAAGGGTTAGTGGGAGTGTTACAATTTGAGCAAGGTATTTCCTTCTCAGAATCATCATCTCATGTCGCAGTCAATTAATGTTTGGTAATTCAAGGTCTTTATGAAAGATCACGAGGCGCTGTTTCTTATTTTGGAAATAAGAATCTATAGTGATAGTTTTAAATACTACTTGATTATCACAGTTCACCTGGGTAGATGAGATGAGAAAAGAGTTTAGCATAGATCACATCAAGAGATACTGCTAGCCAACATTCTCGGGGTCTATCTATGGTTGGACGTCAGTCCTAAAGATAAGGTGAAAGATGATACTTATGGAAGGTTCCCTTTGCTACTGCAATAGGATCCATCATAAGAGTTATGATAGATGTTCACACTCCATGAGAAGTCATGAGCAAGTATGAAAGTAATTTTAGTAGATGTCGAGAATATCCTTAAAAGTGTTAAGGAAGAGTTCCTAGTTTATTGAAACTTGAAATTAAATAAACGTAGATATACAGATGTATACCCCGAATCTTATGAAGATAGTGGGAGCCCCGATCTGGGTTTGCAGTCACTTTGATTAAGTGATACAGTGAGCGTGAAATGTTCATAGCTAGAAATCCCTGGAGATTCTAAAACTGGGCCAAAACACAGTATACGCCTTGGAGGCGCAACGGGAGCAGTACATGGATCTAGAAGGTTCATTCCTGAACCTAGTACGGTTCTTCCAGCTTTACATTATAGCTGATATAGTGGTGGATTCACTGCTTGAAGCAAGCTCCAGGGTCTCGTCAGAGATTCATGTGTGTGTTGAGGCGGTTCCTTTTGTCTTGGTCATTTGGAGCATGATATGAAGATAGTCTGAGTTCCCACAGATAGTGATTTGTTCACGCTTAGGGTTAGTTGCGAGTATTTCATGAAATTCTTGTGTTTCAACTTGTTCTTGTGCGTACGAGTGATTGGTTTTAGGCCAAGTGGGATATTTTTGAAATAGTGTCCTAAACCCAATCTGGTTGGACCGGATCTGACCGGGTCGGATCATTTCTACTATTTCTTTATGTTTATACATATATTAAATGGATTTTATGTTATATATTTGTTCGTTTAATGAACCAATTTGTGATTGTATATATGATTATGTCCCTAGTGTCAAACAGTGAGAGAGAAACCATGATAGTGATTATGGTTGATGAGATCTTGACTCACTTCAAAAGATTTGATACTTAAATGTCTCTAGTCGTATGTACTAATAACAGGACACTAATAGTATGATTAGAATAGCACGTATTAGATGTCTTCTATATTATTGAAGGTAGGGATAAATCTTGTCTATAAAAGTGTTGAGACACTTGGACTGTACGTGGACGTGTATTAGAGAATGCATACGTTATACTGACCCACTTACTTTATTAAGTGTCACACTATGTGGCGGTTGTGTAATTATCCTGAGACCGGAGTCTTCATGGCATCACGGTGTGAATTGTTATACTTTGACACTATTGTGGTTTCCCCTAGCCATGGGGCGATCATGCGGTAATGATTGGGTGTGATACTGAATCATGCGTAGGATTCATGTTGCTCGTCTGGAAATCGCGTATCCTATTATTAGGAGTGAATATCCGAAAGGGCCTTCTTATAAGGAATGTCTTACTCTCATGAATCTTTGCAAAGTGGAAGTAAATGAGTTACTTCGAGAGAGTAGTATATCCAGATGATAAGATACGGTCGTTGTTGTTTGACACTCGACGTACAGTAGTATGGATATTATTACAGCGATAGGATTATATTTACTCGGTAACTGTTTCACATGAAAGGTAGTAGTCATTGCATTTGACTCTTCCAATGATTGAGGGTCACGGTGTGTTGCTAGATGCTATTTCGTGATCATTAGGTATGAAGGGAATTTTCATAATTTGCACTTTGTGCCTACGGCCAACATATTCGGAAGCCTATCGGGTCACACACATAAGAACATCTAGCCGGATTAAAATGCGGTTATAGTGATAACCAAATAAGGAAACTTTTATCTCGACTATAAAGTGTTATAGTCATAAATTAATATGGGGGTATTTATTTATTATGAATAAATAAAATACAAGATATTAATTGTATTGATTAATTAAAGTATACTCCGGATGCCAATTTATGGCAATATGGGGCGCATATTTTAAGTATATAAGAGACACTTGGATTGTGCAATTTAATTAATGATATTACCATATATTAATATTAATTGTTAATATTAATATATATATATATATATATATGATTGCATGCGTACACGTATATATAAGATATACATATGCACATTTGTAATAGCTATATACTTATATATGGATTTATATGTGTAATATATATATATATATATATATATATATATATATATATATATATATATATATATATATGTGTGTGATATATACACATGTATAAATTGATTAATGACAATATAATAAAAGATATATTCAATATTAGATATTGGCAATATATATCTTGAAAATATTTAATATGAGTATTTAATGAGATAAATCTAGAATATCTATTTTCCTTATTTTTCTTGTAAACGGCTTTCTTTTTCCTCAATCTACTAGGAAGCTTCTCCCAATCAGATTGGGATAGCAAAGGGGCGCAGGTTACCCTATAAAAGGGGAGGCTTGGGTAACTCTTTTGTACATCACAATTCTAAGAGACTAATAGTTCTTGTGAAGAATAAGAGAGCTTCTTAGAGATTTTGAGAGAGAGAAAAGCGGTCTAGCAACCGAGTTTTCCTGGTAGCAATTCATGATGGGATTCCGACGAGCTATTCGTGTTGATCACCGGTAGAGGCCAAACACTTGGGCGGCTTCGTGCAGAAACTACAACCGTAGACAAAGCGTCGATCCAATTGGATCAACCAAGGTATTTTCTTGTCAACTTGTTTCATGCTTGTTGCTTAAACGAAGTCGATCTTAGGTTAAAAGAAAAACCAAAATTTTGAATTCCGCTGCGTTCCAGCGTAGATTTCCTAATAGTGGTATCGGAGCGAGTGTCTTGCTCAAGCAATAAGAATCTTAATTTGCGTAGTTAAATCACGTAATTAAAAAATGAAAGATTTTTTATTCGCAAAAACGATACATGAAAAGAAAAAAAAAGATCGGGTGGTGCACGGCCGACTGGTGGCGGCACCACCATTGGCGGCCGGTCTGCGGCGGCGGCGGCAGGGCTACCTGCTGTTGGCGTTGGTTGAGTGGTCAAAGGTGGTGGATGTCCATTTTTTTTTTGTGTATTTGTGATTCAACATGATTCATATTTGTGATTGATATCTCTTTGTTTAGTTGGTGTCATGTGGCTAACTAATGGTTCAAATAGTATGGCCCATTGGGATGTCACATGGCATTAAAATAATATTGGTCTTTCCAAACATTGTTTGGAATAGGCCTAGGCCTTTTTCAAATATTTGATTTGGAAAAAGGCCTTTTTCAAAATTTTGATTTTGGAAAGGGCCAAGGTAGGTGTCTTCTGGTTTTGGAAACCAAAGGAATTCCTTTTGATTAGGAATCAAAAGGAAAGAAACTGAGATCTAATTTTAATTTTGATTTAATTTTAGAATATTCCTAATTAACTAAATTTAAAATCGTTTAAAATTAATCATTAATTTTATTTCGATTAAAAATCATTTAATTAATTAAATGTTAATTAGTTAATTGATTGGATAAAATTATTTGATTGATTAATCGTTAATCAATTAATTAAGATGCAAGTAGTTAAATTTTAATTTGTCTTTTTCGTAAGATATTATTGTATGAATTAGATGTGTAGATATAATATGATTATATGGACCCCGATTGATCATGGACTCGACCGATAGGATAGATGTGAATGATTTAAATTTTTTTTTGGTTTGAAAATTGTCCTAGGACGTTATGAAGAACGTGACCTAGTTTACCTTCTGATTTATCCCATTCCCGTAAGCTCTCCCCGTGTGCGGCGGGTGTATAAATTTATTAGATAGATTTTATGTAACAAGATTGGAGCAGAATACGGAGACCAAAGAAAGAAGAATAAAGATCCTATTGGAGATGGCGCATTAAAGATCCTATTGGTGGTTGCAACTACCCTTAGATTGTGACCCACGGTTTCGTCAGTTTGTATTCGAAATCGCACCTAGGAAAAGTCCATGATCATACCGGTTACTTTACGCATTTATTTATTTTGTGCTTGTATTTATTTTATATGATACGATAGATACATGATTAGGCACGATCTAGATGATTGTGTAGGATGTATGTCTATAGAGATAGATATATATATATGATGAGACCATAATTAAAAATTAATTAAGTGAATAAATTTACATAAACACTTCCATAACAAAATTCGAGTCGAAATATTGCCTCCCAATATTATAATGATGGTGAAGAGCCCTTGTTCGGATCCAACTCATCAGCCAAAGCAGGGGGTTGACCTACCTCGGGTATATCGTCATTATCGAGATATGATCGTATGAGATCTCACGAATATTGGGGTTATGACTTGACTAAGAATTCTCTCAGACACCAGCCAAAGCGGGGTCGTTTGGATTTTAAAGGCATGGAGTTGACTATTTCATAAGATTAAAATTGTCAAAGAGTTGACTAGTCAAACAACAAGAGTCGTATAAGATACGATTGACAAAGTGTTGTCTACCTATTAGACTATTTTCGGCCCACTAGCCAAAGTAGATGGTCGCGGTAGTTTAACGGGATCTTGGCCACTAAAGTATTTTTGAAAGATTCTTGAAAGTCAATTGGGTGTAGTTGACTAGAGGGAGCAAAATCATAAACTATAAGACCATTTTTGATTTTGCATGTATAAACAACAACACTCTTTTATCTTTATTTTAAGTTGTAGTTTTTTAATCCTTTTAAAATAAGCAATGACTCGAGCAACCCCGTTATAGTAGTTAGAGACAAGGAGACTACATATTTGATAGAGTTCTCCAACACTTTGATTGTTAATGAACAGCGGAAGCTTATGATATGATTAAATCACTTGAAATAAGTTTCAACGAATTAATCATGCATTGATACGATCCAATATGATCATTCATCAGACGATGACAATTAATTCAAGCGTTGGATCGAAATGACCACATTGAATTTTGGAAATGTTGTTTTCAAAATTGTATGATTTAAGTATCGATTTATTTCTTTAATCATTGCTTGAAGGTTAATTAAATAGTTCATGTTTTGAATATGATTCAAAAGGCTAAATAAGCTATCAAATAAACATTGGATTTTCTATATGAAAGGAAATTGAAGACATAGCTCTTGTGATTTTTCTTAAATCTTGTGAAGACTAAAATAAGAAATATTTTACAAGTGCTTAAAGGATTAAAAGGGAAAGTTAGGGTATGTGCTTAAAATAAGAGATCATATCGAAGTCTTTATTCTAGGCAAGTGTGTTGAGATAAATCTATCTAAGTTTATGTCAACTCTTAGATATATGATTTCTTACGAGTATGATTATATTAGAAAGATTAAATACAGAAGACACCAAGACACGAAGAGTGAAACAAATGTTGCAACATTTCCGGTTTTGTATTCTGAATCTAGTAAACTGATAAAGGAACTAAATAAAAGTTATTGTGTTCCGGTTCTTATGAAGAACATGAGTTCAGTTGTTTGTTAGGATTTAGTAGACATATTCAGTTGTAAGGAATGAATTTTATTTCGATAAAGTTGAACGGTCACTGAATCTAACATACTTGATTGGTGTCACTATATAGTTGATATATGTGATGAAATCTCAACTAAGTATTTGTATGGTTGTTATCCTTGATATTTGTGGTTGTTCTATATGTAGACTCTCTGGAAGAGAAACGTGTAATCAAATGTCATTCTGATGATGTTTGAACCATGTGATTACGTATCTTATCTAAAGATGACTAAAATTCCCTTTTATGAAAAGGTTATAAATTCTAGAAAATTGCCTAAAGCCTAAACATACCGATGTTTGTCCGCTTATGACAATTAATGTAACGCACCGCTCCCGGATACCGAGGCCTTATCCAGAAGAGAATGTTCGGCGTGTTCAACATTAAATAAATTTAATATTATACACCAGCCTCTACGTCGTCGTATCAAATAAAAGTAAACGGAAGCCCAAAAGACTCGGGTAAAATCATAAATGCTACTATGAATAGAAAATAACCATTCTAAAGATGGATAGTTAAATTACAACGACGAAAAACACAAAGACTTATACCATACGAGGTCTTAAAAGTAGAAATACAATAAGTCTAAGAAAATAAATACAACAAGTCTAGTACAACCTTTACAAAGAAAAGGAACATGATACTTCGTCAAGACTTCAAAGCCTTCAAAAGTCATCATCTACCTGATCAACCTGTTCGTCTTCTCACCCCACAATGCATACAAAAGAAAATGCAAAGGAGGTAAGTACAAAGTACTTAGTAAAAGTGAGAAACTAATGAATAACTAAGTTATACAACGAGGGGTTATTATTATGATTATTAAATTATCTTTATGAGACCGACTCAAACTAGGGTTCAATCCATGCCCATTGACATGTCATGACTAAACGTTTCTAGCTTAGCTTATCTTTGTTACATCATTACTCAAGGACATCACTGCATGGCGTTCATCACCAAGATATACTTGCTAACTAACGGTGATTAGCACCGATTAGCTCCGGGTCTCCCGGTATGCGTATACATCGATGAATTTCCTCCACCGCCATTCACCGTTTATAGGCAGCGAGATTGTTCACCTTTTATGAACGTATCACATCGCCGATATGAAAGAGTGCCTAACCGAGAATAAGTGACGTTTTATCTTTTACTACACATATGTAATTATTATCTCGTTGTTAACTAGCGACCTAAGTGTTTTCAAGTAATCTCCTCACACATACTACTCTCTTCCTAGACCATTAGACACGGACAAGGCCTAGCAATTACACGAGACATTGATGAATACTAATCCATCAAAGCACAAGCCCTAACATGCTCTTCCGACGGATCCGAACTTCAACTCCTTTTTAAGTACATTCGGTGTTTTAATCGAACGAATCGAAACTCAATCGGGTCTTGTTCATTTTCATTTAATGTTATTAGATCAAAAAATAGAAATTTAAAACTCAACACAAAAATACCAAAACATATCACATCTTATTAATTACAACTTAGCATGAATTCTATCACCAAACAACACCAAAACTCAACCTGTCATTATAAAAATATAATTACTCATTAGGAAAAGCCTCTTACCTTAATTTCCAGCAAAACCGAAAGCAAAACGTCAAGTAACTGCAACAACTGTTGATCCTCAACCCCAAAACCTATTTGATCAACGAGAAACCCTAAGATCCTATTTCTTTGCAGAAAACCGAAACTGAAAAAGTCCATAAAACTACAGATTACCTGGATTAACTGGTGCATAACTATTTTTAGAATGATCTACGCTTCAAGACGATCGTTTCGACTACTCATGGCTGAAAAACATAGTTACGGATTGAAAGATACGAATTTTTCAAAAATCGAACTCTACTGAATACCGAAAACTATGGCTAAACCGAAAACTTACGAAATTGTGAGATTTTATTTTCCAAAGTTAAATCGTCTCTCGCTGATCACTTTTCTCTCTGCGGCATCTTGAGCGGAAGAACGGATTGATCACACGGTTCTACCTTTTATTTCGCTTTCTTACTGCGTGCATTTGCTATGTTGCCGCCCGTTCCTTTTTTTTTTCTTGAAGTTGCGTATGAAATAAAAAAGCGTTGATTTGGGGATTATTTCCTTTTTATAGGCAATAATTAAATCCTTTATAATTAATAGCTAAATCCTTTAATTAATTCCTTTTTAATTAAATAAATGAGACAAATAATAATTAGGTCGTAGTAAATACACCCAATGACTATTTTACCTTTTTTACGAAAAGTCGGGATGTTACATTCCTTCGCCCTTAAGAGGAGTTTCGTCCTCGAAACTCGAATGTAACCGAGAGGTACTTGAACTCTGGAATTTGCGAAGCATTTTGTCTTCTAACTCTTACAGTCTTCGTCTTCTTCCATCTTCCCAACTCTTTTGCTTGTCTTGAGCCACCTTGAGGTTGCGACGATCCACTTCAATCTCCTCGTTGACTTGCTGTATCAAATCCGGTCTCGTATTCTGTTGTCGTTCCACTTCATCCTACAAACTCATGTTCTTCTATCTCTATCTTCATGAAAGATCGACAGCAGTACTGTTCCAATTCTTGTACTTCTTGGTCGCTCCGAGAGGAACTGCAATTGCCATCTCAAGGTTTTCATTCTTCATTGTCTTTCCCAATCTTCCGCACTCGGAACCCAAAGCTGATTCCGATGCCAACTGTTGCCATCTTCATCTAACTCGTGACCAATGGTTGGTCGGTTCTGACCTCTCACTTGTAAACAAAACCACTGGATCTTCATCTTGTTCCGTCACGAACTCATTAACTGCCTCGAATCTTGCAATCATCAGCTCAACACTCTTTGCTTGCTCTTGCTGACCTATGTCCTGAGTGCTTGAGTTTCCCAACTGACACACAGCTTCCTGGCATACTTGACTTCTTTCGATCTCAACTTCCATTATGGCACCACAAGCTTGCTGAAGAACTGCAAGGATCCCAGCTGAAGAACTTCTGAGGCTCCTTGGGGATGAGAACATGATTTGCCATACCTTTTCTCTGGAGGTCATATCCAATCCTTGTGCCAATTAGGGTTAGCTTGGAAAATAAAAGAAGTTGAAAAGTGACAAGTTGAGTACCAGGGTGGTATGTCAACTAGGTAAGCCAAGGAACGATACAATGCACTTGAAATAAGAAAGGTTGCTTGGGTTACAAGCAAAACAAAATGATTTCGTGTTGGGGAAAAGTTGAAGGTGGTTCCAAACTGAAGAATGAGACATTATATCATAATACAAGGGATAGCCACCAAAAGGAAAACAAAAGGACACCTTGCAGATGATTTTTTTTTTTTAGAGAGAAATTCTGCAAGATACGGTGGTCTGCAAAGACTTCAGAGGTAACTTGAAAGGATGGTAATAAGTTTTCATATAGACCTTTAGGAAGTGAAGACGTTAAAGGAAACATCACACAACAGAAAAACAAAGTAAAGGTGCAAGGTCGAGCACCAGAAGGATAAAATAAAAAGAAATCAAAGAGAGCAAGAATCTCAACGTGAAGGAGCCATGGAGACAAAACGAGCACACCAAAAGGTCTTAGAATAAAATAAACACTTGTCAAGAAGTGTCCAAGTTTGCATAATTCAAAGATAGGTTATTTTAGGATTTAATAGAAATAGAAATTCCCTCAAGGAATTGTAAGGGAATATCAAAAGTTTGAATAAGTAGGCGGTAGCAAGATTTTTTAAGTGAAGAGGAGACGACATTTAAGAATTGCTGGATAAGGTTTGATTTCCAGGAATTAATTTGAAGTTTCAAAGGAAGTTTAAACGATTATTGACGATTCAAATCAAAGATTCAAGGTTGCACTACTCGAGAGGAATAGTACACTACCAAGGAATAAATGCTCAAGGTTAAAATAAAATAGACTTTCAATCGGTGTAACAAAATTGGAATAGAAACGCCAAACAGAGGATGGAAAAATCAAAAGGCATATATGGCAGTTCATGGCTCTAAATGGCCTGAAAGAGAGTTAAAACTGAATGGTACGAGGTACATTAATCTGGATTGAAATTCAATAGAAGTTTTGGAGTTCAAATGTTGGGTGGCTAGATAGGTTCAGAAGGCATCTTGAAAAGGTTTACCTTCTGCTTGAAACTAGTTTAGCATAAATTGCTAGAAGGTTAAAGATAAGTAACTGAAAAGGAATCTCATGGTAGGCTTAAAAATTCGACCGGCAAAAGGAGATATGCATACCTTAAAAGAATAGGCAGCATTAGGTGAAATAGTTACAACATCGACACTACCCTTAGGAGCGAAGCTGAGAATGAACACAAGTAAAAAAAATGTTCTGACATCAGAAGGCTTAGTCAAATTTGAATTTGAAAAGAAAGATGGAAGTGCAACAATGTAGAATTTTGAAGAGAACTTGTTTCTTGATTTGAAAAGTAAGAAGGTAAGAACTTGTTCAAAAGAAAGGCTTATAGAGACATATTTCTGAGGTAATTCATGACAACATGTGAAAATGATTTGTTGAGTTTAAAGATCTCAAATGAGGGATTACATGAGAAATACATCACCAGAAAAGGTATAATTATAAATGGGCACAAAAAGGGTATGAACATCAAACATTGCTTGATGATAGCATATTGGTTCTTGTTTAAAACTGCAAAAGAAATTATAATGTTAGTTTTACAAACTCCTACTAAAAGGTTTAACTCAGAAGGAGATCAAACTTCGGGGAACTCCTAAACAAAACAATCGTAACTTGCTACCCTCTTAGCCCAAACCCTAAGTCAAAGAGGTGAGGATTCCTTTTTGGTTGATGTGTAAGATATTTATTCCGGATCTGATATTTTCAATTTGTACAGAACAAATGAAGAGGAATTTGAGCACGATCCAAAGAGAAAAGATTTAGATACTGGAGTTTTCCAGGTGATATAAAAATATTGGAATTTTTGAATGAGATAAGGTCGGTCAAAAACAGTTATTTCTGACGATTGTACAAGCTGTCAGAATTTTCAGATTAATAAACACTGAGTTGAATTGCAAATCGAGATCAAATGAAAAATAATATGAACTTAATTCCAAAATAAAAATTGTAGATAAAAGTTTTGTCTGCAACATATAAAAAATTCAGGTCATTTGAGGGTGTTTAACCTGTTCAAAATAGAAGAAAAATTGAAGGTGCTTCTGCAGATTTTCTGGACAGAGTGTCTGACATAAACATGAATTTTCTGAACAATCCATAACAATTATCGAGTTGGTGTAAAAAGATAAATTGTAGAAAAGACTTCGGTCTATATTTTGGAAAATTTCCAGAATTTTTAGAGCATGGTAAGTGGTTTAACCTGAAAGGAAAACACGGAAACAAAAGCATTCACTCATGTTGGATAAAGCCAAACACAAGGATGTTGAAAACTATGTGCCAAAGTATGAGAACTTTAACACTAATAATTGAAACGAGTAAGAAGTACTTGGAAAAGATAAAATTTTCATAAGGAGTTCGTGTGGAACCCATCTCGAGCAAAGCAAGGCCAAAGAATTTTGGTAAACATAAACCAAGCGATAGCGAAAAGAGAAAACGAAGGATTTTTGGTAAACATAAACTTTTTTTTTGTTAAATCAAGCATTTGACATGATGAAAACATCTTTAAAAAAAATAAGGCACATCAAAAAAATGTACACACTTGAAAAACAAAACTTCGTAATAAGGGACTTTTACCAAGTTTCAGAAGTTTCAAATGGAGGATTTAACCAGAGCATGGGTTACCATTAGTATGGATGGAGAAACGTTGAAATCGGGATAACCAAGTAGGAAACTAGATGATTATAAAAGAGAATCTTATTAATGAAGACATAAGATTGGAAAATCACCACGCAATCGTTTCTTGCCATCAAGGAGCACTATAACGACAACACCTAGTCTCTACCTACCAAACATTTTATCCTGGGTAACAACTAGCTTAAGAATCAGATAAATCAAAGTATTATCATCTCCTATAACCTACTACACTATAATTTACAGGGTGAAAGAAAGACATCTACCCTTTCTTGGCTAGAGGACTTAAATGGTTTTGAGAAATTCGGGTGCATACATAAGCCATGAAATAATTGATTTGCACAAAACAAACAGAGCTGATTTTGAACATGAGGCAAACAGAAAATCTGTGAGTATATAAGTTTTACATATGATGCTCAAAAATCAAAATTTTTGGGAAGCCAGAGGTCGGTCAAAATAATTCTTTTCATCTACTACTATAAGCTGTAAAAAAATTTCAGGACTTCATCAACTGTCATGTGTTGCAGATTGTGCTTAAACCAAAACGAATTTGCACTTGGTTCCAAAACAAAAATTATAGTGCAGGATGTTTTCTACAACATACCAAAAATCCAAGTCATTTGGAGGTGTTTAGCTTATTCAAAATAGAATGATAAGTAAGAGTACCGCTGCAGAATTTTCTGAACAGAGTACCCCTCCTTGTTAAACAATTTGTGAACAATCCATATTGAAAACTAAATTGATGTAAAGAGAGAAATTGTGGATAAGACAACTTTCTAAGTGGCTGAAAATTTACAGAATTCTTGGAACAAAAAAAATGATATAACATGACATGTAGAAACGTGAACAAAATCGTTTACTCGTTTTGCATAACACCAAGTTACAAGGAAGTGATTTGAACCAAATTTAGCATTACGAAAGCAATTAAAACCTCAAAAAGAAAGAAAAAAAAACTTGAGAGGATCATATAAGAGATGTGAGCTTAAAACTCAACCTTCGCCTAAGGAGACTTTTCACTTGGTCCTAGTGCAACTTAACCACGTTCTAAGGATTCCTAATCCTACGAGAATTTACCACCAAAATCAAAAGAGATCAGAAGGGTTCAAAAAGGTCTAAAGAAGTCTTATCATAGAGGGGAGAAGCCTAGGAAAGAATGACGCTTATCTCTGATACCAACTGTAACGCCCCGCTCCCGGATACCGAGCCCTTATCCGGAAGAGAACATTTGGCGCGTACAACATTAAATAAATTTAATATTATACGCAAGCCTCTACGTCATCGTATCAAATAAAAGCAAACAGAAGCCCAAAAGACTCGGGTAAAATCATAAATGCTACTATGAATAGAAAATAACCATTCTAAAGATGGATAGTTAAATTACAACGACGAAAAACCCAAAGACTTATACCATACGAGGTCTTAAAAGTAGAAATACAATAAGTCTAAGAAATAAATATAACTAGTCTAGTACAACCTTTACAAAGAAAAGGAACTAGAAACTTCGTCAAGCCTTCAAAAGTCATCATCTACCTGATCAACCTGTTCGTCTTCTCACCCCACAATGCATACAAAAGAAAATGCAAAGGAGGTAAGTACAAAGTACTTAGTAAAAGTGAGAAACTAATGAATAACTAAGTTATACAACGAGGGGTTATTATTATGATTATTAAATTATCTTTATGAGACCGACTCAATCTAGGGTTCAATCCATTTCCATTGACATGTCAAGACTAAACGTTTCAAGCTTAGCTTATCTTTGTTACATCATTACTCAAGGACACTGCGCATGGCGTTCATCAGCCTGAAGAGATACTTGCTAACTAACGGTGATTAGCACCGATTAGCTCCGGGGTCTCCCCGGTATGCGTATACGTCCGATGAATTTCCTCCACTGCCATTCAGCCGTTTATAGGCCAGCAGCGTTGTTCACCTTTTATGAACGTATCACATCGCCGATATGAAAGAGTGCCTAACCGAGAATAAGTGACGTTTTATCTTTTACTACACATACGTAATTATTATCTCATTGTTAACTAGCCACCTAAGTGTTTTCAAGTAATCTCCTCACACATACTACTCTCTTTTTCTAGACCATTAGACACGGACAAGGCCTAGCAATTACACGACATTGATGAATACTAATCCATCAAAGCACAAGCCCTTTCATGCTCTTCCGACGGATCCGAACTTCAACTCCCTTTAAGAGTACATTCGGTGTTTTAACTGAACGAATCAGAAACTCAATCGGGGCTTGTTCATTTTCATTTAATGTTATTAGATCAAAAAATAGAAATTTAAAACTCAATACAAATATACCAAAACATATCACATCTTATTAATTACAACTTAGCATGAATTCTATCACCAAACAACACCAAAACTCAACCTATCATTATAAAACTATAATTACTCATTAGGAAAAGCCTCTTACCTTAATTTTCAGCAAAACCGAAAGCAAAACGTCAAGCAACTGCAACAACTGTTGATCCTCAACCCCAAAACCTATTTGATCAACGAGAAACCCTAAGATCCTATTTCTTTGTAGAAAACCAAAACTGAAAAAGTCCATAAAACTGCAGATTACCTAGATTAACTGCTGCATAACTATTTTTAGAATGATCTACGCTTCAAGACAATCGTTTCGACTACTCATGGCTGAAAAACATAGTTACGGATTGAAAGATACGAATTTTTCAAGAATCGAACTCTACGAATACCGAAAACTATGGCTAAACTGAAAACTTACGAAATTGAGAGTTGTTATTTTCCAAAGTTGCGTCTCCTCGCGCTGATCACTTTTCTCTCCTGCGGCATCTTGAAATGAAGAATGTGATTGATTACACGGTTCTCCCTTTTATTTCGCTTTCTTCTCTGCGTGCATTTGCTATGTTGCCGCTGTTCCTTTTCTTTTTCTTCGTGAAGTTGCGTATGAAATAAAAAGCAGTTATTTGAGGATTATTTCCTTTTTATAGCCAATAATTAAATCCTTTATAAATAATAGCTAAATCCTTTAATTAATTCCTTTTTAATTAAATAAATGGGACAAATAATAATTAGGTCGTAGTAAATACACTCAATGACTATTTTACCCTTTTACGAAAAGTCGGGATGTTACAATTAATGCCATAAATAATTGTTTTTTTAATATCTTTGACTACTTTAGAATAGTTGAATGTACTTAGTGAAGTACAACAATTCAGAAAGCCCGAAAAGTTCGAGCTAGTACGAATTTGAGATTGACGAACTACTTAGGAATTAATCATCGATAGGATTGGAGTAATTAATACCTGAAGTGTGTTTCTGAAGCTTTCAAATGGAATCGATTCTCCTTGAAAGATACCATTTGGGATACGCAATCAGATTGTGTTTCTAAAATTGAAATAGCACTTTATACGATGAAGATACGAAGTAAGCCATGCAAAGTATCCCTTACCTGCTTCGGGATAGTGCCCTTACCAACACATATACTTAACCAAGTTCCAAGGATTAAAGGTTGAATGAATTCCACATTCAATATGGAAGACGAAGACATCGAATCCATCTTAACCGATGTTTTAGAGTTGTCGCGCTTCGCAAGGCGTGATGTCCGAAAGGCTTGGAGCCTAGTATGACATATGTAACTTTGTGGGACATCTTAGCAAGTATGCTAGATGTTAATCACTTACCCGCGGAGCAAAACTGTTTTTCTCAAAACATGCCGTCTTCTAGAGGAAGTGTCCCTTCCAAAAGAGACAGTGTGAGTAAATTAAAATCTCAAAAGTAGTTTGAAAACAACAAAGAGATATTCAACCATTGGAAAATGAGAAGGCGCGACCTAATGATAAGGTGTACAACACTGCTTTGTGCACACAAGTATTATGTGAGTCTACGGATCACCATAAGCCTGAAAGGTCTATTGGTGCGTTCATCTTGAAAAATTAAGATCTCGCGACTTATGCAAGAATGTTTGAAAGGCAAGATTAAGAGATATGGCTGGAACCATAACATCTGAAACAAATTCCATATAGCAAAAACGGGTTATGAACCTGATGTGTCTGACATGAAGGGAATGTCTCTGAAAGGTGTTGCATGTTTTTATGAAAGACCAACATGGAGGGTACTACGATTACTAGTTAAGCTGAATTGATGGCTAGAGGCTATAAGGTGTAAACCTTGTATTTGCTTTTATGCTACAAGTTATGCTTAAATTTATTCAGATAGTGCTTGTTGTAGCTGCGTATCATGGCTATATGATAGTGTTGAAAACGTTGATGTTCATAGACGATAACATGATATGTAAGCTTATGAGATCCTTTTATAGGCACAAGCAAGTTCCTCATTATAAGTTCCTTGAATTGATAAATCAGAAGGAGTTTGATTTCATCAAGAGGAAAGATATGCCTTGTTGGTCCCTTGAAAAGGCTTTGGTTAAGTTTAGAGGGGGGGTGAATAAACTTAACACTTAAAACTTTGGAGTTAACAAATTCTGCAACATCTGCAGTCTGCTATACTTCAGAGTATCTTGTGACTTCATGAGCTTCACGATAAACAGTGAGTCTCATGATAGTTGAGTTTGGTTGAATTTGTGCAAATGGAATAATATCAAAATTAAGCCTTATTACTTGTTGTTAAATATGATACTAAGTATTAGATACTTAGTAGTGCAGTGTGTGATTTCATTGCTAGATGCATGAGGTTGATGAGTGATATAAACTAAGTGCGTAAAGTAAATGCGAAAGTAAATAGCCCGATTTTATAGTGGTTCCAGGTGATGTAATCTGTCACCCACTCTTCTCCTGTGATGTTGGAGGAAATTCACTAGAGATCTTTGATGTAGCTTTTACAAAGATTCCTAAGTTGTTTGTCCTTCACCAATAGCTATGGCTTCACAAACCGAAAAACTCGAAGCAGTAGGATTGTCGCTCCCGAGTCTTCCACTTTGTCCTTGAAGGGTAGGATTGCCTCTTCACCACTCCACCACAAACAACAGTCTTTCACACTAATGATGCTTCACTTGTTTTCAAGAGGTTCTTTATAAAATAAAGAATGAACCAAATAAATGATTCATTCTGCAGAATTGATTAGGATGATGTAACCAAGAGACTTGCGCCTTCAAGTGTGTATGCTTGATGCGGCTTGAACACGTAATGCACTTGAAGAAAATAACTAGATAAGCGACCTTAAGCTCGATAAGAAGTTCAAAGCAGGTGTTTTTCATTTCAAGATTGTCACTTAAAGTTTATCCCAAAAATTCATCATCTTTTTCTTGAGTTGAAAGTCTTCTATTTATATGCAAGAATGCATGTGACTTGTATTTGAATTTCAAATGTGACCGTTCCTTGTATTTATCCCATCTGATCTGCATTCTGTCTCTATTCATAGGGTCGACATCGCCGTAATTCCTTTTGACATTGTAGTCTGTCCACCCCTTTGACTTGTATCCAATGGATAAAAATAAAAGTCATCCCAACGTCTTTTTAATCTCAGCCTTTGATTTTCTTGATAAGTCAGAGGTAGTTGGCTGTCCTTATCCATGTAATCTTCCAAGATAATCTTGAATTAATCAAGGTAATACATCAGCAGGTTCATGAGTCTGCTGAGATACCTATCGATCTGTGATCATCATATAATCAGTATATAAAATACAATGCAGCTGATTACTTCTATCTAACTTTTATTTGTGTAGTTAGATTACATCATTTTAAATGTAACTAAGTTCCAAACATCATCCAACTTATGGAACTTAGACCTTCTACACAAGGCATATGTAATCAGTTTAGGTCATCACAGACTTGCCTAAATTCTGATTCCATATCCTTGACTTTAAATACTAAGTTTGATCCCTTAGCCTTCATTTACTGAGTTTGAACCCTCATTCGCCTTCGATCTTGAAGAGTTCCCGACCGCCCATCGACCTATCTACCCTATCTTGGCCTAGACTAGTCTCAGCCGATATCAATCAATGACCCTTTTTATGATGCTTGTTTGATCAAACCTATTTATGAATCAAACTCTATTAAACCTATACATTTTATCTAGACATCTTTTTGCCTTTGCACTATAATGACTAGTATGACACTCATCATCAAAACTAAGAAATAAGTCCAACAATTTCCCCTTTTTTGTGATGATGCCACTACCCTCACCTAATCAAAGAAAGCAAAAGATAAAACACAAAAACAGAACAAATTCAGTCAATTCTCATTATAAACATTGTTCAGTTATTACAAACTAGATGCAGCAAGGATAAAGAATACAAAGTATGCTGATCTATTGTCTCTTTTCTCTTTCTCTTCTAGCCTTCTCAGCTTGCTCTTGATAGGCTCTGATCTCTTCTATCATTTGACTCATCCATTCATTCTCAATTAGTGTAAAATCAATATAAGAATTGACTTGTTTCCACCAGTTCCATGCTTCAGGCAGGACAAGATTGATGTCATTCACTCTGAATCCAAACCTCATATACAGCTCCTTGAATTCATCCAGTGAGTCCTTTGCTTTTGTAATAGGTAGCACCTTATCACCTCTGCTACTTCTTCTACTTCTGTTGCTTGCCCTTAGGGCTCTGACTCTTGCTTCCCAAAATTTCAAACTCAAGAAAGAGTTAAGACCTTCATGAAATCCCATGTCATGATAAGGTCTCCTCCTATTGTAATACTCTTTCTTGTACTGTCTAAACAGATCATCAGTGAGTTGGACTCGCCAGTGCAAAGTTGCTCAAGGCATTTGTATCATCTGTCCATCTCTTCTCGTGCAAAGAGTCTTGCAGCCTCCTTTGTTTGCAAATGATTGGCCCTCTTCCCCCTAGTGACATCATCAACAAAAGCGGGATATAAGGCCATGAATAGCCTCCTCGTGATACTATCACTCTATGCAATTGACCTTCCATAGTTCCGGTTCTAGTATCAAGAGAAGTAATCCGGATTGCAATGTCTCCTCCAAATCTGTTGATCCTTTCAAGAAGTTTGGGATCGGGCATAGCGAAGTTGTTGTGCAAAGAACAAAGAGGCTCAAAGAGTTTAGGCGTATCAGCAAGCTTGTCAAGTTTCTCATGGATAGAAATAAGTTGGTCTTTTAGAAACTTGTCTTTGGCAGTATTTCCAACCTTGATACCCCTGACATCTAGTATCAAGTCATTCATAGCATTTTGAGTGGATGCAAAATTTGAAGCAACTGTATCAGTAGATTGTCTGTTATCATTTACATCTTCATTAGTTCTTCAAATCTCTGTTCTTGCCGGTCCAGTTGAGTTCTTAACTGTTGCATATCATTTCTTACAGTTCTTAACTCATTGAAAACTTCAACTGGCACTCCACTGGTCATTCTACTAGCAGTAGGTCCATCAGCAGCTCCTCAACTCTATATTGTGCCTGTTGTCTGCTGATGACCATTGCTTTACTCATATCTCTCCCAGCAGGGGGAGGTCCTTCCTCTACCATTGCACCAAGAATGTCTTCCATAACCGGATCTTGTGCAGTTCCTCAAGGAACTTCTTCTTCTCCAAAAATTTGAAATTCTTCATCACTGAGTCATAGTCCAAAGAAATTTCTTCTTGATTAACAACAGCAGCTTGCTGACTATCCTTCCCTACAGTGGCCTTGGTTCCAGTAGGCTCCACTATAGCAGCCTCATCAATAATAGGGGTTTCCTCCAAACCCAAAGTTTGTTCCAACCTGTGTCCAGGTGCTGTTTGAGACTCAAGCACTGCACTCTCTGCTCCAACCTTTGTGCAGTCTTTGTTTGTATTCCAAAGAACTGCACTCTCCTCTTCGATTCTCTGTGGATTGAATATAGCCTCATTATCCACTTGAAAACCTTCTCGCATGACCAATCTTGTGCGGGATGATGGCGATTTAGTAAGAATGCCTTCAATGTCAAATCCATCTTGATATTCAATGGACTCTTCCGAGCCGCACTAGGTTCATTAAAATCGATGAATCGCTTTCTCCATCCAAATCCTCACTGTTCATCTTCATTTTGTGCAGCAGGCTCTACAACATGTAATGTACTTGGTTCATCAGCCAGCCTACCAGCACTCAAAGTGATTCCTTCATTGATCAGTGCTTCAAGATCATCCATGGTGAGATCCTGTAGATCCTCATCCATTTCTCCAGTCTGCTGGCCCTCAGCAGACTTACCAAAGACGATGATCACAGTGCGAGGGTTCATTTATCAATGCAGTCCCACTGGTTCCTCCTGGTCCGGAGGGGAAATCTCCTCTGGAGTCAGATGATGAGGAAGAGTCATCATCTCCATCTCTTGGATCCCTAAACTTAATACCCTCCTCCTTCTGTTGCTCATCAAATAGATCCATCAGTCTGGATTGCAGCAGGGTGGTATCAACCAGATCCAGCAAGTTCTCTACTCCCAACTTGTTAAAAGCCCATTCCTCAAAATCAGCATAGGTTCAAGAAATAGCTTTTGTCTCTTGTAGAAACCAAACTTCCATTGAAAATAATCAAAGAATTTGTCAAGTTTGGGATCCACATAATCTTCAGTTTTCTTCCTCTCTTTCACATGCCTTTCAAAGGGCATGAAGGATCTCCTGGGAGCAGCTCCAGTAGCTTGTTGACCTCCAAAGGTTCCAACAAGCAGACTCATGGTCTCTTCTACAGATGTTTGAAAGTCAAGGAGTTCTTTGTGGATCGTACATTTGTACCTACTACTTCCATCTCAGATCACACTTGGTTCCCCCGACTTACATGCTCATCGCCAGGTTAGCAAGAGACGCTTCTTCCCCCGAACTATTGCCAAACTTGCAGGGTCTTCAACCAAGTCTTCAATCACATCTTCAACTACCACAGCAGGTTCAGGTTCAGTGGTTTGTTGTGGTTCTTCAGTGGACATTACAAAGAGCTCAGGATCAGAGACTCATCAGATATCTTCAACAGATTTCTCGAAAACAACTCCGTCCAAAGATCAATAGACTTGACACCCTCTTCAGGTGAGGAGTCAGTGATCACCACAGGCGGAATGATAGTTAGAGGCTCGGCCAACAACCTCTCCTTCTTCTTCTCATCGGTGCTTCTTCTTGGATTCTTTGAGCTTGTGTTTTTCGGCTCTTTCCCTGCCATATTTCTTCTTTTTGGCAATTTCCTTCCTTCTCTTGGAGAGGGGTTCATCATCTTTCTCAACCACAGTAGACTTTCTCTTTCTACTGTCTTCTTTCTGTTGTTCCCTCAGAATTTCAACAACAGTTTTTCTTGGAGCCACAAAGCAGGTCAAGAACCTCCACTTGACCTTAGCGCAGATCAACGATCAGTCTTTGTTTCCTTCCTTGTTTTCTTTGAGGGTTTTGATGCCTCTGTTGTTTTCTTTTTATCTCCACTCTTTCTCTTAACAGCAACTTTCTTTGGTGCAGCAGGTTTAATAGATATCTTCTTAGTTTGCTGAACCTGCTCACCACCAGCATCACCATCATCATCATCATTATCATCGTCAGCAGCCTCTCCAGCAACCTCTTCATCATCATCAAGTCCAGGAATTGCATAATCAATCTCCTTCTTGTATCTGGACTGATTTATGTTTACATGTTCAAGATCAGGAACTTCCATATGATTCAGCAGAGTCTGGATCATCAAACCTAGGGGTAAGGCCTTTGATTTCCTTTTCCCTGCTTTCTCTTTCTTGGCAACTTTCTTCATATAAAAAATGAAGTAACCAGCCTAATCAAACTTCAAACTCCTGCAAATGATCATCATCAACTCTATCTTGGGTCCGATAGAGTATCCATACCGCCAACCAACCCCAGATGTTCTTTGCAATCGCTTGCTCAAGAGTTGTACTCAAAGCAAATATGCTCGGCAGCTTGATGCCAGAAACGACTTTGTGTCTTGATTTGTCTTAATCGATCCACAAATGCCATCTTGTTCAATCCCATTGCTTCAGGATTGACAGGGACCATCTACAACTTCTTCAAAACCAAACACTTCTCTCGATGAGGACTGGAGGAGATGACAAGCTCCTCAAAGATTCACAATGGTTTTGAATGCTTGATTCCTTCTTCCACGATCATGTTCTTCCAGAAATCAATAACATTGGTGTATGAGATTGTTTCTAATCTGATATTGAGTTTATTCTCCAAGCCTGCAAACCTCCTTATTCTTCGACCTATATTGATGGCCAACTCAGTTCTGTTTGCATCTTTAACAAAACCTCTGACACTTTGGCTTGATTCAATTTGTACATCAACTTTTTCGGCCATTTTAATGAGAAAGAAGAGATGAAGAAGATTAAATCTCAAATCTGTGTTCACACAGTGTAAACGATTGCAGTGAGATAAAGCAGATTTGCAACTGACGATTCTGCTGTATAACAGTCTGATTATATAGACAGTGAGTGGTTGAAACTGTCTTTGCACGTACATAGAGGGAACCATGATTAAATCTGAATAAATGTTGTCTTGACACGTGGCCCATTACTCCTCCATAATGTTTGTAACCGTTGGATGGTTTGACTGCGGTTATAAAGGATAGAATAAATATCCCGCCAATATGCTTTTTGACTTTAATTACTTTGACTGAGTAACGTTCCCTCCAGCAGGGTAATCCTCAGCAGGGTGGGCTCAGCAGTCTGCTGATAAGTAGGCTTCAGCAGCCTGCTGACAAAAGTACTCTGCTGATCCTTGTTTTCTTCTTGTTTTGTTCAATTGATAATACAAGATGAAGTTTAATACCAATGACTGATCTGTCAAGTGAGCTCACCCAACATGACAAAGACCAATCCCCTTGGCAACCTCATTTGCTCAATTGTCCAAACATAAGTACATGGAATTGTTGATACCAATGACTAATCTGCTAAGTGAGCTCACCCAACATAGCAAAGACTAATCCCCTTGGTGAATTCCAAGACATTGTTTGAATACCACCAACCTTTAATATTCCAAGTTCAGTCCTTAATTTGGCAAATCTTTCACTATCAAGTGGCTTAGTGAAAATATCAGCAAGTTGATCTTCAGTAGGGATGTATAGAACCACCACATCTTTCTTTTCAACATGATCTCTTATAAAATGATGCCTCACATCAATGTGTTTGGTTCTTGAGTGCAAAACAGGATTTTCTGTGATTGCAATTGCACTTGTGTTATCACACATAATTGGAATTTCCTTTTCTTCAATTCCATAATCCCTTAATTGTTGTCTTAGCCATAGTACTTGTGCACAAAGAACTTCCAAATTGCAATGTACTCAAACAAAGAAGTGGAAGTTGATATAGAATTGCTTTCTTGCTAAACCAGAAACCAGTCTATTTCCCATTAACTCGGCGGTTTCTGAGGTGCTTTTTCTATCAATCTTGCATCCAAAGATAATCGAATCTGAGTAGGATATAACTTTGAAGCTTCCTTCCTTGGAGTACCATATCCCTACTCCCAAAGTCTCTTTGAGATACTTGAGAACTCTCTTGACAGCACCTAAATGACTTTCTTTAGGTTTAGATTGAAATCTTGCACAAACACCTACAAAGAAAGGATATATCGTGTCTGTTGGCGATCAGTCATGCAATGAGATCGCCTATCATCCTTCTGTATAAGGTCTGATCAACATCTTTGCCTTCTTTATCTTCATCCAATCTGATGTTTGTACTCATAGGAGTTGAATTCTTAGTGCTATTTTCCATACCAAACTTCTTCAACAACTCCTTAGTATACTTGGTTTGATGAATGAAGATTCCATCCTTCATTTGTTTAACTTGCAATCCCAAAAAGTAGTTCATTTCTCCCATCATACTCATTTGAAATTTACTCTTCATTAGATTTGCAAACTTTTCACAAAGTAAATCATTTTCAGAACCAAAAATTATGTCATCCATATAAATTTGTACCAAACAGGTCTTTGTCCCTTCACCGATTCGAAAAGTGTCTTGTCAATGGTGCCTTTTGTAAAACCATTGTCCACCAAGAATTGAGATAGAGTCTCATACCATGCTCTTGGTGCTGCTTTCAATCCATAAAGTGCTTTGTTGAGTCTATACACTTTATCTTCTTGATCTTTAACTTCAAATCCAGGAGGTTGCTGAACATACACTTCCTCCTCTAGAATGCCATTCAAAAATGCACTCTTGACATCCATTTGATATACTTTGAAGTTCTTATATGCAGCATGTGCTAAAAATAATCTGATAGCTTCCAATCTTGCAACAGGTGCATAAGTTTCATCAAAATCTATTCCTTCTGCTTGAGAATAGCCTTTTGCAACTAGTCTGGCCTTATTTCTCACAATGGTACCTGATTCATCAAGTTTATTTCTGTATACCCACTTAGTACCAATGATATTTGCATAACTTGGCCTTTCAACTAGTGTCCAAACTTGATTTCTTTCAAATTCATTTAATTCTTCTTGCATGGCAATTATCCAATCTGGATCTGAAATAGCTTCTTCAACAACTTTAGGTTCCATTTGAGATAGAAAACAAGTAAACATGGCTTCCAGTTGTCTTCTAGTCCTCACACCTTGCTGTACATTGCCAATAACTTGTTCAGCAGGGTGATTCCTTAACCATTGTGGATTTTGATTATTTTGATTTTCAGGAACATCATCTTCAGTAGGGTCTGCTGTAGTTTCTTCTACAGGGGGGTCAGCAGATCCTTGAACTGCTTCAGTTGTTGCATCAGTAACATTATTAGCAGGGTGTTCAGCAGGGGCAGTATCAGAAACTTTCAAGTCATTGAATCTTTCCAGAACTTCAACACAATCTGGATCAGTGACTTGTTGATTTTCAGCAGGTTCACAATCTTCATCTTCCATACCAGTAAACTTAGGTTCATCAAACACAACATGAATTGTTTCTTCATGTTTCAGTGACCTCTTGTTCAGTACCCTGAATGCTCTGCTGACTGAAGAGTATCCCAAGAAAATTCCTTCATCTGATTTTGGTTGGAAAGTTTTCAGATGTACCTTATGATTTAGGATAAAACATTTGCTTCCAAATGGATGGAAATAGGATATGTTAGGTTTCCTTCCATTCCAAACCTCATAAGGTGTCTTCAGCAGCTTCTTGTTTACTGAAGTTCTGTTTTGTGTATAGCATGTCAGATTTATCGCTTGCAAATTAATATCTTTCGGTAGCAATGCCTCACAAATCATTGTTCTTCCCGCCTTCCTTTAAAGTTCTGCTTCTTCTTTCAAAGAACCCCATTTTGTGTGGTGTACCAAAGAAAGCAGCAAGTTGATGTAGTACACCATTCTGCTCACAATATTATCTTATGACTTTATTGAGAAATTCAAGACTCGATCCGATCTTATCTTTATAATCAAGTTAAACTTTTCTCATTTTGTAATCTCTTCAAAAGATTAGGCATGCTTTGAAGTGTTTCACTTTTCTTGTTCATGAAATTCACCCAAGTGTATCTAGAATAATCATCCACAACCACTAGAGTGTACTTCTTTCCTGTTACACTTGTTGGAGTTATTGGTCCAAAAAGATCCATATGCATCAGCTCCAACACTCTATTTGTTGATTGTTTGGTCTTTGATTTGAAGCTTGACTTTATCTGTTTACCTTGCTGACAAGCATCACATATAGCATCCTTCTTGAATGTGATCTCAGGTAAACCAACCACCAGTTTCTTCTTTACTAACTGATTAATATCATCAAAGTTTAAGTGATTCAACTTCTTGTGCAATAGCCAATTGAGTTCAGACTTAGTATGCACTATCAGACAAGTTTCTGGAACTGCAGTAGACCAATCCACAACATACATATTCTCGTTGTCTTCTACCGCAAAGTACAACTTGATCACCTCTTTCACTAATGACAATGCAGCTTGTCTTTGTCAAAAGTGACCTTGTATCCCATATCACGCAATTGTCCAAAGGCTCGCAAGTTGTAATCCAGTCCTTCCACATATGCAACATTCTTGATTGTAAGTCCATTTTTGATAAGTGTGCCATATCCTCTTGTATATCCAGGTGTATTTTTGTTGCCAAAATTCACCCTTGGACCATCTTTTGCCACAAAGTTTGATAAATAAAGTGCTTATTCTTTGTCATGTGTCCGGAACATCCACCACAAAGTACCGACACCCTGCAAAACAAAGTTAATGCATTTTAGGTACCCAAACCTGTTTGGGTCCATAATGGTCGATCGTAAGCATGACCCTTGGCATGTCTCCATAAGGTCTTCTCTGAATGTGTCATACTTTGGTTCATACTTTGGTTCATACATGTATTCCACACATCCATAAGTTCTAACATGAGGTTGTGTAGGAATCTCATATTTTCTCGGCCTTTTGGTTTATAATGTTTGTTTGAAGTGATTCTTGTTGTTAGAAACAGTTGCGAACCATAGGTGTCTTTGTCTGTTAGAATCACCCCATATATATGGAGTCCACCGAGGTCTTGTGTAAGTCCTCTCCACGATCCCATTGCCTGTGTTTTACCCTAGCCGCATGGTTATACTTGTTGTTTCTAATAGTAGATGCAGAATGTTCCAATCATCATCAAGTGGGAAATAGTCTACCTTTCCCCGAGATAAGTATCCCTTGAATGATTAACATTTTTGGGTTTGGGATTCTTATCCTTGGAATATTTCTGCTTTCTTACCCTTACGTGGTCCAAAGAGACTTGGTAGCAGTCTGCTATCAAGAGAGCTTAGAAGGCACACAAATCCCTATTTTTGGATTTATTCTTTTTACTAGAGTCGTTGACTTCTTAGACTTCTCGATTTTGCTTCCTTGAAGCATTCTCATTGGGTTTCTTCGCTTGAAAGAATCTTATTGGGAGTTGGATCTAGTGCGGTACAAACTTAGGACCAATTCGATACTAGGTTCATAAACCTTACTGGATCCACTCTTGTTAGATTGCTTTGAGTTCCAAATCCCACTACTGTTCTATCCCCATAAGGCTTTCCCGATTTGTATGCGATGATTGGAACAAGATGGTTCAAATAGATTCAGAGGTCTTGGGATGTTCAAAGCAGACTTATTTTGATTCTGTTCAACATCTTTTCCTTACCCTTGAGAACCCTTAATTCAAATTTTCAATCTTCCTACTTCTAACTCAAGAGTTTCTTTTTCACCTTCACAATCTCATAGCCGATTGTATTATCCTCGATTGATTAAGGATGGCATCCAAAGTCTTATTGTTGTTAGAATTTCTAGGATTTGAACCACAAGTTGATTCACAATCACTTTCAAAGAGAGTATTGATAGATACAAAGTGTTGTATACCTCCTCGCCATCCATATTGGCCATCAAAGCATAATCCTCCATATCAAGAACTGATCTTTGTATCATCCGATTCATTTCCTTTTTCGATTCCACATCATATCCTGATTCATCTTCAGCAACCATAGCCTTCTTGCCATGTCTTCTTTGTTGACTCTTGGTCTTCAGTAGGTCTGGTCAATCCGGTCTAAAATGTCCAGGCTTCTTGCAGTTGAAGCAAAGATAATCAGGTTCCTTGCCTTGTTTTAGTTCAGGACAGTCAGGTCTAAAGTGTCCTGGTTTCTTGCAATGAAAGCACAAATAATCATTATCTTTCCTTGGTTCTTCTTTCCTTCTTTCAAGAGGCCTCTTTGTAAAATTTCTTGCGAGGGCCTTTCGGTCTTCATCATCCCGATTTTCTTGCTCAAGAGGGCAATTTGTTCTTGCATCTCATCCAGCATATCATCCTGTCCTCCTGATGTTTCTTCATGATGTGAAGCAGCCAATGATGTGGTCTTTGGCTCTTCCTTTTCGCCAGCACAAGCTTTTTGCTAAATTCATAAGCCTTTAAATCGAAAATAATTTGAAGGTGTCTTCTTCATGCAACTTTCTCATTTCCTCAATTGCAATCACCTTCATTTTCCAAACATCTCTTGCAGTAGAGCTTCCAAGATTTTGGTGTTTATTTCCTCTTTTGAATAACGTGACACTCAAGGGTAAGTTCATCCAGATTGCATTGAATCTTGATTCCATTTGCTCAATAGTTTCATTAGGTAGCATCTTGAACTTTTGAATCCTCTTTCAGCCACACCGATTTTGTTCTTCTTTATTGCATCGGTGCCTTCACAGATTAAGTGAATCTTATCCCAAAGTTCCTTTGCGCCTTGCAATCTTTAACCTTCATATACATATTGCTATCCAAGGTTCTCGTAAATGATATCAATAGCAATGTTGTTGAGGTTTGCTCTTTTACTGCCTTCTCATTCCATTCTCTTTTTGGTTTAGGAATGTACTCGAGCTCACACCCACTCACATCGCCTATGTAATCTCCAAAGGGTCCTTCGCTAGTACATCCATCATCTCATCATGAGTAACAAAGACAAGATATGCCTGCATTCGACGTTTATACTCATCAAATCTATCAAGAGAACACATCAACATAGTTCTAGCATATTGTGTGTTGTCCATGATGCAAGTCTTGAAAATCAGTAACTTGAAAGAAAGTTTTAAAGAATTTTCAGAAGCACAACAAGTAGGATTCCTTCATAATAGAAGCACTGCTCTGATACCAATTGTTGGTCCCTTGAAAAGGCTTTGGTTAAGTTTAGAGGGGTGAATAAACTTAACACTTAAAACTTTGAGTTAACAAATTCTCGCAACTCACGCGCAATGCACGATACTTCAGAGTCTCATCAGTGACTTCATGAGCTCACGATAAGCAATGAGTCTCATGACAGATTGAGTTTGTTGAATTTGTGCAAATGGAATAATATCAAAATTAAGCCTTATTACTTGTTGTTAAATATGATACTAAGTATTAGATACTTAGTAGTGCAGTGTGTGATTTCGGTTGCTAGATGCACATTAGGTTGATGAGTGATATAAACTAAGTGCGTAGAAGTAAATGCGTAAAGTAAATAGCCCGATTTTATAGTGGTTCCAGGTGATGTAATCTCGCTACCCCACTCTTCTCCCGTGATGTTGGAGGAAATTCACTAGAGATCTTTGATGTAGCTTTTACAAAGATTCCTAAGTTGTTTGTCCTTCACCAATAGCTATGGCTTCACAAATCTAAAACCGGGAACAGTAGGATTGATGCTCCCGAAGTCTTCCACTGGTCCTTGAAGGGTAGGATTGCCTCTTCACCACTCCCCACAAAACAACAGTCTTTCACACTAACAGATGCTTCACTGTCTTCAAGAGTTTCTTTATAAAATAAAGAATGAATCAAATAAATGATTCAATTGCAAAGACTTGATTAGGATGATGTAACCAGCAGACTTGCGCCTTCAAGTGTGTATGCTTGATGCAAATTTGAACACGAATGCACTTGAAGAAAATAACTAGATAAGCGACCTTAAGCTCAAGAAGTTCAAGCAGGTGTTTTTCATTTCGATATTGTCACTTAAAGTTTATCCCAAAAATTCATCATCTTTTCTTGAGTTGAAAGTCTTCTATTTATATGCAAGAATGCATGTGACTTGTATTTGAATTTCAAATGTGACCGTTCCTTGTATTTGTCCCATCTGATCTGCATTCTGTCTCTATTCATAGGATCATTTGTCGCCGTAATTCCTTTTTGACAGTGTAGTCTATCCACCCTTTGACTTGTATCCAATGGATAAAAATAAAAGTCATCCCAACGTCTTTTTAATCTCAGCCTTTGATTTTCTTGATAAGTCAGAGGTAGTTGGCTGTCCTTATCCATGTAATCTTCCAAGATAATCTTGAATTAATCGAGGTAATACATCAGAAGGTTCATGAGTCTGCTGAGATACCTATCAGTCTGCTGATCATCATATAACTGTATATAAAATACAATGCAGCTGATTACTTCTATCTAACTTTTATTTGTGTAGTTAGATTACATCATTTTAAATGTAACTAAGTTCCAAACATCATCCAACTTATGGAACTTAGACCTTTCTATTAAGGCATATGTAATCGCTTTAGGTCATCACAGACTTGCCTAAATTCGATTCCATATACTTGACTTTAAATACTAAGTTTGATCCCTTAGCCTTCATTTATCGAGTTTGAACCCTCACCCTCGGTCTTCGCCTTCAAGAGTTCCCGACCGCCTCATCGACCTATCTACCCTATCGACCTAGACTAGTCTGCGATATCAATCAAAGACCACTTTTGATGCTTGTTTGATCAAACCTATTTATTAATCAAACTCTAATAAACCTATACATTTTATCTAGACATCTTTTTGCCTTTGCACTATAACAGCTAGTATGGCACTCATCATCAAAACTAAGAAATAAGTCCAACATGCCTAATGTGCAAAAGGGTTAGTGGGAGTGTTCTAATTTTAAAAAGCTATTTCCTTCTCGGAATCAACATCCCATGTCACAGTCAATTAATGTTTGGTAATTCAAGGTCTTTATGAAAGATCTTGAGAGTAGCAGTTCTTATTTTTGAGAATCTATAGTGATAGATTTAGATACTGCTGGATTATCACAGTTCACCTGTGTAGATGAGATGCTAAAAGAGTTTTCCATAGATCACATCAAGAGATACTGCTAGCCAACATTCTCGGGGTCTATCTATGGTAGGACGTCAGTCCTAAAGATAAGGTGAAAGATGATACTTATGGAAGGTTCCCTTTGCTACTGCAATAGGATCCATCATAAGAGTTATGCTAGATGTTCACACTCCATGAAGAGTCATGAGCAAGTATGAAAGTGATTCTAGAAGATGTCGAGAATATCCTTAAAAGTGTTAAGGAATAGTTCCTAGTTTATTGAAACTTGGAATGAAATAAATGTAGATATACAGATGTGTACCCTGAATCTTATAAAGATAGTGGGAGCCACGGTCTGGGTTTGCAGTCACTTTGATTAAGTGATACAGTGAGCTTGAAATATTCTTTGCTAGAAATCACTGAAGATTCTACAACTGGGCCAAAACACAGTATACGCCTTGGAGGCACAGCGGGAGCAGTACATGGATCTAGAAGGTTCATTCTTGAACCTAGTGCGGTTCTTCCCTTTACTATATAGCTAATATAGTGGTGGATTCATTGCTTGAAGCAAGGACCAGGGTCTCGTCAAAGATTCATGTGTGTGTTGAGGCGGTTCCTTTTGGCTTGGTCATTTGGAGCATGATATGAACATAGTCTGAGTCACCACGGATAGTTATCCGTTCACGCTTAGGGTTAGTTGTGAGTATTGCTTGAGATTCTTGTGTTACAACTTGGTCTTATGCGTATGAGTGATTGGTTTAGGCCAAGTGGGAGATTGTTGAAATAGTGTCCTAAACCCAATCGGGTTGCACCGGATCCGACTGGGTTGGATCATTTCTACTATTTCTTTATGTTTATACATATATTAAATGGCTTTTATGTTATTGTACATTTGTTCGTTTAACGAACCATTTTTTGATTGTATATATGATAACGTCCCTAGTGACAAACTGTGAGAGAGAAACCATGATAGTGATTATGGTTGATGAGATCTCGACTCACTTCAAAAGGTTTGATACTTAAATGTCTCTAGTCGGATGTACTATTAAACAGGACATTAATAGTACGATTAGGCTATAACATATTAGCTGTCTTCTACCTTATTGAAGGTAGGGATAAATCTCATCTATCAAAGTGTTGAGACACTTGGACTATACGTGGATGTGTATTAGAGAATGCGTATGTTAGACCGACCCACTTACTTTATTAAGTGTCACACTATGTGGTGGTTGTGTAATTATCCTGAAACCGGAGTCTTCATGGCATCACAGTGTGGATTGTCATACTTTGACACTATTGAGGTTTCCCCTAGCCACGGGGCGATCATGCGGTAGTGATACGGAGTGATACTGAAGAATACGTAGGATTCATGTTGCTCGTCCGGAAATCGCGTATCCTATTATTATGAGTGAATATCCGAAAGGGCCTTCTTATAAGGAATGTCTTACTCTCGTGAATCTTTGCAAAGTAGAAGTAAATGAGTTACTTTGAGAGAGTAGGATATCTAGATTATAAGATACGGTGGTTGATGTTTGACACTCCATGTACGACCGTATGGTTATTATTACAGCGATAGGATTATATTTACACGGTAACTGTTTCACATGAAAGGTAGTAGTCATTGCATTTGACTCTTCCGATGATTGGGAGTCACGGTGTGTTGTTAGACGCTATTCCGTGATCGTTAGGTATGAAGGGTATTGAAGGGTAGGATTGCCTCTTCACCAGCTCCACCACAAACAACAATTCTTGACACTTCAAAAGTGCTTCTCTGTCTTCAAAGAAACTTCTTGAAAAGAAGGGGTTGAATCAAGAAAGTGATTCAGCTTTCAGTAAGCTTCTGTTCAGGATGATAAGATCAGCAGCTTGTGATCTTCAAGTGTGTATACTGGATGTACCTTGATTGCAGAAAACACTTGAAGAAAATCTTGATCAGTAAATTGATAGCTCAGTGATGCTTAGCAGAGTAAGATTGCACTTGATCAATTTCTTGCTCAAAAACTTGATTGCTTCGTATATAATCTTGTTGCGGTTATTGTTGTTATTGTAGTTGCAATCTAAATCAGGAGTCCTCTATTTATAAGTGTGAATCCTGTGATTTGTGTTTGAATTCAAATATAGCCATTTCAGTATTGTATTTGACTTGACTGCAATTTTCCTCTGTGCATCAGATCGACACTCGCTGTTCCTTTTGATGATCCAGTTTGTCAACCATTGATTTATTTTCATTGGATATACCTCTGACTTTTTATAACGTTCTTTCCATCTTGACCATTGATTTACTGATTAATCCAAGGCTTGTAATTCATCCTTATCCATTTAATCTTTCAGAAAAACTTGGATTAAATCATCTTTTCCATTCAGCAAACACCTGCTGCATAGGTCTGTTGATGTCCAAGAATGTCAGTTGACTTTTAGTCTACTGTGTTACACATCAGCTGACTGCTTCTCATCTAACTTTTTATTATGAAGTTAGAGTACACCATTTTGATTATAACCAATTTCCAATCACCACTTTACTTTTATGGAACTTAGACCTTCTACACAAGGTATATGTGATCAGTTTAGGTCATCACAGTCTTCCCTAAATTCTGATCCCATGTCCTTGACTTGAAATACTAAGTTTGACCCCTTAGCCTTCATTACTGAGTTTGAGCCCTCAGCCTTCAACCATCAGCAGGTTCTTAGACACTCTGATGTCCTTGACACTCTGCTGACCTAGATAGGTCTGCTGATCAAGTCAGCTGACCTCTTTACAGTGCTTGTTTGATCAAACCTATACAAAGATCAAACTTTGGTAAACTTATACATTCAATCTAGACATCTTTTTGCCTTTGCTCTATAACAGCTAGTCTGGCACTCATCATTAAAACTAAAATATGTCCAGCAATTTCCCCTTTTTTAGTGATGATGCAAAAACCCTCCTTACAAAGAAAGCATAAAGATAAAAACAGAAAAATAGAACAAACTTCATTCATATATCATTGGTGTTCAAATTTGTTCAAAATTATTACATTTAGGATCAACATAAAGATAGAGAATAAGAGTAAGTCTGCTGATCTAGTCTCTGTCTTGTTCTCTCTTTTCTTGATACTCCCTGATCTCCTTCATCAAGTCTAGCATCCATTGATTTTCCAATGTGGAGAAATCAATCCAGGAATGTACCAATTTCCACCAATTCCAAGCTTCAGGTAGTGCCAACCTTAGGCTATGAACATTGAATCCTTGTCCCAAATAGAAATGCTTGAATTCATTTATAGAGTCCATTGCTGTCCAATTTCCCAATCTTTGCTCAGCAGTTTGTCCTCTTTCTACTCTTCCACTGTGACCTCCTCTTATTGTAGATCTCAAGGATTTAATCTTTACTTCCCAGAATTTGAGTCCAATAAAGGTGATTAGACCCTCCTGAAAAGTCATATCGTTATAAGGTCTCTTTCTTCCATAGTAAAGCTTCTTGAACTCCGTCAGCAGGTCATCTATCAATTGTATTCTGCCAGATGTTGGTGCTCTATATTCATTGATTTCATTTTCAAATATCTTCTTGTTATAGATCCTTGCGGCCTCTTTTGCTTCTACTGTCTAACTTTCTTACCCCTTATTGACATCATCAATAAAACGGTTCAGCAGGCCCAAAACACTCTCATGTGTGTTGACCAAATTATTTAGTTGCCCCTCCATTATTTCAGTTCTAGTGTCAACTGAAGTAATCCGGCCTTCTATTGTTTGCTCCAGCAGGTTGATCCTCTCAGTATGTTTAGGATCAAGTGCAGCAGGGTTAGGTGTCTTAGCAGTGTAAGATGCCTCAGCTAACTTATCAACTTTGTTGTGCAAAGATGTAAACTGCTCAACCATGTATTTGTCTCTCTTTGCAGCATCCTGCTTGACATAAGCAACTTCCTTTTTCATGTTATTTATGGAAAATTGTATAGAGGTGATATTAGATGCAACAGTCTTTGTTGTCCTTCCTCTATTCTCCACTAAATTCATGAAATCTTCAAATCTTTGTTCACTTCGGGTCAACTGAGTTCTTAGCTGTGTAATGTCATCTCTTACAGCTCTTAAATCTTCTAAAATGTATGATGGTATTGCAGCTGCCATTCCAGCCATACCACCAGCAAAAAATTTAGCAAATCCTTCAGCATTATCATCAGCTCTAGGTATCCTTACCACAATTGCCCTTGTCCTGTCCCATACACGGGGTTTAGGACCTTCTACAACCAAAGTAGGTACCTCTTCAATGATACGTGCTTGTTCTTGTTGAGGCTATTCTTCTTCTTCTTCAGGAAATTGAAACTCTTCATCACTAAAATTATAGTCAAGAAGTTGCTCCTCAGATTGTTCATCATCAGCTTCTTGTCTATTTTTGCCATCATTAGCCCTTTCCTCAGCAGCCTCCAAACTAGACACAGGGGATTCCTTCAATCCCAACAAAATATCCAACTTTTGTCCTAATCTTTGCTTGATCCTCGATTACTTTGGACCTCCGGCTTCGACTGTGTTCAATTGTTGTCTGTATATCAGTAGACTAAACCTCCATATCTTCAATAACGTTAGGAAAAATAGCCATGTTTTCCTCTAAAATGCCACCAACCTCAGCAATCTCTTTCAATAATTTAGCAGCTTGAGCCAAGGTTTCCTCAGTGTCAATGTTGTCTTGATATTGAACTGATTCCTTAGAAATGACTTTAGTCAGTTCAATCATCATAGCATCGGTATTAGCTTTTAACATTGCATCTTCAAAAGTGTTGATGTTGCTATTTGTTCCTCCAATTCTTTAGTAAATGCACAAGCAATAGTTCTTGATCTAGATTGTCGATCTGGCGACCCTCAGACTTGCCATCCTCAAACAGATTGCTCGCTATCTTCTCAATAGATCCCCGCCCATGGCCTTAGTAGATGTTTCCTTTGCAATTCCACTAGACTCTCCAGGATGCATAGGATGATCATCATCTGAATCTGATGATAATGAATCATCACTACCTGGTGTAAACTTGGGATCCTTAAACATGATGTTTCCTTTCTGCTTTTCATTTTCTATGATCTTCAGCAGCCTCATCTCTAGGAGTGATGTATCAACCAGTCCTCACAAACATTCCACTCCAAGACTTTAAAAAGCCCCTTCTTCAAAACCAGTCATTGGTTCTCTTGTTGGCTTTTGCCTCTTGTAAAAACCAAACTTCCATGCAAAGTACTTTGAGATCTTTCTAAGATTAGGATCCTCTTTTGGCTTCTAAGACTTCTTTTCATTCCTTTCAAAGGGCATGGATGGTTTCCTAGGAGCAGGTTGTACAACTTGTTGACTTTTAAAAGTCTCAACAAGATGACTCAGTGTATCTTCGACAGATACAAAGAGATCAGTAGACTCTCCAGTAGGTAAATTTTAGTCTACTACCTCTAATTGTTCCACACTTCCTTCCCCTGAATTATATGCTCCTCAACAGGGATTTCAACTGTCTGTCATTCCTCCTGAGTTGTTGCAGTCTCAGTAGGGTCTTCTACAATCTCAGTAACCTTTGTAGAAATAAAAATTTTATGTGACATAATATAAATGTCACGTAATGTATTTTTCTCAAAATTAAATTCATTTATATTATTTCCTATACTAAATGATAGGAAATGATATAAATAAATAAATAAAATATCTTAGAAATGTAGAGATTTAATTATTTGTAATTAAATGGCTATGTAGGAATATATATATGTGACACATTATATTTGTCACATACTACACATACCATTAAGTCTAAATATTTTATATTATTCCCTCCATTAAATATTGGAAAATAATATAAAATTCAATGAATCATAAAATCTCTTAAAAATCAATTTATTATGAGGATTTAATGATTTATAATAAATGTCATATCTTCTGGAAATCAATCAGGAGTGTGAACGCATTTAATTCGAATTAATGCAAAGGCATCACCTAGCACTATAAATAGGAGAGACCTTGGTCATTTGCAAAGACACATAAGACATTGAAGAGTTGATAGAAATCCCAGAGCCAGAAGGTTCAAGCATTCATCAACAACACTCGAAGATCTTCAAGAAATCCTTCAAGTTCTTCAAGAAAGTCAAGAAACACTCAAGATCTTCAAGAAATCCCGAAGTTCTTCAAGAAGCAAAGAAGACCGAAAAGCATCTCCAACGCTTGAAGATCCTCACAAAGTCGAATTTTCTTCCACAAAGAGATCGAAGGTAACACGAAATCCCTTCAAGTCTTCATCAACTTTGGAGCCTTCCGCGATATCCGGAGTCTTCAATTCCAAATTTCTTCCGCCATATCCGGGAGATCATAAACTCAAAGCCCTTCCGCTACATCCGGAAGGCCACAAATCCCCAAACTCTTCCGCCATATCCGGAAGATCACAAACTTCAAAGCTCTTCCGCCACATCCGGGAGATCGCAAATCCAAAGCTCTTCCGCAATATCCGGGAGATCAAAAACCAACTCTAAATTCAAAGTCCTTCCGCTATATCCGGAAGACAATTAATTGCCAATAGGGAGAATCAAAGGATTCAAGAGATTGTAACCCGCTTTTTATTTTAAAAATTAATAAAATTTCATTTGTTACAATTTTGTGTTTTCTTTGTTATTTTCAGAGATTAACTCGAAATTTGTGTTACAAATTTCTGGCACACCTGGTGGGACAGATCTCTCATTTCATCTCTCCTTCCAAATAACTCAAGAACAAATGGCACCGAAGACTTCTGTTGCTTCAAAGGTTGCTACTTCAAAGGACGCCACTTCAATTGTCGCCAAGGCTGCTGCCTCGAAGGTGTCCAAAGCTACTGCTCCAAAAGTTTCCAAGGCTGCTGAAAAGACCGTTGCTGCTGCTTCTTCTCAGGGACAAATTTCTAGCCCGGTTACCCGAAGCATGTCAAAAGAACTCGGAATAAGCCTCTTCTTCCCGCAGGAAGCTTGTTATGGACCCGTGTCACCAATGGCTGCTGACGTAATGATGACAAATTCCACCACTCTGAAGGATCATATTTCTAACCTCACGAAGGCCATTGAAGCCCTCACGTCGCATTTCAGACTCAAGACATGCAAATTGCGAAGCTCGCCAACAAGATTGATTCCGTTGGAGAGGCGAGCAAGTCAAAAGAAGTGGTGCATGACGACGAGGACGACATTGACGTCACTTTCAAGGAGCAAGAACCCTTCAGGTCTCTGCATATGGAAAACAACATGAAGGTTGCTCCAGAAAATTCTTTCAAGGACCAAGAAGGATCCAAGTCCTTTACCTTGGGAAGCAATCTGAAGATCTCCCCCGACGGAACCATTTCGATCAGCCAACTGCAGGAGTTCATCATAGGGACGATCAATGACAAAGTTGGAGGGTCTATGAAGTCAACCCAGACTTATATCAAGCCATACACTCAGAGGATTGATAGTCTGAAAATGCCGGCCGGTTATCAACCACCAAATTTCCAGCAGTTCGATGGAAAGGGCAACCCGAAGCAACACATTGCCCATTTCGTTGAAACTTACAATAATGCTGGAACATATGGAGATCACTTGGTGAAAAAATTCATGCGTTCTCTCAAATGCAATGCCTTTGATTGGTACACCGATCTCGCCCCTACCTCTTTAGACAGTTGGGAGCAATTGGAGCATATCTTTTTGAATCGCTTCTACAGCACTCGTAGAACCGTGAGCATGGTACAGTTGACCAACTCCCGCCAATGGAAAGAGGAGAAAGTAGTTGATTATATTAATAGATGGAGAAGCCTTACCCTCAACTGCAAGGATCAACTCTCTGAAGCCTCCGCTATTGAGATGTGCATCCAAGGCATGCACTGAGGACTACAGTACATCCTTAAAGGGATTCTGCCGAGATCGTTTGAGGAGTTAGCCACTCGGGCTCATGATATGGAATTAAGCATTGACGCCAATGGAGGTCAGGCCCCTGTTCAAGATCCAAGAAAGGGGAAGGAAAAAACAAGAAATTAAGAAGTCTGTAAAAGCTTCTCCCAAAATGTAGAAGAAGGAGTCGAACGCCACCACTGTAGCTCCTGTAAAAATTAACAACCCGACGCCAATCCAGCCCGAGTGGAGGAAGGTTGAACCACGACAAGGTCAAAGGCATAGGCCTACCTTGAACGAGAGGCAACAAATGACGTATCCATTCTTCGATTCTGACGTACCTGTAATCTTTGATGAACTGCTGAAATTAAAGTTCATCGAGCTTACAGAAACAAAGCGACCAGGAGATGTAGCGAGAGCTCATGAAGGCAACTATTGCAAATATCACCGATTATCTGTTCATCCCATCAAAAAATGCTTTGTCTTCAAGGACAAAGTTATGCGTTTGGCTGAGGAAGGAAAGATCATGCTTGAAGAAGAGAAGGCAAGCACAAATCAAATCACCATAGCAGAGCCGACGAATGGTCATTGCATGACTATCCAATTCAGATCACTCGACCCTTTTGAGATCAAATTCAGTGATTCCCTGCCCATGGCCAAGAAAGAATCCGGGTCGTCTCACAAACAAACAAGAGCCGCTCCGGAAGAGAAGAGAACCACAAAGTCCATCAAACAAGATGATGATGGATGGATTCTGGTGACCCATAAGAAAAAGCAAAAGAAGTCACCCTACTTCAATCCAACAGAACCGAAGATGAATTATGCCAAGTCTTCCAATCCAAAGAGAGGCCAAAGGGCAAGAAAGTTGAAAAGGAAACAAAGGAAAATAAACAAGAAAGTGAAGAGCATGTTCACCAAAGAGGTTGAGTACATAAGACCTCGCACTCCAATCACCTTATTGGAGTACATGTCTAAGAGAGTCGTTGAAGTTGGGGCGACTGAAGAAAACTTAGTGGATGAAGTTTTCTCATGCTATGCTATCCACGCAGAGGAAAGGGACGTTGCAAAGGAAAATGAAGACTCACTGACTGAGGAAGAGCCTTCAAACAATGCAAAGCTCGCTTGCACGGTTGCGATCACCTTCACAGATGAAGACATGCTTCTCGGATCAGCGCCTCATAACCATCCGTTGTTTGTCACAGCATACACGCATGAGCAAAAGGTTAATCATGTGCTACTAGATGGAGGATCGGCTGTCAACATATTGCCGCTCCGAGTAATGAAAGAGTTGGGCGTATCTATGGATGAACTCTCCGACAGCCGCCTTGTGATCCATAGATTCAACCAAGGGGGGCAGAGAGCCATTGGGGTGATTAGACTTGACATCTTGATCGATGAGTTATCTTCGAGTGCATTGTTCCATGTGATTGATGCTAGAACGCCCTACAACATGTTGCTAGGGAGGCCGTGGGTGCATGAGAACGGAGTCGTCCTTCAACCCTTCATCAATGCTTTAAGTATTGGCGCAATGGCATGTTAAGGAAGGTCGTTCTTTGATGAAAACCTTTCACCGAGGCCGAGACTCACTTTGTGGATGCGAAATTCTATCTAAAGCCTGCTCCTTTGAAGATAGTAGGTGATTCTAAGTCACGAGAAAAGGATAATGAGGAGAAGGCCATGCCATCTGAAAATAAGAGAGAGGTTGGCAAGCGTGAAGAGACAAAGTCATCAGAGCCTCAACATGCCTCAAAGGAATCTGAATACATTTATCCACGTCAAAAATCCAAAGCTTTGAGTGGACTGACGTTGCCGCTTCCCAGGATCAATGCCATGGAGACGGATGCTCCTCTACATGGGTTTAACCGTCCTAAAGAAGGTGTTGCTATAGAACATGGAACATTTCCAGCCGCACGAAAAGAAGGTTTTGATCCTATCGCTTACAAACTCCTCGCAAAGGCAGCAAATGGGTCCCGAAGCCCTGCTCTAAAAATGGGGGCAAAAAGCAAAGAATCTGAAGAAGCACATAAGGCCACAAAAGCGAAAGTTCCCATTATCGGATCCTGGATAGGCCTGGGATATAATCCTTCACCACCCATCCGCATTGCGATAAGGAAGGCAAGCAATAACTACATCGGGGTTGAAGATGAATCATCTCCAATGAACATTCCGGAACCTCTACCTCCAAGGCCATCGGTGTTTGAGAGGTTACAACCTAAGAAAGAACGCGTCTCAGTCTTCGAAAGGCTTTCTGTCACAACCAAGAATCTGTCAAGATCAAAAGTCAACAAGCGAAGACGATCAGCACATATGAATGCTTTGAGGAAAGATATAACAAACATCGACTCTAAAGAAATCAAGAGTCTGGTCCCGTCCAGAATGAAGCGTCACACTGGTCTTGTCATACACTGTGGAAATGTAATGAAAGCTAAGGTGTGCACAGTAGTGTACACTAAAACTGACGCCAAGTACAATGTGGAGCATGTGCATCCGGCACGACAAGAAAATGAGCCTGAAGAAAGCGTTGGGTCCTCGTATGTTATCACCATAGGCGAAGAACCTTATCCCACCAAAACTAAGACGGGATCAGAAGAAGTCATGAAACCTAAAGAAGTGAAAGAGCAGGCTTTCGTCTATCACATCACATTGGGAAATGATGAGGTTGAAGAAGATGCAGAAGAAGCACCCCCGGAATTAGAAGAAGGGGTCAAATCCACAATAGATGACGGCACTGAAGACGAGCCACGACCAACTTTCATAAGTGCTCTTTTGTCTCCAGAAGAAGAAGAGAGATACCGCGAAATCCTCCAAGAATACAAGGATATATTCGCTTGGACGTACAAAGAGATGCCCGGGCTTGATCCGAAGGTAGTTGTCCATCAATTGTCCATAAAGAAAGGATCGCACCCTATCAAGCAGGCCCAAAGGAGATTTAGGCCAGACCTCATCCCACCCATAGAGGCAGAAGTCAACAAGCTCATTGAAGCAGGCTTCATCCATGAGGTTAAGTATCCAACATGGATCTCGAGCATCGTGCCCGTAAGAAAGAAAAATGGTCAGATTCGTGTTTGTGTGTATTTTCGGGACATAAAAAATACATGCCCAAAGGATGATTTTCCTCTACCAATCACTGAGCTGATGGTAGATGCAACCACAGGTCATGAGGCTTTGTCCTTCATGGACGGATCGTCTGGGTACAATCAAATTCGAATGGCTCCTGAAGATGAAGAATTCACAGCATTTCGAACGCCTAAGGGAATCTACTGTTACAAAGTGATGCCTTTTGGTCTAAAAAATGTGGGGGCAACTTATCAATGTGCCATGCAGAAGATCTTTGATGACATGCTACACCAACACGTTGAATGCTATGTTGATGACCTGGTTGTAAAGTCGAAGAAGAAGGCTGACCACTTGAACGACTTGAGATTAGTCTTTGATAGACTTAGAAGATTCCAACTGAAGATGAACCCACTCAAATGTGCATTTGGAGTCAGTTCAGGGAAGTTCCTTGGCTTTATCGTTCGACATCGGGGAATAGAAATTGACCGGTCCAAAGTAGAAGCCATCGTGAAGATGCCTGAGCCTCGTAACCTGTGTGAACTCCGAAGCCTGCAGGGTTGACCTCTACTCCTTTACATTACTGCGCAAGAACGATCAGTTGGCGCATTGCTTGCTCAGGAGAAAGCAAAGAAAATTAATTGTACTATTTGAGCAGGACGATGACTCCGCACGAGCTGAAATACTCCCCAATTGAGAAGCTCTGTTTGTCACTCATATTTTCCATCCATAAGCTAAAACACTATTTTCAAACTCACACTATACATCTGGTGTCAAAAGAAAATCCTCTGAAGTTCGTCATGACCAAGACCGTGTTGTCTGACAGATTGGCAAGGTGGTATCTCCAACTTCAGCAATTTGAAAATATTTACGTGCCTCAAAAGGCTGTCAAAGGGCAAGTGCTCGCAGACTTCTTGGCTAATCACCCTATCCCGTCAGAGTGGGAACTATCAGACGATCTGCCTGATGAGGATGTCATGGTGATTGAAGTCCTTCCACCGTGGAGAATGTACATTGACGGGCAACAGACGAGATGGGGCTGGTGCCGGAGTCATCTTTGTTTTCCCGGAAAGTGAAGTGTTGCCATACTCCTTCAAATTGACGGAATGTTGCTCCAACAATGTTGCTGAGTATCAAGCTTTGATCTTAGGGCTTAAGATGTTTGATGGATATGAAGCAATGTAGATCGAACGCTCACGGCGACTCTCGATTGATCATCAACCACCTTGAAGGCGCCTACGATGTAAAAAATCCAGAATTAATCCCATACTGCAATTATGCAAGGAAAATCATTGCTTACTGTCACGGATTTTATCTATGAAAACAACAAGTAATAAAATTTATAAATCCGGTATTCCCCAAGTGTAGGGATCGTAGTATAGCGATTAATACCGGAGTCGGTCACAGGGAATCGGGTATCTAGTTCATTAATTTTCCTAAGGTTGTTACTACTAAAACGAAACTAAAACGATAAAATAAATCGACAGAGGATTGTCACCCAAAGCCAGAAAGATAATTGCGAACGAAAATAACTCTAATCTATAAACTAAAAAGAAAATAAACTTCAAAGATCACAACGAAGAACAAGGCACAAGATAATTTCAATTAATTCTAACGAAGAACAAGCAATGATCCACCTATCTCGCAACACTCAACTTCTACCCTAGATCGTTTAGTGAAGATTTAATAAAGATGTGGTTCACCTATTAAAGGTATGAATTCCTACTCTCGTAGATAATTCGCCTATTAATCTCTCATCTCTCGATCTTAAAGATTAACGCTTCCAAAACAAAGGTGTAGGATTTCTCAATCTAGCAACCTAGAAATTCAACCTAATCAACTCTCGTTATTTTTAGGTTAAAAGTCCAATCTTTACTACGGTGATCTAGGTCTAACAACGATTCTCATCAACATTAAACATCAATAAGCAACAATCCATCGATATAATTGCATAATCAATATAAAAGCATAATAAAGATACAAGCTTTAATAAAACTCACAAAACTAATCCAAAGAAGAAATCAAGTTGTTGCTCGATCGGCTTCACAAGCTTGTTCAAAACACTTAGCCTCTATCCATCGTTGGAATACAAATCATATAAATAAAAAGGAAGATAAAAAGATGTTTATGATGGTGGGAAAACGCAGCTAGGGCGCCCCCAAAGGGCCTGGGGCGGCCAGGGATCGAATTGTTGTGCCTAGGGTTGAAAATAACGCGTCCTTATATAGATTTTTAGGTCGGTTTCGCTGAGGCGGTGCCGTGGACGCCCGTCCAGAGGGCTGGACGCTCGTTCATTCTCTTTGACGCAGATGGACACCCGCTTGCTTCAGCTTGCCCAAACTCTCTCGCTTCAACTTTTTCCTCCTGGGCGCGCCACCACCATTCTCGACGCCTTGACCCACTGGACGGGACTTGGGCGTTCGTCACCACCGCTTGATCTTCGATTTTCTTCCATCTTTATCTCCTCTCTCCATCATATAAATCTTCGATTAATTCATCTTTAAATCCTCCTCTAATCCATATCTCGTGTATCTACAATAATCAAAAACATACCAAAGCGTATCATAACTCCAAAATAATATAAAATCACAATTTAAGCACATAATTTGTTATGTTTTGCAATTTAACTATTAAAAACACCATTTGCTCAATATTTCAATATAAAGCTCGAGTTCTATGAAAAACATACGAATATGGAGAGAATGGTTACAAAATATATCCTTATAAAACGTATAAAATCACCCTTAACAACTCCCCCACACTTAAACCTTGCTCGTCCCGAGCAAGACAAAACATAATCTCACTCGAGACAAATAAACACTTATGCAAATATAAAACATATTCAAGTAGTTTAGAGGTTCACCCAAGTGAGTGTGTGCATAGCCATAATAAACTTCCACTAACTCCACACTTGAAATTAATTCAAGCAATACTAGCCGACATCCCATTGAAATTAGAAATATAGAAACGATTATAACATGCACCTCACAAAACATACATATTCCGAAAAAGATAATAGGGAGTATCTAAAATATTTCCGACATACTCAGAGGATAATCCCTACAACATATCTTTCAGTTTATACTGGGGATAAAATCAACGATAACTAAGTCTTTCGTTTAATTCATACCACTTCTTATGCAAGTTGATTTAACTATTTCTCATTTATACGCACATCAGAATGAGCTATTGCCCTCATAGTAGAATAGGACATTTCGAGATAATCTCCTACCTTACTCCAATCATAAGGCAGCTTTTTCTGACTGTCGTGAGCTTTTAGTCATCATAGTGGTATAGGACATACGAGGTATACCCTATCGCACTCAAATCATCGACTAGCTTTCGACACACACAATTAACTATTTAAAACAACTTCATTTATTCACTACTTTTTAAAAGCACTATAGTTACGTTTCACTTATCACATTCAAACCTTCAGATATTCACAGTATATCATACTTTAACTCTAAACACAAACTATTAAAATTTTCAAAATTCGTATGGAAGCAAAGAATCATGCGATAATCATCAAAAATCTCTAATCAAATGGGTATGGCTTAAAAACATAGCTCATCATCTACTATGGCACGTGAAAAATAGCGTTGGGTGAAACATCTAAATTTACTAAATATGCAAAATACAGCATCAATGACTATAGGAACTCAAATAAAGATATGCCTTTGCTCACTTGGGACAAAACAAACAAAATTTTAAAATTTAGCACCTTTTCATAGAAATATAATAGTATGGCAAATGAATGTAGATACATAAAACCATTTCCCTCCCCCACACTTAAATTACAATATGTCCTCATGTTGTGCAGAATTAAAAGGAAAGATAAAAGAACTTAGCTGATTGTAGTTCGAAAGTGACAAGTCTGGAAGTGGTCATGAGTCAGATCCAGAAATGCTTGAAGAAATCAGTAAACTGTGGACCATCCACCGGAAAACTGGCTTCATCTAAAAGCTCACAATTGCTATCGCAAATATCCTGCACACTTGAACAAACATGGAAATATCTCGGGGAATAGGGGAATATAACATAAAAAGCACAAAATAGAATCGCTTCAGATGGAAAAATCAAACAGGGAAAGTACAGAACATCTAAGCGTCTAAACACAACTGAACGGAAGTTTGATATAAGCACAGAAAGAAATAAAGCCACAGAAGCTTGTAGAATAATATAGACCACATGTGCAAACAGAAATATCAAACTCCAACTAATAATGATAGAGGATTATACATGGAAAAGAATTCATAGAGATTTTTCAAATTAAGCCCACATAAAGATGGAAATTATACATGGAACATTACAAAACAGTAGGGCTAGGTGCAACTACATGAAAAAGATATTACAATGCAATCTACATGATAAAGTGGTAGCGTACGGCAAGCCGACAGTAACTACCCTCAAGAAAAATAAAAGAAAAATAGAAAAATAATGCAACTAGATGACATGCAACTAAATGATATGCAAAAATAAAAGAAAATAAAAGAAAGAGAACTAGCCCACTCATTTGCAACACGACATGTATATAATAAACGTCTACCAAATAATGATAGTTTACGATAAACGACAGTACTATTCATTACATGCAGTGTAGACGCGCCTTAAGACTCATCAAAGGTGATAGCATTATGGAAAACCAACAGTTAGCTATACTAAATGAATATAACTCATAAGATGCGATGGTAGCATACGGAAAACCGACAGTTACTACCCAAATGAGTTATAAAAATAACAAGGAAGCACATAAGTCTCAAAGCTTAAAAGATTCATCATAACGATATGTAGCATACGGAAACCGACATTAGCTACTAAAAACAATAAGAACAGGTTATAGCTTACGAGAACCGACAGTCACTATAACATGCCTAGATGAATCATATATAAGGAATTGATCAATTATCTAACATGGATTCATAGATGGAAAAATAAAATCACATAAGTTCAGGACATCTACGTAAAATTAATCAGCCACAGAAGCTCATATGAAAGTATCCACATCAAATAAAGCATTAAAAATCAAACTCTATTCACTAGAAGCTGACACACTGGACGGACGTTCTGTCAATCCAGACGGACGTTCAAAACATACTCAGGGCGGACGGACGTTCAGGTAGGCAGACGCCCGTCCAGAACCACATAAGCGCACGGGCGTTCGAAAGCGGCGAACGCCGTCGACTCTCTAAAAACATAACAAATAAGTGATGCATTGTAACACGGACGGGCATTCACTTACTATGGACGCCCGTCGACTCAGCGAAAAATACAAAGCAGACTTCGATTTTATCGTAAAACAAAGAAAGAAACCTAAAATCATAACCTAATACCATATCATTAAAACAGAAACCCTAGTGTTTATTAAAAACGAAAAACAAAACTATGAAACCTAAATTCACGTTTCATAAATTGAGTAAAAAACTTTTTGCACATTCTTAACCCAACGGTCATCGAAACACGGCAAAAATAAAAACTCTCAATTTATTTAACGCTACTTTTATTGAAAACTACCTAAAAAGATACGGAAACAGAAACCTAACCTTAACCCGGCAACGGCGCCAAAAACTTGTCACGGATTTTATCTATGAAAACAACAAGTAATAAAATTTATAAATCCGGTATTCCCCAAGTGTAGGGATCGTAGTATAGCGATTAATACCGGAGTCGGTCACAGGGAATCGGGGTATCTAGTTCATTAATTTTCCTAAGGTTGTTACTACTAAAACGAAACTAAAAACGATAAAATAAACTGGACAGAGGATTGTCAGTCCAAAGCCAGGAAAGATAATTGCGAACGAAAATAACTCTAATCTATAAACTAAAAAGAAAATAAACTTCAAAGATCACAACGAAGAACAAGGCACAAGATAATTTCAATTAATTCTAACGAAGAACAAGCAATGATCCACCTATCTCGCAACACTCAACTTCTACCCTAGATCGTTTAGTGAAGATTTAATAAAGATGTGGTTCACCTATCAAAGGTATGAATTCCTACTCTCGTAGATAATTCGCCTATTAATCTCTCATCTCTCGATCTTAAAGATTAACGCTTCCAAAACAAAGGTGTAGGATTTCTCAATCTAGCAACCTAGAAATTCAACCTAATCAACTCTCGTTATTTTTAGGTTAAAAGTCCAATCTTTACTACGGTGATCTAGGTCTAACAACGATTCTCATCAACATTAAACATCAATAAGCAACAATCCATCGATATAATTGCATAATCAATATAAAAGCATAATAAAGATACAAGCTTTAATAAAACTCACAAAACTAATCCAAAGAAGAAATCAAGTTGTTGCTCGATCGGCTTCACAAGCTTGTTCAAAACGCTTAGCCTCTATCCATCGTTGGAATACAAATCATATAAATAAAAAGGAAGATAAAAAGATGTTTATGATGGTGGGAAAACGCAGCTAGGGCACAAAGGGCCTGGGGCGGCCAGGGATCGAATTGTTGTGCCTAGGGTTGAAAATAACGCGTCCTTATATAGATTTTTAGGTCGGTTTCGCTGAGGCGGTGCCGTGGACGCCCGTCCAGAGGGCTGGACGCTCGTTCATTCTCTTTGGACGCAGATGGACGCCCGTTTGCTTCAACGTCCAAACTCTCTGTTCAACTTTTTCCTCCTGGACGCCAGTCCACCATTCTGGACGCCAGTCCACCATGGACGGGACTTGGACGTTCGTTCACTGGCTTGATCTTCGATTTTCTTCCATCTTTATCTCCTCTCCATCATATAAATCTTCAGTTAATTCATCTTTAAATCCTCCTCTAATCCATATCTCGTGTATCTACAATAATCAAAAACATACCAAAGCGTATCATAACTCCAAAATAATATAAAATCACAATTTAAGCACATAATTCGTTATGTTTTGCAATTTAACTATTAAAAACACCATTTGCTCAATATTTCAATATAAAGCTCGAGTTCTATGAGAAACATACGAATATGGAGAGAATTGTTACAAAATATATCCTTATAAAACGTATAAAATCACCCTTAACACTTACCTTGGCGACGTTACAATTGAGCATGTTCCGAGAAAAGAAAATAAGCAAGCAGACGCTCTAGAAAATTTGGCAGCGACGATGGCAATCGGTGATGGAAAGATGCAAGTCCCCGTCTGTGAGCAGTGGGTGATTCCTCCATACTTTGGAGAAGATGAGGGGGATGATAATGAAATTCATGCCGTGTGTGTCTATGAAATAGACCAAGAGGATTGGCGCCATTCATTGGTGGAGTACTTGAAACACGGGAGACTCCCTGACGATCAAAAGAAGAAAGTTGACATAAGACGTCGGGCTCCACGTTTCTTGCTTCACAATGACACTTTGTATCGCCGCTCATTTGAGGGAATATTTCTCCGTTGCCTCGGAGAAGATGAAGCTCATCACGCTATAGAGGAGGCTCACTCTGGGATGCCCATCAATCTGGTCCGAAGCTCCACTTCTGCATCAAAAGGATGGGATATTATTGGCCAACCATGGTGAAAGATTGCATGGATTCGCTGAAATGTGAAGCATGTCAATTCCATGCCAACTTCATACATCGACCTCCCGAGCCGTTGCATCCAATCAGAAGCGTCATGGCCTTTTGACGCTTGGGAATGGACGTGGTTGGTCCGGCGCCGAAATCATCGTGCCAACATCTCTACATCTTGGCGCCACTGATTACTTCTCAAAATGGGCTGAGGCTGTTGCACTACGCCAGGTAAAGAAAGAGGATGTAGTCCGCTTCATTCGAGTAAACATCATCTATAGCTATGGAGTTCCACGCATCATCACCGATAATGGGAAACCGTTCATGAATAGCTTGGTGGATAAGTTGTGTGAGCAGTTCAACTTCAAGCAGCACAAGTCGTCCATGTACAATGCGCCGGCCAACGGACTTGCTGAAGCTTTCAATAAGACGTTATGCAACTTGTTGAAGAAGGTTGTGGCAAGACACAAGAAAGACTGGCACGAACGAATGGGTGAAGCATTGTGGGCCTATCGCACAACCTTTCGGACTCTGACTCAAGCCACTTCATATTCGCTTGTATACGGTGTAGAAGCCGTGCTACCTCTTGAGCGGCAAATACCCTCACTGAGGATCGCTATCCAAGAAGGCTTAACTGACGAAGAAAATGCCCGCCTTCGCCTTGAAGAGTTTGAAGCATTGGACGAAACGGCTTCAGCTCAAGAAAAATCTTGAATGCTACCAAGCCCGGTTGTCAAAGGCATTCAACAAAAAAGTCCGCCCAAGATCCTTCCAAGTCGGTGATACAGTGCTTGCGGTGAGAAGACCTATCATCATGACACACAAGTCCAAAAACAAGTTTACATCAAAGTGGGACGGTCCCTATGTTGTTCGCGAGGTCTACACTAATGGTGCCTACAAGTTGGTGGATGAAGATGGTGTCAAGCTTGGCCCAATCAACGGCAAATTTCTCAAGAAGTTCTATGCATAACTCCATAAATGCTCCTCAGCACAAGCCTAAACTGCAATACTCCTGTCAAAAAAAAAGCAAAAAAAAAAAGAACTATGAACTACGTTTGACTTGATTCCTAGAGCATTCTCCGGGATACGTAGGCAGCTTGGGAAGTTACTCCAAGTTCACTCATACCAAAAACAAAAAAAAAACCATTCAGGGACGGTGGAGAAAAGGAAAATGCTAATAAAGTTTTATTGATGTATGTCAATAGAATTTATTACATACAGAAGGAAAACAACAAAATTTGAAACTAAACTAGAAAGGAACAATGATGAAAGACTTTATCAAGCTCAACTAAAATAAAATAAAATAAAATAAAGGGAAAATGATCCCGAGAATCCCAAAAGCAAAACTAAGAAAAAAGCTTGAAGTTTTTCAGATCACAGCGGTTGCCTTCTAGCAGCTCTCTCATCCTCTCCAAAGCATCACTTTTAGCTGGCTGCAATGAAGGCGTATTATCCAAGTCAGTAATCTCGTCTCTCAACTGGATTGATCGAGCAGTGTACCTCTGCAACTCCGTCTCGTGCTCACTAAGGGTTGAAACAAGCTGGTCCTCCTCTCTCTTCAAAATCAAAAGTTCTTTCTCAAGCACTTTTCTCCTTTCTTGCACGTCAGTAAGTTTGTCCTGTGAAGACCGAGTGTGTTGGAGACACTCCCTCTCGGACGCCTCGCTTTCCTTAAGTTTCTGACAAAGAATAGAAATTTTTTCACCATGCGCCTCTTGAGAAAGCCTACTCGAAACATCATCTAGTGCTGCTTTGTAGTGGGCGGCATTTTCAAAGACAGTGTCCAAAAGAGCTTTCGCGTTGGACAAATCTAAACCCCCAACACGCTCCATCTCAGAGAATATTTCGTAAACACCTTTTCTAATCGAGGCCAACTGATCGATGGGTTTACACGATATCTTCTGGCAGGCGGATGTCCATAGCACTCTGTGCAAGCTTTGGAGACCATTTGAAATCACAACACTGGATTGGAATTTTGATACTTCTGGCGGTGGCGCGAGTAAAACCAAAGGAGCAGATGTGGGGCCCCGCCCAAAAGAAGCCCTTTTAGAGGGACCGTCAGCCATAACTCGGTGTTCAGACACGTGATCACCATCAAAGATTACGGTCTCTGTCTCGGCAATGCCTTCCAAATCGGGATCACAGTCCACATCAGCATCGTTCATTGATAGGATAGCATCGCGCCTCTTGGCTATCACGGGTGACACGCGTCCTCTTCCTATTTTGCTTGCTTCCATTGCAAGAGCGTCAGGACCGTTGGCGGAATCCTCGCTAAGAGCAGAACCACTGACCTCAACCGGATCTCTGCAAACCAGCTGCAAGACAAAGAGATAAGGAAAAACAAACGAATAATGGATGAGTTAAATCAAACAAGTTAACATTAACATGTTGTAAAGAGTAAGGGAATACCTGTTTCCCAACTCCGGGCTTGGGGCGCTTCCAGTTCCTATCACCATGTGAAGAACTCCCGCTAGCATCCAAGACGACCTCAGAACGCCTTTTCTCTCTCAAGTCCGCGTGCATTTCCTTACCCTTCGTAACTTTGGCAGAAGGAAGGCGAATGACCAAATTAGGCGAGGATGTTGGAGGATGTGAAGACTTTATCTCTTTCACTTTAGCTGTCGGGGCATTTTGTTTCGGCCGAGGAGCAGTCATGTTCACACTATTGATAAGAGATTGTCTGCCATCGAACAAGTATGAACCGTGAACTTTGCCCCACCATGCCCAGTAACCTTGGGAAACGTGGCGGGTGATGTCACCAGAAGCTGCGGGAAAGACAAGCTTAGAACCGCTTCAAGGAGCAATAAATTTGGTCCAAAGTCCCCAACCTCGCGCAAGTGAAGTACTTCATGCATCCACAACGAGCTCCGCAGGGACGCCCTGATGAAAACCAAACTGACGTGCAAACCTGCATGGGTTGTAAGGCTCAACCCAACAAGAACCAAGGCCATGGAACACCAAAATACCAGAGCGGACTGCTAAAAAGAATTCTTTCTCACGGATGGATAATTGGCCGTCGTCAACTTTAGTCACCGTACGCTCAAACTTTGTTGCCGTCGCAAGCCAGTCAACATCGCGACCGCCATGAATGAGGTCTCTGGCCGTCTGATCAGTGAAAGCCTTTGAACCGCTCGCTCCTGAGAATCGAACCATCAAAGGTTCACTCAACTCTGTAGAAGCTCTCCTATGTGTGCCAAGATACCGAGCCAACCACCCAAAGATGTATTGCCATGGGATAAAGACGCCGGCCCACTCCGGTGTAGAAGAACGAGAAATTCAGTTCAAACCCCGGTATATGCTAACCAGCACCGGAATAGCAAGCGATCTTGTCTGCCCACGAGCGATCAAACTGGCCATCATGAAAGTTGAAGGCCTAATGAAAGACCCTTCAGCTAGAAGGACAATTGTACATAGCCAGCATGCCACTAAAGCTGCTAGGTAGGTCTCATCCCTTAAGTCCTTTCTGATTTGGAGAATGTTGAAGGGAATCTCATCTTTCTCGGAACTCTGACACGGTGCGTCTTTGATGGTTGCTCCCTTCACTGTGTTAGGCTTTCGGCACCAAAAAGTCGATCCATTTAGCGATCGAAACCTTGGGACGATCCCTATCACAAACTTCTTCCTGACACTCCAGGAACGCCGCAAACAAATATCGACAACTGTCTGGAAGGGAATGCCTGAGACTCTCAGTTCCTTGACTCTTTTGGGGTTGAAGAATAATTGGTGTGCTTGAAAGAGAGGTGAAGGTTTATTTATATAGGAGAATATAGAAAGAATCAAGGCTCTTCTAAGCAATGTGGGACAAAAATTACCCAATTGTGATTGGTTTATCAAAAAAAAAAAAGCGCAGCCGACTTAAAGAAAAGGGAGTTGGTTTCCTTTTCTTTCTATTACTTTGTCCACGTAAAATAAAAAAAAATTGATGAAAAAAATAAGTGTGCTGCCTCATAAAAAAAATAGGGTTATAAAGTCGAGAATCGTCGTTACGGTAAAATTTTACCGGAACAACAACAAGTCTCGAGGGGGCATTTGTAGAAATAAAAATTTTATGTGACATAATATAAATGTCACGTAATGTATTTGTCTCGAAATTAAATTCATTTATATTATTTCCTATACAAAATGATAGGAAATGATATAAATAAATAAATAAAATATCTTAGAAATGTAGAGATTTAATTATTTGTAATTAAATGGCTATGTAGGAATATATGTGTGACACATTATATTTGTCACATACTACACATACCATTAACTCTAAATATTTTATATTATTCCCTCCATTAAATATTGGGAAATAATATAAAATTCAATAAATCATAAAATCTCTTAAAAATCAATTTATTAGGAGAATTTAATGATTTATAATAAATGTGATATCTTCTGAAAATCAATCAAGAGTGTGAACGCATTTAATTCGAATTAATGCAAAGGCATCACCTAGCACTATAAATAGGAGAGACCTTGGTCATTTGCAAAGACACAGAAGACATTGAAGAGTTGATAGAAATTCCAGAGCCAGAAAGTTCAAACATTCATCAACAACACTCGAAGATCTTCAAGAAATCCTTCAAGTTCTTCAAGAAAGTCAAGAAACACTCGAAGATCTTCAAGAAATCCTCGAAGTTCTTCAAGAAGCAAAAAAGACCGAAAAGCATCTCCAACGCTCGAAGATCCTCACAAAGTCGAAGTTTTTTCCACAATGAGATCGAAGGTAACACGAAATCCCTTGAAGTCTTCATCAACTTTGGAGCCTTCCGCGATATCCGGAGTCTTCAATTCCAAATTTCTTCCGCCATATCCGGGAGATCATAAACTCAAAGCCCTTCCGCTACATCCGGAAGGCCACAAATCCCCAAACTCTTCCGCCATATCCGGAAGATCACAAACTTCAAAGCTCTTCAGCCACATCTTGGAGATCGCAAATCCAAAGAACTTCCGCAATATCCAGGAGATCAAAAACCAACTCTAAATTCAAAGTCCTTCCGCTATATCCGGAAGACAATTAATTGCCAAGAGGGAGAATCAAAGGATTCAAGAGATTGTAAGCTTTTTATTTTATAAATTAATAAAATTTCATTTGTTACAATTTTGTGTTTTCTTTGTTATTTTCAGGGATTAACACGAAATTTGTGTTACAACCTTCTTACAAGTTTTTCAACTCATGTTGTCTCTTCAACATCTACTTCTTCTGCATCTCTTTGTTCTTCTAGAACCCTCAATTCTTTACCCTTTCCATGTTCCTTTTTCCTTACAACTTCTTTTCTTCTTTTGGAAGGTCTTTCTGGGGAATCAGGGAGAGATTCTTCTAATTGCTCTTTGCTAGCAATCTTTCTCTTCTTAGATGCCTCTTTGATTTGTTCATTAAGCAAATCAGCAGCAGTCTTCTTGACATGTTCAGTAGGATCTGTAGGCTCAACAGCAGTTTGATCCTCAGTAGACTTGGCAGTGTATACAGATTGCCTTGTCCTCTTAGGCTTTAACATCTCTGTTATCTTTCTAGTATCAGCAGCCTTTCTTTTTTCTACTGTCTTCTTTGGTGCAGCAGGTTGCACATCATCTCTAGCTTTAGTTCTTTGTTCGTGCTCACCATCACTTTCTACCTCTTGAATCTCATCATCATCATCCAAGCCTGGGATAGGAGTCTTAATCTCTAACTTAAATCTGGCCTTGTTGATGTTTGAAGGAGCAACATCAGCAATCTTCAAATGATTCAGCAGGGCCTGAACCATTAACCCTAAAGGTTTTATCTTGATGAAGAAACCTGAACCCATATATCCAGCAGGTTTTTTTCCTCTTAATCTCTTTCTTTTGGTTTCTCTTTCATCTGTCATGATTCTTTTCATATATTGCATAAAGAAACCAGCCCAATCAAATTCCATGCTCCTTGAAATGATTAACATCAAGTCTATTTTGGGTCCGGATAATGTATCAAGACTTCCAACAAACCCCAAAATATTCTTGGCAATAAGATTGCTCAGCAGATTATACTCAGAATAAATGTCCTTTACATTGATATTCAAGGCTATTTGTGCATCTGGATTAGTTCTGATTGATTCCACAAAAGCTAGCCTTGCTAATCCCATAGATTCTGGATTTGTAGGGGCTCCATTTCCTGGACCAAATCCAAAGACCTCTCTCAGCAGGTCTGATGTTACTTCAATCTCCTGGCAATTTACAGTTGTTGTAAATACCTCAGCATCAACTCTAAACACCATGTTTTTTCCAGAAATCACAGATATTCTTGTATGAGATCTTCTCCAACCTGAGAATTCAAAACATTCTCCAATCCTTCAAATTGTCTGATTCTTCATCCCATATTGATTGCTAAATCAGTTGAATCTGTGTCAGTAACGTATCCTCTAACACTTGGACTGGTTCCAAGATGAACATCTTTATCCGCGATTGTTAAATTTTGAGAAGGATGAAGATGAAAACTCTGTAAATCTGTGTTCACACTTATATATTTTGCAGAGAAAATGATCTGAGTGTTTGCATATACATTCTGTGTATATTCTGTATATATAGGCAGAAGTAGTGGGTGGGGATGTATAGTGCACGTACTGTACCATAAACACACGATATAATTTGGAATAAATGTGATGCTTCCACATGTCCCACTAACTGATCCCACTTAGTGTAATAACCGTTATATATTGTAATAGATGTAATAAAGGATAAGGTTAATATCCATTTATTTCACTGTTGACTTTCATTAAAGTCTTACTTTATCAGCAACGAAATATCTTCAGTAGACTTCAACTTCAGTAGAGTGAATATAGTCTGATGTTCTTCTTCAGTAGACTCAACAGGTTCAGCAGCCTATTGATATAAGAAACAAGCTGATCTTTATACAGTATATTTTTTTCCAAATAATAAAACAAGATGAAGTTTAAAACCAATGAATGATCTGCCAAGTGAGCTAACCCAATAGGGCAAAGACCAGTCCCTTGGCAACTTCATTGCTCAATTGTCCAAACTATAGAGTACTTAGGAATTGTTGATACCAATGACTAATCTCGCCAAGTGAGCGGACACAAGAGGCAAAGACTAGTCCCCTTGGTGAATTCATGTACTCTGTTGACTATTAAAAATTCAGTCAACCTTGATGATGCCAAGTTCAGTTCTTAACTTTGAAAATCTTTCACTATCCAAAGGCTTTGTAAAGATATCAACAAATTGATCTTCAGTAGGAATATAGAGAACCACCACATCATTCTTTTCAACATGATCTCTTATATAAAATGATGTCTTACATCAATGTGTTTGGTCCTTGAGTGCAAAACATGATTTTGTGTGATTGCAATTGCACTTGTTTTGTCACACATTATGGGAATTTCTCTTTCTTCAATCCCATAATCCCTTAGTTGCTATTAACCATATTACTTGTGCACAGCATCTTCCAGCAGCAATGTATTCAGCTTTAGCAGTGGAAGTTGATATAGAATTCTGTTTCTTGTTAAACCAAGAAACAAGTCTATTTCCCATTAACTGACAAGTTCCTGTGGTGCTTTCTCTTCAATCATGCACCCATCATAATCAAAATCTGAGTAGGATATAGTTTTGAAACTTTCATCTCTTGAATACCATATCCCTACTCCTAAAGTCTCTTTAAGATACTTGAGAATCCTTTTTACTACAGCTAAATGACTTTTCTTAGGTTTTGATTGAAATCTTGAACAAACACCTACTGCAAAGGATATATCAGTCCGGTAGTCATGAGAGTACAAAGAGATATCCTATCATCCTTCTATACAGAGTCTGATCAACATCTTTTCCATCTTTGTCTTCATCCAATTTGATGCTTGTTCCTATAGGAGTTGATACTTTGGTGCTATTTTCAATACCAAACTTCTTCAGTGAATGAACATTCCATCTTGCATTTGCTTGACTTGTAATCCCAAAAATACTTCATTTCTCCCATCATACTCATATGGAACTTGCTTTTCATGAGATTTGCAAACTTTTCACATAGTGCTTCATTTTCAGAACCAAATATTATGTCATCCACATATATTTGCACCAGCAGGGTGCTGTCACCTTCATTGATTCTGAAAAGAGTCTTATCAATGGCTCTTTTGGTAAAACCATTGTTCACCAAGAATTGAGATAAAGTCTCATACCATGCTCTTTGTGCTTGTTTTAAACCATAAAGTGCTTTGTTGAGTCTATACAATTTATCTTCTTGATCTTTAACTTCATAACTAGGAGGTTGTTGAACATAAACCGCTTCTTCCAGAATGCCATTCAAAAATGCACTCTTGACATCCATCTGGTAAACCTTGAAGTTTTTATATGCAGCATATGCCAAAAATAGTCTTATAGCTTCCGATCTTGCAACTGGGGCATATGTCTCATCAAAATCTATTCCTTCAGCTTGAGAATAGCCTTTTTCCACTAGTCTAGCCTTGTTTCTAACAATGGTACCAGATTCATCTAGTTTGTTTCTGTATACCCATTTAGTGCCAATTATATTTGCATGATTAGGCCTCTCCACTAGTGTCCAAACTTGATTTCTTTCAAACTCATTAAGTTCTTCTTGCATAGCAATTATCCAATCAGGACCAGAAATTGCTTCTTCAACAACTTTAGGTTCAATTTGAGACAGAAAACAAGTAAACATTGCTTCTAGTTGTCTTATTGTCCTTACACCTTGCTGTACATTACCAATTACTTGTTCAGTAGGGTGGTCCTTCAAACATTGTAAATCTTGGTTTGCTTGATTTACAGGAACCTGATCTTCAGTAAGGTCTGTTGTTGGTTCAGTAGGGGGATCAGCAGATCCTTGATCTGTATCAGTTGTAACAATAGTGTTACCAACAGGTCCTTCAGCAGGGGCTCCTTCAATTCCAGAATTAGAGACCTTTAAGTCACTTATCTTCTTTAGAACATCAACATATTCTGGATCAGTGACTTCCATATTCATAGCAGGTTCTGAAACTTCATCATCTTCCATTCTAGTGAACTTAGGTTCATAAAAAACAACATGTATTGGTTTTTCATGTTTTATTGTCCTTTGTTCAAGACTCAATAGCCTTGCCGATCAAGAGTATCCCAAAAGATTCCTTCATCGATCTTTGTTGGAAGGTCTTCAGTTGCTCCTTATGATTTAAGATAAAGCACTTACTCCTAAATGGATGGAAATATGATATATTTGGCTTCCTTCCATTCCATATTTCATAAGGTGTCTTTAGCAGTGTTTTGTTCACTGAGGTTCTATTATATGTGTAGCATGATGTATTGATTGCTTCAGCCCAATATCTTTCAGGTAGCAATGCTTCACAGATCATAGTCCTCCATGCTTCCTTCAAAGTCCTGTTTCTTCTCTCAGCAACCCCATTTTGCTGAGGTGCTCCAGCAGTTGCTAATTGATGCAACACACCATTTTGTTCATAGTATTCTCTTATAACATTGTTTAAGAATTCAGTACCCTTGTCTGATCTAATCTTCACTACTGTCACATTTTTCTCATTTTGTAATCTCTTCAAAAGTTTAGGCATCTTTTGAAATGTTTCACTTTTCTTGTTCATGAAAATCACCCAAGTGTATCTTGAATAATCATCTACAACTACCAGAGTATACTTCTTTCCTGTTATGCTTGTTGGTATTACTGGTCCAAATAGATCCATATGCATCAACTCCAACACTCTTTTGGTTGATTGTTTAGTCTTTGACTTAAAACTTGACTTTGTTTGTTTACCTTGCTGACAGGCATCATATATTCCATCTTTCTTGTATGTGATTTCAGGTAAACCAATCACCAACTTCTTTTTCACCAACTGATTGATATCTTCGAAGTTTAGATGATTCAACTTCTTGTGCCATAACCAGTTGAGTTCTGACTTTGTATGCACAATAAGACATATTTCTAGAACAGCAGTAGTCCAATCTACTACATACATGCTTTGTTGTCTTCTTCTAGCCAACACAACTTGTTCTCCCATTTCACTCATGAAAATGCAGTAGCCTTTGTCAAAATTGACTTTGTAACCCATAACACAGAATTGTCCAGTGCTCAATAGGTTGTAATCCAAGCCTCCAACATATGCAACATTCTTGATTGTCAATCCATTCCTCACCAGTGTTCCATATCCTCTTGTATATCCTGGTGTGTCCTTGTTTCCAAAATTTGCTTTTGGACCATCCTTTGCCATGAAATTTGTCAAACTGTGCTTACTTGTTGCCATATGCCTGAACATCCATTTGTCAAAGTACCGCACACACCTACAAAAAAATTAATGTGTTTTAGGTACCCTAACCTGTTTGGGTCCATAGTGGTCGATGGTAAGCACAACCCTGCAAATTTCCATAAGGTCTTCTTTGGAAAGTGTTGCACTTTTGTTCATATATGTATGCTACATTTCCATAAAATCTAACATTTGGTAGTGTAGCATTCACATATGGTTTCTGGCCTTTTGGTACAAAATGATGTTGGAAGTGATTTATGTTGTTAGATGCATTAGTATAACCATAAGGTTGCTTTATGTTAGGAACAACCTTGTATTGTGGTCTCTGTTGAGGTCTCTGATGAGGTCTCTGCTGAGTCCTTTGATGATTCCACTGCTGAGGTCTAGCCTTAGCATTATGGTTAAATCTATTGTTTCTAGCAGCAGGGGTAGGAATATTCCAATCTTCATCAGAAGGAAACAATTTGCCTTTCCCCCTAAGATAAGTATCCCTTGCATGATTAACATTCTTGGGTTTTACATTCATATTCTTGGAATATTTCTAGTTTTTCCCTTTTTGTGGTCCAAATAGACTTTCTGGCCAGTGTGCTATCACTAGGTCTAGAAGGTCCAGCAGTCCTACCTTTGGATGTACCCTTTTTGTTAGGTATTGTTGTCCCTTTGGACTTCTGATTTGCTTCTTTGAAGCATTCTCAGCAGGTTTTACTGCCTCATCAACCTTTTGAGGAGTTGGATCTTGTGCAGGTACAAACTTAGGACCAATTCTGGTACTAGGTTCAGTAGCCTTACTAGATCTACCCTTAGAAGATTGTTGAGTTTCAAATCCAAGGCATGTTCTATCACCAAAAGGCTTTCCAGATTTAAATGTAGTTGTGGAACTAGATTGTGCAGCAGATTCAGTTGCCACTGCTGGTGCAGCAGACTTACACTGATTCTGTTCATAATCTTTTTCCTTACCTTTGAGAATTCTTAATTCAGCATTCAATCTTTGAATTTTTGCTTGAAGTGCTTCTCTTTCAGCCTTCACAGTCTCATAACCAGATTTTATTTTCCTCAGTTGATTAAGGAGGGCATCTAGAGGCTCTTCATTGTTAGAAATTTTAGGATTGGAACCACAAATAGACTCACAATCACTTTCAGCAGGAGTGTTTATAGATACAGAATTGTATACCTCCTCAGTATCATCCATATTAGCCATGAAAGCACAATCATCCATATGTGCTATATATGAGTGCAGTATCATCTGATTCATTTCCTTTTTCTGATTTCACTTCAGCCAGATTCATCATCAGCAACAATGCTTTCTTACCAGATCTCCTCTGTTGACCCTTGTTCTTCAACAGTCCGACAATCAGTCCGAAATGTCCAGGTTTCTTGCGATTAAAGCATAGGTAGTCGGGATCCTTCTTTGCTTTAAATCGGACATATCGGGTTTGAAGTGTCCTGGTTTCTTGCAATGAAAGTGCAAAAAGTCATGATCCTTTTTGGACTCTTTCTTTTTCTCACTTGTCTTTTTGTTGAACTTCCTTGGAGATCCCTTTCTAGATTTCATCATTCTGATCTTCTTGGTCAGGAGGGCAATCTGCTCTTGCATTTCATCTAAAACATCATCTTGAGCACTTGAAGATTCTTCATTGTGTGCAGCAGCGAGTGTTGTTGTCTTTGTTACTTCCTTCTCAGCATGTGCAATAAGATCCTTACTGAATTCATAAGCTTTGAGATCAAAAAACAGTTTGAAGGTGTCCTCCTCATGTAGTCTCCTGGACTCCTCCATTGCAGTAACCTTCATTTCCTAGACTTCTTTTGCAGGTAAAGCTTTTAGAATCCTGGTGTTGATCTCTTCTTTTGTATAAACAACATTCAGCAGGGTTAGTCATCCAGAATTGCATTGAATCTGGACTCCATCTGTTCAATGGTTTCATTTGATTTCATTTTGAACTCTTGAAATTTTTTCTTGGCCACACTGATCTTGCTCTTTTTAATTGCATCAGTGCCTTCACAAATAAGTTTCAATCTTTCCCATAATTCTTTGGTAGTTTTCAATCTTTCACCTTCATGTACATTTGCTATCTAAATTTCTGTAGATGATATCAATATCAATATTGTTCAGGTTTGCCCTTTTTTCTATCTTCAGCACCCCATTCACATTTTGGCTTTGGGATTGTCTGATTCTGACCATCCATAGTTATGACTTGAGTGATCTCCAGTGGTCCATCAGTAGCACATCCATCATCTCATCATGAGTTGCAGCTAGATAATCCTGCATACGACGCTTATACTCATCAAAACGATCTGGAGAGCACATCAACATTGTCCTAGCATACTGGTTGTTATCCATTATGCAAAAACTTGAAAACAGACACTTCAAAAAGTTTTCAAAGATTTTTCACCAGCACAACAAGTAGGATTAATTCAAAACAGAAGCTCTGCCCCGATACCAATTGTTGGTCCCTTGAAAAGTCTTTGGTTAAGTTTAGAAGGGGGGTTGAATAAACTTAACACTTAAAAACTTTTTGGAGTTTTACAAACTCAGCAGGGCAATAGTTTGCTGACCTTAAGCCTTGTCACTTGTTGTTCTAAATATGATACTAAGTATTGGATACTAAGTAGTGCAAGTAGTGTGATTCAGTAGCTAGTTTAGCAGGTTAATGTGATAAGCATGCAGATAAAATAAATTGCAGAAATTAAATGCAGTAAATAAAAGTAGGAAAGTTTTATAGTGGTTCCAATTGGTGTAATCCTGTCAGTCCACTCTTCTCATGTGATGTTAGAGGAAATTCACTAGAGATTCTTGAGGTAGCTGTTACAAAAATCCCTAAATTGTTTGTCCTTGACTAATGACTAAGGCTTCACAAACAGAACACTAGAAACAGGTAGGATTGCTGCTTTAAAGTATTCTACTGGTCCTTGAAAGGTAGGATTTCCTCTTCACCGGCTCCACCACAAACAACAGTTCTTGACACTTCAAATGTGCTTCTCTGTCTTCAGCAAACTTCTTGAAAAAGAAGGGGTTGAATCAAGAAAGTGATTCAGCTTTTAGTAGGCTTCTGATCAGGAAGATAAGATCAGTAGCAAGTGGTCTTCAAGTGTGTATACTGGATGTAACTTGATTGCAGAAAACACTTGAAGAAAATCTTGATCAGCAAATTGATAGCTCAGTGATGCTCAGTAGGGTAAGATTGCACTTGATCAATTTCTTGCTCAAAATTTTGATTGCATCGTATGTAATCTTGTTGTGGTTATTGTTGTTATTGTTGTTGCAATCTAAATCAGGAGTCCTCTATTTATAGGTGTGAATCATGTGACTTGTGTTTGAATTTCAAATATAGCCGTTTCAGTATTGTCTTTGTCTTGACTGCAATTATCCTCTGTTGCATCGTACTGACACTGTCAGTGTTCTTTTTTGACAGTCTAGTCTGTCAACCATTGACTTATTTTCATTGGATATACCTCTGACTTTTTATAACATTCTTTCCATCTTGACCATTGATTTACTGATTAATCCAAGGCTTGTAATTCATCTTTATCCATTTAATCTTTCAGAAAAACTTGGATTAAATCGTCTTTTCCATTCAGCAGACACCTGTTGCATAGGTCTGCTAATGTCCAAGAATGTCAGCTGACTTTTAGTCTGCTATGTTTTATAACCACATCAGCTGACTGCTTCTCATCTAACTTTTTATTATGAAGTTTGAGTACACCATTTTGATTATAACCAAGTTCCAAAAACCACTTTACTTTTATTGAACTTAGACTTTCTGATCAGTTTAGGTCATCACAGACTTCCCTAAATTCTGATCCCATATCCTTGACTTTAAATACTAAGTTTGATCACTTAGCCTTCATTACTGAGTTTGAGCCCTCAGCCTTCAACCATCAGCAGCTTCCTAGACACTATAATGTCCTAGACACTCTGCTGACCTAGATAGGTCTGCTGATCAAGTCATCTGACATCTTTACATTGCTTGTTTGATCAAACCTATACAAAGATCAAACTCTAGTAAACCTATACATTCAATCTAGACATCTTTTTGCCTTTTCTCTATAACAGCTAGTCTGGCACTCATCATTAAACTAAAACATGTTCAACAGATAGTGTGGAACGATGATGTTCATAGACGATAACATGATATCTAAGCTTGTGAGATCCTTTTATGGGCTCAAACAAGTTCCTCAATATAAGTTCCTTGAATTGATAAATCAAAAGGAGTTTGATTTCATCAAGAGGAAAGATATGCCTAATGTGCAAAAGGGTTAGTGCGAGTGTTACAATTTGAGCTATGTATTTCTTTCTCGGAATCAACATCCCATGTCGCAGTCAATTAATGTTTGGTAATTCAAGGTCTTTATGAAAGATCTTGAGAGTAGAAGTTCTTATTTTGGAAATAATAATCTATAGTGATAGATTTAGATACTGCTTGATTATCACAGTTCACCTGTGTAGATGAGATGCTAAAAGAGTTTAGCATAGACCACATCAAGAGATACTGCTAGCCAGCATTCTCGGGGTCTATCTATGGTAGGACGTCAGTCCTAAAGATAAGGTGAAAGATGATACTTATGGAAGGTTCCCTTTGCTACTGCAATAGGATCCATTATAAGAGTTATGCAAGATGTTCACACTCTATGAAGAGTCATGAGGAAGTATGAAAGTGATTCTAGTAGATGTCGAGAATATCCTTAAAAGTGTTAAGGAAGAGTTCATAGTTTATTGAAACTTGGAATTAAATAAACCTGTTGGTCCTTTGAAAGGCTAACACAAGTTTAAAGGGGGGGTGAATAAACTTGTCACCAAAAACTTATCTTAAGTTGTAAAGCCCAGAACCGAGTTTCTCTCGAAACTCAAACCGACTTCCAATTCGATTATGTTCCTGTCCCTTAACTTGTGCGGAGTTCGATTAGCTTAATCGATTGTAAGTCAAAACCGACTTATATTCGGTCTTGTTAATCGGCGATGGATAAAGTAATAGCCTTAAGTGCAATAGATGTGTAAGGTAAATCTAGACCTTCTATGTATCGATTTGTGAGAATTCGATTATGCGGTGTTTGCCGAGAGATAATGCAATAAATAAAACAAACACAAATGCATAAAGAAAATCAACACAAGATTTGTTTATGGAAGTTCCGGTGGTGTAATCCCGTCGTCTCTCCCTTCTCTCGTGGTGTAGGAGGTATCACTAGAATAATGAGATAACGTTACAAAATCCTAGTACTATGACAATCCTTCACGACACCTGGTTTCACTTTATCTACACAAAATGAAGAAAGGTGAGATTGCTCCCTTCACTCTGCACACTGATCCTTTGGAGGTGGAATTGCTCCTTCACCAGCTCACCACTAATACCAACACACAGCCCGCAGACTGCACCAATTGCTGTAGCAACACCGTAAGAGAAAAGGTAGAATTGCTCTTCTCAAACTATGCACAGCCAACCCTTTTTCACAAAGGTTAGGTTTAGAATTAATCACAAGATTAATTCAGTGAGCTGTTTGATTCTTCTGGATCTGGCTTTGTATCTCCAAGATGCCTTCTTCCCTCTTTGTGGGTTACTGGATCTTTCTTTAAAGTCTTCAAGGCAATTCAGTTGGCTTCCCTTTTTTCTTGATATATCTGATCTAATTTTTCGGATCTGGATTTGGATCTTTGAATATATGCTTGTAAAGCTCTTTTTCTGATCCTCCTCTCTCTCTCTCCTTCAAGTGATTCTCTTGTGTATTTATAGGGGTGATGTAACGGTCACTAGCTCTTGTAGCCGTTACACTTGTCGTTTAGCCAACGTTCACATATACGATCTTTTGTCGTATTGTCAGTTTAAATTCAACAAGGCCTTAACTCAGTTTTCTACTCTTCTTCAAAACTGAGTACCTTGTATACTTACTATCTGACTTTAATTGACTAAGTCAGAGTACACCAATCAGTTTCTTCTTTCCTGGTAACTGATAATCTTTGTCCTTAAGAATATTCAGTTATACATGATCTATAACTCAGTTTCAGGTCACCACAGACTTGTCTGAATCCTAATTTTATAGTCACGACTTGATCGGCTTCTAACCGAGTTTGCCACCTCGATTCTTGATCTCTCAGAATCGCCAGTCTGTGTGTCCTCGACTCTTCGATCTTCTAGATAAGCCAACTGAGTCTGTGTCCCTCAGCGAACTTGTCTTCTTCAGTTCTAGCATAACTGAGTTTGAACCCTCAGTTTTCTTATTATAATTTAGTTTCCTTGAATTGACCCAGCTGTTCGTCTAGTTCCTACTCTATTACAGTGCTTGTCTGAAAATACCTATACAAGGTTCAGACTCTAGATAGAACTTATACATTTATCTTTAGACCATTTCTTGCTTCTTCTTTCATCATGCACTATAACAGTTAGTTACGACTTCATCATCATGGGTTGTAAGTGATTTGTCTAATTACGTGACGAACCATCATCAAAACATAAATAATATTTCCAACATAAACGTAGATATATAGATGTGTACCCTGAATCTTATGAAGATAGTGGGAGCCACGGCCTGGGTTTGCAGTCATTTTGATTAAGTGATACAGTGAGCTTGAAATGTTCTTAGCTAGAAATCACTGAAGATTCTACAACTGAGCCAAAACACAGTATACGCCTTGGAGGCGCAACGGGAGCAGTACATGGATCTAGAAGGTTCATTCATGAACCTAGTGCGGTTCTTCCACCTTTACTATATAGCTAATATATTGGTGGATTCATTGCTTGAAGCAAGGACCAGGGTCTCGTCAGAGATTCATGTGTGTGTTGAGGCGGTTATTTTTGGCTTGGTCATTTGGAGCATGATATGAAGATAGTCTGAGTCCCCACGGATAGTGATCCGTTCACGCTTAGGGTTAGTTGCGAGTATTGCATGAGATTCTTGTGTTTCAACTTGGTCTTATGCATATGAGTGATTGATTTTAGGCCAAGTGGGAGATTGTTGAAATAGTGTCCTAAACTCAATCGGGTTGGGCTGGATCCGACCGGGTCGGATCATTTCTACTATTTCTTTATGTTTATACATATATTAAATGGCTTATCTATTAAAGTATATTTGTTCGTTTAACGAACCAATTTGTGATTGTATTTATGATAAGGTCGCTAGTGTCAAACTGTGAGAGAGAAACCATGATAGTGATTATGGTTGACGAGATCTAAACTCACTTCAAAAGGTTTGATACTTAAATGTCTCTAGTCGTATGTACAATTAAACAGGACATTAATAATATGATTAGACTAGCACGTATTAGATGTCTTCTATCTTATTGAAGGTAGGGATAAATCTCGTCTATCAAAATGTTGAGACACTTGGACTGTACATGGACGTGTATTATAGAATGCATACGTTAGACTGACCCACTTACTTTATTTAGTGTCACACTATGTGACGGTTGTGTAATTATCTTGAGACCGGAGTATTTATGGCATCACGGTGTGGATTGTCATACTTTGACACTATTGAGGCTTCCCCTAGCCACGGGACGATCATGCGGTAGTGATTGGGTGTGATACTGAAGCATGTGTAGGATTCATGTTGCTGGTCTGGAAATCGCGTATCCTATTATTAGGAGTGAATATCAGAAAGGGCCTTCTTATAAGGAATGGCTTACTCTCGTGAATCTTTGCAAAGTGGAAGTAAATAAGTTACTTCGAGAGAGTAGGATATCCAGATTATAAGATACGGTTGTTGATGTTTGACACTCGACATACGACCGTATGGATATTATTACACCGATAGGATTATATTTACACTGTAACCGTTTCACATGAAAGGTAGTAGTCATTGCATTTGACTCTTCCAATGATTGGGGGTCACAGTGTGTTGCTAGACGTTATTCCGTGATCGTTAGGTATGAAGGGCATTTTCGTAATTTTCACTTTGTGCCTACGGCCAACATATTCAGAAGCTTATCGGGTCACACACATAAGAACATCTAGCCGGATTAAAATACAGTTATAGTGATAACCAAATAAGGAAACTTTTATCTCGACTATAAAGTGTTATAGTGATAAATTAATATGGTGGTATTTATTTATTATGAATAAATAAAATACAAGATATTAATTATATTGATTAATTAAAGAATACTATGGATGCCAATTTATGGCAATATGGGGTGCATATTTTAAGTGTATAAGATACACTTGGATTGTGCAATTTAATTAATGGTATTAACATATATTAATATTAGATATTACTATTAATATATATATGATTGCATGCATACATGTATATATAAGATATACATGCGCACATTTGTAATAGCTATATATTTATATATGAATTTATATGTGTAATATATATGTGATATATACACATGTGTAAATTGATTTATGGTAATATAATAAAAGATATATTCAATATTGGATATTAGAAATATATCATGGAAATATTTAGTATATGATATTGAGTATTTAATGAGATAAATCTAGAATATCTATTTTCCTTATTTTACTTGTAAAAGTTTTCTTTCTCCTCAATCTACTAGGAAGCTTCTCCCAATCAGTTGGGATAGCAAAGGCGCGAGTTACCCTATAAAAGGGGAGGCTTGGCTAGCTCTTTTGTACATCACAATTCCATGAGACTAATAGTTCTTGTGAAAAATAAGAGAGCTTCTTAGAGAGATTTTGAGAGCGAGAAAAAGTCGGTCTAGCAACCGAATTTTTCTGGTAGCAATCCATGATGGGATTCTGGCGAGCGGTTCGTGTGGATCACCAGTAGAGGCCGAACACTTGGGCGGCTTCGTGCAGAAACTACAACCGCAGACAAAGTGTCGATCCAATTGGATCAACCAAGGTATTCTCTTGTCTACTTCTTTCATGCTTGTTGCTTAAACAAAGTCGATCTTGGGTTAAAAGGAAATCAAAATTTTGAATTCCGCTTCGTTCTCGCATAGATTTCCTAACAGTGGGAACCACGTGAAAAAAAATCCAAAGAGTTTGATAAGTCACGAATCAGATAAAAGTGAAAACATAAAGTGAAGGATTTGTAGAGTTATCTCAGACATCATTCTCTACAAAGATGGGCCAAGTCAAAAAGTGGCTTTGATATTTAAGTGTGAGAGAGAGTGGAGAGGTCACAATAGGGAGTGTAAAGGAAACCCATTCAAGGATACCTCAACTTAAGGGTGTAGGTTTAAGACTTCGATCATAAATCTTTACTTAAAGGGATTTACACATACTCCTAGGTGACATTATTTTGGCTTAGAGATTCCAACCTTACAAGATTTATTGCTTACCAGACTAACACAAGGGGTCAACACTTAAAAGGTCTAACTCCAAGATTCCCATCTTACGGATCTAAACACAACAAGATCACCTCTTAAGAGTTTAAATCCTATGCAGCGGTGTTACTTTTCTCTCTGATACCATATGTGACGCCCCTATCCCGGATACCTAGTCTTTATCTGAAAAAGAACGAATGGCATGCATATAATTAAAATCTAATATAATTGTATATGTAAGCCTTATGTAGCCAAACATCATAGAACAAGATGGAAGACAAAAAGATTGACCCGGGGCACTAAAATGACTAACACAACGATCGAAAGCAACATAGGCTGCATCTAATACATCATTAAAAGACATTATTACAACTGCCAAATACAATAAATCCATTACCTCTTGATCTCCACATACTCAACCACTGATTTCTATCATTACAAAGGTAGGAAAGTATATACCCAAACTACAACAGAATAAAGAATAACAAACTCTAGCTGCATCATCCACGAGGTCACTCCTCAGTGATCCTGAAAACAACCTACAATACACCACATTCTCGGGTTGGAAACAATAAAGGAAGGGGTAAGTACATACATACTCAGTAAGGGGTAGAAGTATAGGATACAATTAAATAAGATACACATATAGATAACATGAATAATTTCTACAAACACTACCACGTAGGTTGTAACAGTAGAGGTCACTCACTCTTTACTAGCTCAATTAGTATAACCTTGCTTAAGTAAGTTTGTTACACTACAACCAAAGGACACTGCGTATGGTGAACACCGCACAACAACACATTCAGAAGATCGAGGGCACATAGAGCTCTGTGAGGAAGATCACACGGGTCTCTTGGCATCAGACCAAGTGGAGAGGTGCAATAGTTCCATGCTGTGAAGATTAAACGTGCCTCACGAATGATTATAGTGTTTTAGCTTTTAGCCACATCACATAATTTTATTACGAATTTAATATAACCACCTGATTCATTCATATAAAAGTCTTCCTAAGGACATCTAGTCCGAGACAATCTAATCAATCTACCTAGCACGTTGTAAAAGAATCATTGACTACTAAGTCAATCTCCTGCAAGGCCTAAACAATCGCATTCCAGTGCTCCCACCTTCTCTTCGCAGAGAGTCTCAATTGTGGTGCTGAGTCGAGGCTACAAAAAGTCGATGTTAGACATTTCCAATGACCAGATAATGCCCTAAAGGTATGCATACCAAACAACAACAAGTTGTACAATAGAAATCAGTGAAACAAGGTGAATAGATACTTTTGCGCCCGCCAAACACTGTCCAAAACATTAATACCATTATTCTTCACTTCGGCTCCCGCCAAAAGTGAACATAACATTCTGCTTTTATTTGGCGCCCGCCAAACCCTACCAGTGCATCATGTTTACCTGCTTTGCATCATTGGAGCCCGCCAACATTGAACAGAGCCGTTCTGCCTATTTCTGCTCAGTTTGACGCCTATCAAAGCTTGGCACGTGCCAGTCGACGGAAATACGTTGATACAGCTTCGTTTCAAGGTGAAAATGATCTGAATAATCACATCATCAATTTCCAACCTTATTACAACCAAAATCTGCAATTAAACACAACACATAGCAATATAGAAACACTAATATCTGATTAATAACACCTATTTACCTCTTAATCAGTCAGAAACAGATCCAAAAGGCAAGAACACCAAGAAACTGCAATCTCTTCCTTTTCCCTAAGAGTTTGTACAACCAAAAGTTTATACTGTTGTCACTAAAACATCTACAACAATCTAGGATACTCAAAACCCAAGAATTCATAAAAAAACGATTTAGATTCTAAACTAGGGCTAAAAACGAATACTTACAAAATAAGGAGATGTTGATAATCAGAGATTCGTTTCATCAGCGGTGATCACTTTTCTCTACTACTGGCGTGTTGAACGATAAGCGGATTGGCCTGCGATTGCAGATTCTGTTGGACTTTTTCAAACTTTTCTCCAAAGCAATATGTGTTTTTTTTTTTCTTTTTTTTCCTCATGTACGGCGTGTGAACTGGGGGAGAAAGAATGGGAAAGGTTTATTTATAACTTAATTATCATAAATTCATAATTATCATTTAATTCCCAAATTATATAATTTATAATCTATTTAACTGATTTCCCAAAAAAATTAAAATAAAGCAAATAATAATAATTAGGGTAAATAAATCCCCACGGTTGCCCTTTTTACCCTTACTTAAAAATCAGGGTGTTACAATTCAACTTCCCATTCTTCTCCTGCTTTTTCTCCTCCATTCTCTTTTTCAGCCCGACTTTCTTCACTTTAATATTTTTCTGTTTCTGGTTTTCCTTCCTTGTCACTATCTTCATCCGCGAGTCTCTTCATTAACACAAGTGCTCCGTATTTTCTCCACCACACGTTTGCCCCATTTTTCTTCTCCATGTTTCGCTGCTTTATAAGAAGCGCGCAGTCATTGCTCTATGTCGCTTTGACGGCTCCTCATCGGTGCTAACTTACTTTGGGGCATTAGCTTCTTCATATGAACACAACGATGCAAACACAAGTTAAATTCAAGTTATCAGGCTGCCAAGTTAAGGTTAAGTCTAACAAAAGAACACGGATAAGCAAACACAAATTCATACGGATTTAAACAAGCGTTCAAATACTATATTTTTAGCAACAAAACAAAAGACTAGATATAAGATAACTATCATCTCGGGTTCACTCACTCACACAAGCATAGTAAGCCACGTAAATCTTGCTTACACGACAAAATCATTACTCAGAAAGAAAATCACAAGCCCGTGTCCAAGTTGTTTGCAACACAAGCCACGAATTCACACAAAAAATACTTAGAGAATTTTATTCTAAACACAAACTTTGATCTCATTTCAAAACAAGGGATGGGTAAAATAGAATCCTGAGAACCGGCTTTACGGGAAGTCGATCGGTTCTAGCCCATACAACCGACCCTACTAAGGCCGTTTCAATCTTGGCCACTGATTTGCAAGAAACGACCTTGTTAATTAGTTTCTAGGAAGAAAAAACGACTACAACAAGGTCGATTATATCCCTTTGTTTCAATTCCACATTTCAAATCTTCTAAGGTGGACTCTTTTTGCCTATAATTGACTTCATCATTGTTGATTCTTAATTTCATCATCATTAAACACAAACAATATGCATCATAATCACAAGTAGTTGTCTATAACTCATCACTTGTGCATTTTACCAAACACTTGGAAGGCAATATGAAATCACTACATTGTCAAGAAGAAGAAAAATGATTTCTACCACAAAATGTGTTACGTGGAAGATGAGTTTTGTTAATGTTAAAAGTACGGAGGAAATGAAAATAATAAAATTTGGTGGAAGTAAAAGATATTTGGCGAAAGTGTTTTTTTATTTTTAAATTTGTAATGAAAATGAGACGTATATGTAGATTTAGTAATCCTGAAATAATAGGTGTGGAACAAGAAGTAGATGTCACATTCTTTTATTTTATTTTAACGGGATGCAACGGTAATTGTGTGGGGTGCGAATAAAGACATTTTTCTTAGAACATTTTTGTCTAAAAGGACGACTCCACGATTTAATTAGGCATTTAGGACATTATGCTAAATAAATCATCATTTATAAGGGCAAACCCAATTTTAAGTTGATTATTTATCCATTTCCAAATTTTCAGATTCGGGAAGAAAGAAAAAAAACAACACCACAACGTTGTACCTTCTCTTTCCCATTTCTTCATCTATTCCTTAATTCATGTTTTAGGTTAGGAAAATGATTAAGGAACTGAATCTTGTCCCGAACTCATCCCCTGATTATGAGCCGTGTGGTCCATGTTTTTTTTTTTTTTGTTTTTTTGTTTTTTTATCGTTTTAATTTTTTTTAACCTTCAAATGAATGGTTGAAATAGTGTGTCGCTGTTTTGTGTGGAGTTGTTCTGTATCTAAATCATTGCCCGTTTTGTTAACCGCCTCATTCACCAGAAAAATGAAACGCGGATGTCATCTTTGCTAAATATGACGGCGTCGACAATCACAAGACCTATCCGGCAACATCTGAATCGATGCTTCAAGGATCGGATTGGAGAGTGGAGATGCAGAGATGATAGTTTGGTGCAATCTTACATGTGTTTGAATTAGATCATCGTTGCTATTCCGATTTTAATTACTTTTTTTTTCTGGAGTTCTTCACCTAATGTTTTTTTATGAGCAACATTTTTTTGATGAATAACTCATGTCTTGAAATGTAAGTGTGCTATGTTGCAAGATTGCGACATTTTTTCAGAAGCCTTCACATGTGCAAACACAATTGATTGTCTATAGGGTATTATTGGATAGCTTTGTAAGAGAATTGGTAGATAATGGTGATGATGACACAAATTATGGATTGAAGGAACACAAATTTGGCTGCTTTGTAAAAGTATTGTAATGTCATTCTCGGTGTTGTGTCACTCTTTGTGTAATGTCACAACTGATGTAATATTGATATTACTGCATATACAATTGTTACTTCATTGATACTGTCACTGCATATTATAATATTGATGTCATTGCATAAACAACAGCTATTTCATTGACAATTGTTACTACATTTGTATTTGACAATTGTCATTGTTTCTTCAATTGACTCTAAAGATGCATAAACACCTGATGTGGCATTCATAAAATGTAATTGAAGAAACGCTGACACTTGATTTGGGCTCCATAAAGTGTCACTAAGAATGCAGCGACAACCTATAATTTGTTTTTTTCCCCCTTGAACCGAGTATGAATATTCAATTGCCACTATATCTTCTATTGTAACTGCATTTTCTATTGTCACTGAAGATGCAATGATACCTGATTTAGTCTTTATAAGTGTCATACAAGAAGTAGTGATACCTTATTTGATCATTGTAAAGTGTCACTGAAGATGCAATGACGGATTCATTGTATCTCTAGTTGTCACATCATGTTATGTTCAAGTGTTATTAAAGCACTTGCAGTAGATACTGTAAATCATTTAAAAACTCTACTGTAGAGATTTCAACAGGAAAAATAACACTGCAGCAGATACTTTATTTTTTACTGTAAACTACAGATTCAATAAAATTTCCTTTACATCTACCGCATTCATCCAGATTTTGTGATTTTTTCTTTATATCTTTCGCATTACGTAAAATAAAGAGTCTGATGCATTTCATCTTAAATAAAGATTCTGTAAACTATAAAAACGTGTTTTTAAAATCAGATAATAGAGTATTCGTTAAGAGTATCTGATGCAAGTGCTCTTGCAGTTTCAATTGTCACTACATCTTCAATTGTATATGTCATAACATGTTCAACTATCACTGCATGTACAGATCTTAACCGCTTCAGTGTCATTGCATTCAATGTGTGTCACCGCATTCGCTGTGAACTTGTAAAATAATTCGAATTTCATAAATAATGTCTGAAAAAATATCAAATGTTATATTAGAATAAAGAGGCCAAAAATATGAATTATGGTGAAAATTTTGATGACCGAAGGTGTAGATCAAAGAAGACAAAATGGTTGAGAAATCGAGCATGAGACAAAAAAATAATAATACTTTTGTTTTTTTATTCGCTGTTTTTTCAACTGTTTTTTTTTCCTTTCTAAATCTTTAATTGACGCTAATTTTGTCAATTATTGCCTTTATAAACAATGAAGTGTTTGAAGTTGTCACATTTGCCTAATTCTTTACAATTTTTGTCCTTTAAGCCTCTTCTCCCTTAAATTATACGCAAAAGAGATTATGATTTACAATGAATACATATTTCATAAATATAAAGAAAACTAATGTTCATATATATAAAATAGAGAATTCATTAAAAGACAATAATGTTAGTTCTCTGATTGCAGTACCCTTAAAAGCACAAATGATACAATTTTTCAAATTATTTTTGTGTTAAGCACAAATGACGCAATATATAAAAGCTTTAATTTTTATATTTTTTTAATATCTTTTAAAGTTTTTACCTATACCGGAGAAAGTTGAGGAACATCAACCAAACGTTCAAGCGATTGCAGCTGGTCATAAGGAGCAATCTGAAAAAATGAGAGAAATTTCTATAAATGAATATCACTCAAAGGGGAAAAGACTAAAAGAGATGGAAGAAAGTAAAGTCTCATGCACGCATAAACATTCGTGAGTAAACTAGGTTGGCTCCTCGGAAATTAATACTCATTACGTTACAGTTTAAGGGATAAAAAGTTCCTTTTTATTCGATGGAGTCTCATTTTATAAGCATATTCATTGCGATTTTTCCTACGTATATCTCTTTATGTATTAAGGAATGAAATAATAAAAGGAACAATGAATTAATCATATTCAAGGTTTTTTTAAATCATTTGAATGTTCAGTATACGTTGCGTTGTCAGATTCAGTATACAGTGGACATAGGACAATCGAGACAGCAAAAGAGTTATGGGTGGCGCTAGACAACAAATACCGCATCAAAGAGGCAAAGAATCAGAAATTCTTCATTGAAAACTATTTCGATTTCAAAATGACTGATGGTAAGTCTCTTCTTACCTAAGTTCATGAATTACAATCCATTGTTGCTAATCATACAAATGCTAAGATTACCTTGCCCGAAGCATTCCAAGTTGGAACATTTATTGCTAAAGTACCAACTTTTTGGAATGGTTCTAAAAGGAAACTGAAACAGGATGAAACCAGGCATACCCTGGAATCCCTCATGCGTCACTTGTGTGTTGAGGAAGACTCTAGAAAGAGAGAGAATACTAAACATGAGACAGAAAAGGACAACATTGTTCGAGGCCGCCAATTAGGAAACAAGACGTAAAAACTCTGAACCGAAGAGGGATCATGCAGAATCCTAAAAGAAAAAGGTCGAGGGTGATTGCTTCTATTGCAAAAAAACCCATTCGTCCCGCTCGAGAATGCCGAATTCGTATAAGAGAGGAGAAGGCAAAGAATGAGAAAGGCAAACAAAGATCATGTACATGTCGCTGATGGTAACAATGATCTGAATTTTGTTGTTGTTGTGGAAGAAGCCAACTTGGTTGGAATTGAAGAATGATGGTGGCTAGATACCGGGGCTACAATCAGGTGAGCAATAACAGATCGGAATTCAAAACTTACATGGATTGCACCGATGGACGAGATGTCAAAATGGCAAATGATGTTCGTGCCAAGTTGTTGGAATTGGAACAGTGGAACTGAAATTCACTTCAGGCAAATGGTCCACATGACCATACTTTTTAAGGATATGTTCAATATAATGAGATTGATTTAATGATATAAATCAATATTTCCTAATTATTTTGATCCCTAAGATCGCGTTTGCTTCCCCTAAAGCCTTCATATCAAAGTTAGATTCCAATAATTGCTTGGTCTCCTTTATGGATTCCAAATTCGGACCAAAGATAAGCATATCGTTCACATATAAGTAAACAATAATGCAAACACCATTTCTATATGTAGGGTGGATACACTTATCAGCTTTATTGACTCTGAATCTGTTTCCGGCAACACTTTATTAAACTTTTCATGCCATTGCATAGGGGCTTGCTTTAGACCATAAAGAGATCTAACCAATTTGCAAACCTTCGTTTCTTGTCCCGGTAAAACAAAACCCTCAGGCTGCTCCATATATACTTCTTCCTCCGAATCACCATTTAGACAAGCCACTTTCACATCCATTTGATGGACAATTAAATTGTGAATTGAGGCAAGAAATAAACAACACACGGATAGATAATATCTGTGCCAATGGAGCATAGCCATCAAAATAATCTATGCCATGACGCTGTTTAAAGCCTTTAGCCACAAGGCGGGCTTTGTATTTGTTAATGGAACAATCTACGTTTAACTTCTTTTTGAAGATTCATTCACAACTGACATGAGGTAAATCTACTAATTTTCATGTCTGATTTGACAAGATGGATCCCGTTTCATCATTGATTGCTTCTTTCCAAAAAAAAAAAAACAGCATCACGTGATGAAATGGCTTCTGAATATGTGACAGGATTACTATCACCATTGTTCATTAACTTGGTTTGGTGTGTAATGTTATTTGCACCACCTTCCCGTAAATATGTCACAAATTCAGAACCAAATGATTTTTCTGTCCTTTGTCTCTTACTTCTTATTGGTTCTAAATCTGATTGTGGTTCCACCGATGTATCATCAAGAGATTCGTCATGAACTCTCTTTGCAATGTTAGGAACATCATTATTTCCAGATTCACAGAAGACGACTTAAACAAATGTTCATAAAATTCAGCATCATTGGATTCGATAATTTCACAAGATTCTAATTTTAGAAATCTATAAGCAGTACTATTCTTTGTATAACCAACAAAAACACATTTATAAATTTTACTACCTAACTTAGTAATCTCGGGTTTTGGTTTTCTTACGTAAGCAAGACTCCACAAACCTTTAGACGACAAATATTAGGTTTCCGATTAAACCATAACACATACTAATATTTTTCTTAGGAATCCTATTAAGAATATAACATGCACTTAAAAGTGCTTCACCCCACCATTGATCAGATAAACCATAACTAATTAACATGCAATTTACCATATCTATTAACGTTCGGCTTTCCGTTCTGTCACTCCATTCAATTCTAATGAATACGGTTGAGTAAACTCGTGAACAATACCATTTTCTTCACAAAAATTTAATTAATTGCATTTTTGGTATTCTCCACCTCACAAAACGTAAGACTTATTTTCCGGTTCAATTGATTTTCAACATCTGCTTTAAAAATTATAAATTTACTTTACACTTCATCCTTACTTTTCAACAAATACACATAAGCATATTTTGAGAAATTATCTATAATGGTCACAAACTACTTATGTCCTTGTGAAACTTTGTTATGCAAATAAGAAACATCTGAGTGTGTAAGACCAAGTAATTCAGTTGTGCGGTCTACAGATTTATGTGGTTTACATTTCATTTATCCTTAAACATTATCATATGTGGTTTACATTTGTCAACATTATCATATGTGCATTTCGAAATAATGCCTAGGTTGTGCATGTTTTTGACAGGCTTGTAATTTACGTGTCCTAATCTAGCATACCATAAAGATAAAAAATCAACAACATAAGCAAAGTTACTTTTTATTACATTCATCTTAATCATTATGTTACGTGAATACCCTGTACCAATGAAAATATGGTTCTTAGATATTGTCAGTTAAGTGACTTGATCTCTGAATCTAATAAATAAACGAGTAGAACTGATCAGTGAAAGTCAGCTGAGAATGATGGTCAGCTGAATAAGTGTATTCAATTCTGTGAAAGTCACTTGGTGAAGTGCAACTGAGTTTCTTCAAGTCACCGTCGCTTTGAGTCTCGTGAGTTTTGCCGAGTACAACCGAGTTCTACATCCGAGCCAGCTGATTACAAGTTCGAGAAGGTCACCAAGTCGAGTTTCATATGGGGATAACAAATTAGAGTCGAGTCCACATCTGGGTATTTATGACAGCTTTAACAAAAGATCTTATGGCGGCTAAGGTTTAGGGAATTGTGCCTATAAATACTAATGTTGTAATCAATGCATTTGTGTGTGAAAATCCTTGTAACTTTGTGCATAGTAAAATATCTCTTTTCTGTCCGTGGAGTAGTCGGCACAACGTTGAAACCACGTTAAATCAATGTGTTCTCTTTGTTTCTGTGTTTTATCAATTTCCGCCATTGTTTATGTTTGCGTTGCTTTTGTTTTATCTTTCTTAGACTACAAGTTTATCTTCTGTGTTTTAACAAACTAGTATCAGAGCTTTGGTTCGTAGATTTAGAGAAATTGCAGGTTGAGCGGAGTTGATCTTCACCAAGACCACAACCGGTGCTAGGATTTTGTGATCAAAGGTCTATTCTTTAGCAAGAAGGATGTCAGCAATGAACGTAAAGATCGATAACTTTACAGGGAGGACAGTTTCAGTTTGTGGCAAATCAAGATGCGGGCCTTGTTAAAGCAACAAGAATTGTGGACTCCTTTATCCGATAAAGAGGATGCCAGTGCAGCAGATTATGCCAGTCTGGAGGAGAAAGCACATTCAACCATCATGTTGTGCTTCTCTGATGAGGTTATCAAAGAAGTTGCTGAGGAAGACACCGCTGCCAACTTATGGTCAAAGCTTGAAAGCATGTATATGACTAAGTCATTGACCAACAAGTTGCTGTTGAAGCATAGGCTATTTAATTGAGGATGAGTATGCTTCTTTAATTTTGCTGGTTTCATTTCCAGCCTCCTATGAGAACTTTGTGCAGTCCTTCATGGTTGGGAAGGATATAGTGGCTTTGGAGGATGTGAAGTCAGCCTTGCATGCCAGGGAGCTGAGACACAAGGTAGAAGGCGCGACAAATCAAAGTTGTTGGACTAGTAAGTAGCAGCAGTGGAAAAGAGCATTGGCAGTCTAGGAAGAAGAATTCCGAGAAGACAAGGTCCGCATGCCTTAAGTCCACAGATGTTTGCAATTATTGTAAGGAGCAGAGACATTGAAAATACAATTGTACAAAGAGGAAGAAACGGCAGGAGAACAGTTTTGACACAGCTGTTGTGGCAGTTGAGCATGACTTAGAAGAGGACATGGTTCTAGTAGCAGGAGAGTCAGCACATCATACTATTGTATGGATTATGGACTCTGGGGCATCATTTCATTTTTGCCCTCACAGAGAGTGGTTCTCAAGTTATCAGCAGATAGATGGTGGTCATATATCTATGGCAAACAGTAAGATCTACAAGATAGATGGGATTGGCTCAGTTCAGTTGAGGACAGAGGATGGATGATTATGTACACTGAGTGAAGTTAGACATGTTCCACAAATGACCAAGAATTTGATATTTCTCAGTCTTTCGGACAACAGGGGGTTCAATTTCAAAGGTGAAGATGGAGTGCTGAGTGACTATAAAAACTCCGTTGTGGTTCTCAAGAGAGTCAAGAAAAGGACCTTGTATATACTACAAGGGTCTGCTGTTGATGGGTCTATTGTTGTGGCATCTGCTGAGATTCATCAGTCACACTTACAAAACTGTGGCACATGAGACTGGATCACATGGGTGAAAAGGGGATGCAGGTTCTTTCTCAAAATGATCTTATTGGGAAATGTAGGTCAAATATCTGGACTTTTATTAGCATTATGTGTTTGAGAAGTTTCATAGGGGCAAGTTCTCAAAAGAGGTACACAACACAAAGTCATCACTTGATTACATTCATTCTGATTGTTGGGGGCCATCAAAGGTGGAGTCATTGGGTGGTCACAGATATTTCGTGTCATTCATAGATGACAATTCAAGAATGACTTGGGTGGTGATGATGAAACACAAAAGTGAGGCATTAAAGAGCTTCAGGAAATGAAAGACTCTAGTTGAAAATCAGTTTTGGGAAGAAGATCAAGAGGCTTCGTACAGATAATGATCTGAAATTCTACTGGACTGAGTTTGATGAGTTTTGCAGAAATGAAGGTATTTCCAGACAACATACAGTCAAGAATGGCTAAATCAAACTCTTTTGGAGAGAGCAAGATGTATGAACTCTAATGCTGGTCTATCAAGGAGATTTTAGGCAGAGGCTGTAAGTACAACTTGCTACTTAATTAACATGAGTCCTCACACATGGATCAATCTCAAAACACCAGTTAAGATGTGGTCAGGCAAGCATGCTGACTATTCAATTCTAAGGGTTTTTGAAAGCACAATTTACTATAATGTGAGTGAGGGAAAGCTGAATCCAATAGCTAAGAAAGGAGTGTTTGTGGGGTATGGTGATGGAGTAAAAGGTTAAAGAATTTGATCATCAGCTGAAAACAGAGTTATTCTAACCAGAGATGCAGTTTTTGATGAAAATTCTACGCCCAATTCATCGACAGTTGAAAGATGGATCTTACATCTACTTGTGTTATATGTGGATGACATGGTGATAGCTGCAAGAAAGAAGTCTGATATTCAGAATCTGAAAGTCCTTCTCGGTGCTGAGTTTAAAATGAAGGATTTGGGTGCAGCCATATTTTTTTTTGGATATGGAGATCTAGAGAGATAGAAGTCAGAAGAAGTTGTTTTTATCTCAGCAGATATACAGAAGATTTTAGCCAAGTTTGGCATGTCTGCTGCAAAACCAATAGATACTCCTAAAGCATCAAATGTTCATTTGTCAATTTATGCTTCACAATCAGCAAAAGAGAATGAGTACATGTCAAGAGTTCCCTATGCTAGTGCAGTTGGCAGTCAAATGTATGCCATGGTGTGCACTAGGCCTGATCTGGCTCAGGAAGTCAGTGTTGTCAGCAGGTTTATGGCTCAACCTGGAAATGAACACTGGAAAGCTGTGAAAAGAATATTCAGGTACCTTCGTGGTACAGCTGATGTTGGTTTCATTTATGGAAGTGATACTCAAGATTTGGTCACATGGTACTGTGATGCTGATTATGCGGGTGATGCAGACGGTAGAAAATCTATGACTAGTTATGTGTTCACATTGGGAAATTCAGTTGTCAGCTGGAAAGCAACTCTTCAGGCCACAATGGCTTTATCAACTACTGAGGCTGAATATATGGATATTACTGAAGCAGGTAAGGAGGGTGCCTGGTTGAAGGGACTAGTCAGTGATTTGGAGCTACATCAGGATCAAGCTGAGATTTATTGTGACAGTCTGAGTGCAATTTATCGAGCTAAAGATCAGGTTTATCATGAGAGAAACAAACATATTGATGTGAGGTATCGTTTTCTGAGAAATGAGAAACTGGTTGTAATGAAGAAGATTGGCACAAAGGAGAATCCTGTTGATATGTTCACTAAACCAGTTCAGCAGAGCAAGTTTCAGTTGTGTTTGGACTTGCTGAATATTCAAAGCTTATAAACTAAAATCTGGATACTCAGCTGAGGGCAGATCAGTCTGAGTAGATTTTGTGGAGAAATCTGGTACAAATACGTCCTAGCATTGACGAATGCATCCGGTACAAGTACATCTGATCATGCAATCTGAGTGTCTGTTAATGAGAGTTCAAGTCAAGGTGGAGATTTTTCAATTAAGTGACTTGATCTCTAAAACTGATAAATAAACTGGTAGAGCTGATCTGTGAAAGTCAACTGAGAATGATGGTCAGCAATAAGCGTATTCTGAGTTCTGTGAAAGTCAGTTGGTGAAGTGCAACCGAAGTTTCTTCAAAGTCGCAGAATCGATTTGAGTCTGGCCGAGTTTTGCTAAGTACAATAGAGTTCTACATCTGAGCTGCTGATTACAAGTCTGAGACAATGTTCTAAAACTCGCTAGCGACCTCGGCACGCTATAGTGGCGCTGCCAGCGGCGCCTAGGCGATTTTAGGGTTTTAAGGAGTTTTAAGGGTTTTAAGGGGATTTAGGGTTTTTACATGGTGTTTTAGGGTTTTATGGGGGTTTTAGGGTTTTACGGGGGTTTAGGGGTTTTTACGAGGGGTTTAGGGTTTTAAGGGGTTTGTGGGTTTTATGCCTCTTTCTTGTCTAAACACTTGGGAAACCTTGATGTTGCCCAGATGAAACCCTAATAGCCTAGAAGGGCCTAAGAGCGCCTAGAAGGTCCTAGAGCGCTAGAAGGCCTCTGGGCGCGCCAGAAAGGCCTAGAGCGCTAGAAGGGTCCAGGCGCCTAGAAAATCGCCCAAGACACTGGCTGGGCGCCAGAAAAATCGCTAGAGCCAAGTCGAGGACGCCCGGGATCGCCCAGTGGCCTAGGCGGCGCCAGGCGACGCCAGGCGATTTTTAAACACCGTCCGAGAAGGTCGGTTGAAGTCGAGTTTAATCTGGGGATAACAAATGAGATGGGTCCACAATTGGGGTATTTATGGCAGTTCCGACAAAGATCTTATGGCAGCTAGTGGTTTAGGAATTGTGTCTATAAATACTAATGTTGTAATCAATGCAGTTGTGTGTGAAAATCCTTGTAACTTTGTGCATAGTAAAATATCTCATTTTCTGTCTGTGGAGTAGTCGGCACAACGTCGGAAACCACGTTAAATCATTGTGTTCTCTTTGTTTCTATGTTTTCTCAATTTCCGCCATTGTTTATGTTTGCATTGCTTCTGTTTTATCTTTCTTAGACTGCAAGTTTCTCTTCTGTGTTTTAACAGATAAAATAAGATTATCATATTCATAAACAAGCTTGAACTCTGCCTGTTGAGTCGATCTCCAGAAATCAGATTCTTCGTCATCTTTGGCACATGAAGAACTTCTACCAAAGTCAGATTTTTTTCTTGAAGTGAATTTCAGTTCCATTGTTCCAATTCCAACAACTTCGGCACGAACATCATTTGACATTTTGACCTCTCGTCCATCGGTGCTTTCCATGTAAGTTTTGAATTCAGATTTGTTGTTCACATGGATTGTAGCCCCGGTATCCAGCCACCATCCTTCTTCAACTCCAACCGAGTTGGCTTCTTCCATAACAACAAAATTATGTACATTGTTACCATCTGCAACATTTACATGATCTTTCTTTGCCTTATCATTCTTTGCCTTCTCGTCTCTTAAACGAATTCGGCATTCTCGAGTGCTATAACCAAGTTTTTCACAATAGAAGCATCACCCTTGAACTTTTTCTTAGAGGATTGTGCATGACCCCTCTTCGGTTCAGAGTTTTTACGCTTCTTGTTCCCTGATTGGCGGCCTCGAACCATGTTGGCCTTTTATGTCTCATGTTCAGTATTCTCTCGCTTACTAGAGTCTTCCTCAATACGCAAGTGACGCATGACAGATCCCAGGGTATGCTTGGTTTCATCATGTTTCAGTTTATTTTTATAACTATTCCAAGAAGTTGGCAATTTTAGCAATAATTTCTCCAACATGGAATGCCTCGGGCAAGATAATCTCAGCTTTTTTAAGATTAGTGACAATGGATTGTAATTCATGAACTTGGGTAAGAACAGCCATACCATCAGTCATTTTGAAAACGAAATAGTTACCAATCAAAAAGTTATGATTGCTTGCCTCTTCGATCCGGTACTTGTTGTCCACCGCCACCCACAACTCTTTTGATGTCTCGATTGTCCTATGTCCATTGTATACTGAATATGACAACACATTCAGAATGTGTCCCCTGCACAGGAAGTCATCATCCTTCGCTTCTGCCTCTGTTCTTGCAATTCCTTCTTGCGTTCATTAAAATCATCATCGTTCTCTTCTGGAATTGGTGCAAGTTCATCACTCAGAATGTATGACAATTTGATCGTAGTAAAAAAAAGCATAACCTTCTCTTGCCAAGTGCCAATGAGTGAAATTGTGCCCATAAAAAAGATCAAGACGAACAAGTCCTGATTCATGACTTGGATCAAAGGTGCCACAGAGTCATTCATGTCAAATCCTTTTAAACTATTGTAAAAACAATTTATACTCAGAATAAAAACAGACAAAGAAGAACTCTAAGGCACGCAAGTGCGTTATCTTTAAAAATATGTATCGTCCCTCACGATTGCCACTTAGGGAACTAATAAAAATCTCCTCGACATAAAATGGAGGTGTTTGATTCAAACTATGATTTGTTTGAATCAAACTTGAGGACACTCAGAATGTTCTGATGATGTTGTTTAACAAGTGAATAATTTCCGTTTGCATGTTGGTGCCTTTTATAGGCCAAAGGTACCCTATCAACGAAGTGAAGTACTCCTACATTAAAGGATAAAGGTTATCCCCATTTGTAGATGCATGCACCGGATGAAGAGGAACACCACTTCATAGATAAATTAATTCGATTGCATCACTTCACAGATACATGAATTTGATTGCATCATTTCACAGATGCATGAATTCGGCTTTCACAGGTGCATCCGTTCGGCTGAAGACGTTTAGCTTTCGGGGTCATTGCCCCCAAGCACCCACAAGTTAGCGCTACCCCCTCAACCCCCACGAAGGGACGCTGCCTCCTCGACCCACCGCGACCTGACCGGACAGGTCGAACCCCGTTTTGTTACGGCAACCCAAATACAAATGATAACAAAATATTTAATTTATAAAAAAATATTTAACATTAATTATATTCAATGTTTGTTTTTTAATCATTTGAATGTTAAAGTTAAAGTATTAAATATATCTTCTTAATTTGTGTTTTTGTTGTTTTTGGGGTGCAAGTACATCTGTTAAATTGGAACAGATGGGGTATTTTTCTAGTTCTTTTTTATTTTATTTAATAATGTTACTGTATCTGTAGTCATGTGTCTCATTGCCGTTTCCATTATCTGACTAGAATTTAAATAAATAATTAAATAACATAATATAAAACAAAACAAAATACCTGGTTAAATCCGTCAGGCCACTCTATCGAAACAGCATAATTTCCCACCGGGCGAATATCAACAGGTTCAATATTTTCAGAAACATCTGTGTACTGCAATTTTTGATCACCAGTCCATTCATCCTGTTGCATTGTACAAATAACAAAATCATAAAAAAGAATAATTATTAACAATGTCTAGCAAGGGCTTTCTTTCTAAAAAGCTAAAAGCCAATAACAATCTCTAAAATATAGACAACTTGCTTCCAGGCAACCTCACCAAAAGTATATGTTCATTTGTTTTCCATAAATAAGGATTAAACCATTAGCACATCAGTATAGAAAAGGGGTTTTTATTTGCACCACAACGACTCTATCGATGCACCATAGTAGAATCAACCTTGTGAAAGTCGATTCTAGAGCCAAGAACTGACTTCCCGCAGAGTCGATTCTAAATCGACCTTGAGAAAATTGATGCTGAATAGGCCTCACAAAAGGTTGAGTATGTGAAAACGTTGTGGTGCACTGGTAGGTGGGATGCAGCGCCAGTGAGTAGAACGGTTGTGGTGCAAATAATAGGACCCCCCTAGAAAAAAGCCAACAAAGTCTGTCTAAATATATCTGACAATAATATTCTTGTTGAATTTACTTATGGTTTTTGTTTTGTTAAGGACAAGCCAACAAAGAGCATAATCCTCAGGGGGCAGCTTAAGGACGGTCTCTATCAGATTCTACCTCTGGTTAATGAGTCTGATTCTATGAACTCCCTTCACTCCAAATCCAAAGTTGTTTTTCTTGGTGAAGTGAAATCCCAGTCTGTTACAGTTAAATCTAAGAGTCTAGTCCTAGATGATCTAAATAAAGATCCCAATGTATGGCATGGGAGGTTAGGTCATCCCTCCAATAGAATTTTGAATCATGTGTTGGCTGTTTGTAAACCTGATATTAATGGAAAGTTGAATTTCTATGATGCTTGTCAATTTGGTAAATTTCATGCTTTGCCTCATCCTCATCATTCTCTCATGCAAAGATCCTTGTTTGATCTTGTTCACATCGATATTTGGGGCCCCCGCCCGAAGAAAATCTTCAAGGATTCATATATTACATTCATTTTCTTGATGATCACACAAGATTTACCTGGATTTTCCCTTTAAAAACCAAATCAGAGGCCTTTTCTGCTTTTGAACTGTTTAAAAATCTTGCTGAAACTCAGTTTTCTACTAAAATCAAGTGTGTTCAATCTGATTGGGGGGTGAGTACAGGGTTTTTGAATCCTACCTAAAACAACAAGGGATCCTATTTAGGCATCCCCGCCCTCAATATCATGCCCAAAATGGAAGGGCAGGAAGGAAGCATAGGGCATATCACTGAACTGGGATTGACCATGCTTGCTCAGGCATCTATGTCTCTCAGGTACTGGTGGCACAGTTTTCAGGTTGTTGTGTCTATCATTAATTGCCTACCAACACCTGTTCTTGCTCTAAACTCTACATATGAGCGTCTTTTTTTCATCAAAAACATGATTACCATGTCTTTAAAGTGTTTAGATGCACTGTTTATCCTTATCTTTGACCTTTTCAAACTACAAAATTTCAATATCCTACCAGTAAGTGTGTCAATTTAGGTCTTAGTCCTCAACACAAAGGGTATAAGTATCTAGATAAATCCGGGAGAATTCATATCTCCAACAATGTTAAATTCAATGAAATGGAATTTCCTTTTGCTGAGGGTTTTATCCAGGGTCCTTCCACACAAATTTGTCCTAATTGTGACCTTTTTGTTACTTCTCTACCCTTTGGTCTGACTCATTTAGAGGGGCACACTACAGGACCAGTGGATCGAGCCAAACTTGAGTCAGATCTGCGAGGACAATGATCACTCAGTAATTATGTTCCTGCCCCTTCTCCTTCTCCTAGTGCCACTACACCTGCATATACACCACTTCACACACCAAGGGATCAACACACACCCACAAACACCAAGTGATACACCATCTTCAACACATACAACCCGTGCTACCAATATTCCTCACATTACATCACCCACACATGAGCCTTATGAATATACGGAGTCTAGTAGTCACTCCTCCTCTCACAAAGAACAATCACAATGCTCCTATCACTACCATTACTCATCACATGCAAACAAGGTCAAAGAGTGGTATCTTTAAGCCAAAAATCTACAATGACTCGGTGACTAAATTTCATGCTTTTCCTACTGAACCAACTAGTGTATCAGAAGCTTTGATTAGTGATAAATGGAAGCAGGCTATGGTTGATGAGTATAAAGCTCTCATTCATAATAAGACATGGGACTTGGTGAAGCCTGGTCCTAATTATAGCAATGTGGGAAGTAAACGGGTGTTTAAGTTGAAGCAAAAGCCATATGGGAGTATACTTAAACACAAGGCAAGATTAGTGGCAAAGGGGTATGATCAACATTATGGAATTGACTTCACAGAGACATTCAGTCCTATAGCAAAATTGGCCACCATCAGAATCATTCTTGCCATTGATGTGTCTATGAATTGGCCTATTAATCAAATAGATATAAATAATGCTTTTCTGAATGGTCCTTTACAGGAACCAGTGTATATGTTGCAACCGGAGGGCTTTGAATATCCTGACAAGCCAGGATATGTGTGCAAGTTGAATAAAGCTATCTATGGATTGAAGCAAGCACCTAGAGCATGGTTCAATGCTTTGAAGTCTAAGCTTCTTAGTTGGGGATTTATACAAACTACCTGTGATACATCCAGGTTTATGTTCAAAAATGATGGTCAAGTTCTGTTTGCATTGGTATATGTTGATGATATTTGTTAACAGGTAATTCTCCAGCTTTGATTCAGAAATTTATTCGAGTTCTGGACTCCAAATTCTCACTTAAAGACTTAGGTCATGTATCTCACTTTCTTGGAATGCAAGTATCAAGAGATTCTTATGGACTGCACCTCACTCAGTCATACTATGCCTCACAACTGCTAAAGAAACTTGGGTTTGAACATCTTGGTTCCTGTCCTACTCTTATGGTATCAGGAAAACAATTATTTCCACTGCAAGAGGAGCCACTTGCCAATCCTCTCGCTTACGTGAGGAAGTGTAGGAGGCACTGCAATATCTTACTCTAACAAGACCAGATATATCCTTTGCAGTGAATACATTGAGTCGGTTTATGCAAGATCCATACACATCACACTGGCAGGCCTTGAAGAGACTTTTAAGATATATACAAGGGACACTTGACATGGGGTTGTTGTTTAGACCCTCAAGAACACTGGATGTGCATGGTTTTTCAGATGCAAACTGGGTAGTTTGTCCAATTGACAGGAAATCAACAGGTGGTTACTGTGTATTTGGGAAGCTCACTCATATCACGAAGTTCTAAGAAGCAAACAGTAGTATCAAGATCTAGCTGTGAATCAGAATACAGAGCACTAGCTAACCTAGCATCAAAAGTGAAGTGGATCATACAGTTACTCAAGAAGATGCAGTTTACTCTTCCACGGATTCCAGTGCTTTGGTGTGATAATACACGGGCAAATTCATTGGCTCAAAATCCTGTTTATCATGCTAGAACCAAACACATAGAAGTTGATGTGCATTACATAAGGAACATGGTGCTAAATAAAGAATTGGTAGTGCCTACATCCCTACTGGAGATCAAGTTGTTGTTAGCTTCACTAAAGCCATGCCAACATACACCTTTGATGTTTTCAGACACAAACTCAATGTGACTCCTCCACATATTCGTTTGAGGGGCTGAAAAGAATAAAGATATTAGAGTGTGATGTGTCATGTTATTATTGGGTGTATTAGATAAGAATGACACCTAGATTTATTGTTAGATTCTGTATTGGTATGTGTGAGAATACTTGTAACAGAATGGTGGATATAAGGGTGGTGTGTAATACTGAGTTGATGATTGAATGAACAAAACATATTTCTGTTCTCTTATTTTACTGGGAACAATAAAAAGAAAAAGGAAGACAATCTGAGACCATTAATGAAATTCAACTGCGTGTAAGTGTAGGTGTAGTTGTCACGCTAAAAATAGCAAATAAAATCAAACGTGTAAATATTTCAATTAGCAGAAAAGAAATCTAATGCAGCCATAAGCGTTTAGGGACGAGGGTTTCTTGAGAAACATATCCACGCATGATTGTTCTAACCATTAAATCGGCAATTTGGCAGCAAAAGTGCTCATGACATAACAGAGATAGCTGGTAGCATTGGAACACATACGATCATCAATCTATTCTTGACAGTTGAGAGGATACTAAACAGTTCTTTTGAATGGTTCTTAAACGTACCACACTTTGCGCAGAGCGATCATTACGTCTTACAGTTGCAGGATGTAAATAGAATTCTTCATCAGAGTCAGGAACTTTCACTCTGATAGCCTTCATCAATTTATCATAAGTTACAGCGGTTGACACTGTAATAAAAGAAGAGTGTAAGTTGCCAGAAAAAGTAACTGACCACTAAAAAGAAAAGAAACTACTGCATAAGTAGATGCAACCATTCAAGTCATTCAAACTGAACAGCTTCGTTCAAGGATCAAATTTCACAATATACAAAATCAAAAAAATTTCACACAGATGTCGGATGAAGTTCAAGAAGAAGCATATAAATAAAAAGTGACTTTTGTAATAAGAGTTCAAGGAAACTAAGAAACAAAATCCATAAGCATTTTAATGAGCAAAGATTATACTTGTTTTGTTCTTGCAATACTACATGAAACCAAGTTTAGATACAAGGAAACAACCTTGTTGCCGGATCTTGGCACACTGTTGGACAACACAGACACCCAAGTCTTGGAAGGTACCGGCAACTTCACCAAGAGGATCGGAAACAATTTCAGGCACCCCACTGTCGCCAGAAGCAGATAGCTGTTCCATTATTTACACATCAAAAAGAAAGGAAAATATGTTATTTGTCGATCTTGGGTTCTTGTGAAAGAATGCATGAGCCGTTCATTCGGCATGCATACATAAGGCACAAATCAAATAAAATATTCATTGAAACCATTATGAAAATCATTAGAGATTTACTTGGTTTACTATTATGTGCAACTTGGAAAGATCATAAAAGCTGGATAAGAGATGCCAATAGTTACTATTATATATACATATATACTACCTTACCTCCGTCCCATATTATAAGTCATCCTAGCTTTATGCACACAGATTAAGAAACTCAATAAATGATCCAACTTTGGTAGTTTTGGACTAAAATGCCCTTAATGATTTATTAAATGGTGTATGAAAGGTCATGCATTGAAATGGGTAAAACAGGAAAAAGAGCATTAATTATTGCATTGAAATGTGAGAATGACTTATATTGTGGGACGGATGAAAAATGCTAGGATGACTTATAATATGGGACGGAGGTAGTATATATATATATATAATTTCGTAAACGGCAACTATGTGCTTCATGAACGTGGTGGGAGAAGATGTTCATGCTTTCAGCTGTAAAACTCACACTTGGTCTAATAGGAAGATCAAAAAGATGAGGGATGCCAAACTGCTGAACAACCTGCAGATAAAGGGGATTATGTCATAGCATTCTCATAGCAAAATCCCAGGAACATAGTCAAGAACTATACATCTTTAGAAAAATTATGTGCATAGTGTTACAGATACTACTGTTCTACTTTTCATTGGTTTGGCTTCTTCATAGCCTGTTAAAATGGAAAATGAAGAAGACATGTTGGACATGGGAAACCTGAGAGCCAGAACCCCTGCCAAATGGGTAATACCGCTTTCCGTCAGCATCAAAGTGACACATATTCTCGACCACAGCAACACAAGGCACCTGCCATTGCATATCCACCACATATATATTACAATAATAACAAAAATGAAACAAAATAACACACACGCACATATATATATATAATAAATGAAAGTGGCAACTATACTATGATTACAATTTGCATGTTCATCAGTCGAATATAATTTGTGAAGTATCGAAACCTGATGTAGGAAAGAGCATAATAGAAACAAACCTTAAGCTTAGAAAACATGCGGACACCCTTAGCAACGTCAATGAAAGCCAGCTTCTGAGGCGTAGTGACAATGACGGCTGCAGTCAGAGGGACAACCTGGATTACAATGCCAACAAAGAGGCAAAGTTTTACATTTTGAGGACAGGTTAATTTAGCAATTTTTGTTTTTTTTTACTAAATGGAAGGGAAGATGATAATAAATTAACAGGAAAATTGAAAATGCACCTGGCATAAAGTGAGTTGGATATCACCAGTTCCTGGAGGCATATCAACAATAAGGTAATCAAGTTCACCCCTGCATCAGTGCATGCATTCCACACGAAAAGTGTTTACAACTTCAGTTATCATAATAAAAATTGATCACATACATAAGAACTTTTAAAAGTCACTTGATGTACATAAGATGTGTACAAGCGTAGCGTGGATTCACGCATTCGTCTACACTTCATAAGCAAGATAATAATATTCTTTGAATGTTTTCAGCATTTTATGATGAGGACAATGATGAATTACCAACCCATCTAAAAGCTTAAATTGTTAAGGCGAAATGCAATTTATACATATATCTAGCAAACATGAGTTTGGGGTAACAAATAAGATGAAAAAAACAATTTTAGCACAAAATGAAAACATCCTTCCCAGATAAAAGAATTATTTTTTTAAAATATGGAAAAAATAATGAACAGAAAAGGCATAACAACACAAATCTTTTAAGAGTACTAATATACAACAACAATAAAACCCAAATAAAATATAAAAAACAAAAATAAAAAAATGCGCCCCCATTCGTACCATTCTGCAGTAGTCAGTAATTGGTTGATAACACCAGAAACCATTGGACCTCGCATTATTGCACGTCCTTGACCAGCAAATCCAAAAGATACCAACTTGACACCCAAGTATTCAACTGGGATGATTGTCCTCTTTTCTGGGTTCTATGAATTTCATACTCATTATAATGTGATCAGTTGGTGAGATGAGATCGCATTTAACGCATTCCAAGAACTGGAATATTACCATTTCAAGGAGCCTAATTTCAGGGGAAACCATTGTTGGCAAACTGGGTCCATACACGTCTGCATCAAAGAGACCAACTCTAGCACCCATGCCAGCCAAAGTATAAGCAAGATTTACTGCAACAGTCGATTTTCCGACACCTCCTGCACTTTTGGATTATTTCATAATTTTACAATGGGAGCCGACATTTTTCTGAAGGCGAATTGTAAGAGGCAGGAGGAGGAAGAAAATTAAATCAGCCAAAACAATCTTCAAAAAGACGACAAATATCGACAAGAAATGAACACTGAGACAGTACATACCCAGCATAATTGAATTGTTTCCATATAATGAAAAGAAGAAAAAAAGGAATAAATGCACCAGAAAGGACACCAAGCAGTAAGGCATATGTTTTCTACCATGGAAACAAAGAAATATTACTTTACCTTGCAACTTGAAACGGCAATAATATTAGATACTGTTTGCAAACCCATTGGCAATTCACCAGCATAAATAGGCTTGGCTGGTTGGGCAGACATGGTAACATTTACATTCTTGACCCATGGAATTTCAGCCACCACCTCATTGGCCTTCTGCTCAAACTGCACAAGCATAAAATTCCACTACTTAGAATACTGACAAGCTTTCTCAAGTAATTTAAATATATAATCAAGAAAGGGATTATTCAAAATCTTCGTTTCAATCTATCTAGTAAATTTATGGGCTCAGTGAAAATTAATCGAAAACTCAAAGACTAAATCCATGGTATGTACCACTGTATACACAAATCAATGCCTGATCAAACAGTAGTTGCAGGTTTCATTTACCATGTCCTTGATTGGACATGCAGGTGTGGTGAGCTCCAACCGAAAAGAAACCTGAGAATCAATATGAGAAATCATTAATGGCGACACGATTTTGTATTGTTCATCAATCTAAGTAGTTAAGAGTACCTCTCCAGCATCCTCGTTGACACAAAGATCTTTAACAAAACCACATTTGACTATGTCTGTCCCAAAATCTGGATCAATGATCTGGGACAAAGCCTTCAGTACATCAGCCTCACATGAAATGGTAGATGAATTGGCTACAATTTTTAAGACATAATGAGATTAATGAGTTGCGATTGTGAAATCTTCTGTTTGATAGTGGAACAATAATCATGTCAATCTAATAAACGGTGAACTTTCCCACATATTTTTATGCAATTATACCCTAAATTCTGATTGCATTTAGACGCCTTCATGAACATCAATATCTTTTTCAGGTTACAAGCATTGCCATGTGTTCAATCATTATTGCATTTCTTAAGCATAAAACTTGTCATGCTCACAAGATCTTCTGTCTGTCACCATGTCTTCCACAGTGTCTCATCACTACATATCCTCACACAAATACACAGCCCCGTGCATTTCTACACTTTGTCTATTACTAAATATTTTATCAATGAAAAACCTCCAAGTCCTATCCATTTTTGGCTTGTCATTAATAGAGGATACGGCTCATAATCATTTGTACAACCTATATGTAAAAGATCTACAACGGAAAAAAGATAAACAAAAGCTACATCCAAGCTCTTAGATATTTCAATCATGAAACTGGATAAAAATTACATTATCTCTCTAACATTTAGGATACTAAGACCATTTATAAGCTAAATAACTCATTTAGGTAAAACCAACACTAAAAAAGCCCACATGGCTACCCATTAATTTAAGGAGGTTCTATTTGGCACCACATATTTACTTCCGGCACCACGATTACTTCAGGCATTCAAAAATTACATAGAGCACAACGATTATTTTCCGCCAAAAATAACGTCACTGCCATGACGTTACTTATAAAATAACATCGATGGCGCGGTGGCGTTGAGTAACGTTAGTGCCACTTATGTTGCTTTTAGAAAGTAACGTCGGTGGCAATGACGTTCATAGGAACGTCATTGAGCACTAACGTCACTCATGTGTGGTACCGGGAGTAAGGAAAAAAAAAATACAATCGAAAAATGTGGTGCCGGGAGTAATTTCACGATGCCAATATAACCCGCCTAATTTAAAACAAGCATAAAAGGCTAATAGCTAATTAGATGTCCTACATAATAAACCTATACATTTTATGACTCCTCCAAAAGTCCCAGAATTCATAGTGACAAGCAAAAAAAAAAATTGCAATAGCCTTGTGACAACTTCAAAAGAAAATTGATATCACATCGCCATAAATTTGTTTTACAGAGGATGGTCTTGCTACAGATATAGTAAAAGTTATGGTTGTGTTATCAAAGTTCACGAAAAGTTTCTAGACCCATTTGGACTCAAAGTTGTATGAAGCTTCCTACAGCAACACGGATTAAAATTAAAAACCAAAAAAAATCACCTTCAACAGACGAGGAAGTAACTTTAGCAGTGACGGAGAACAAAGCTGAATGGCTGCAAGATGTCCCTTTGTTTTTGACGTGTCTTCGAGAAAGGAAAAAAGAAGCAACTGCAAACATCATTTGCACTAACAGACTCTTAACCAAAGGTAACATGTATATACAGTGAATCAGGAAACAGAGCAGAGCAGAAGAGTAATCAATCAATCACCTGCTTTTGGTTGCGATGTGGAGCATTGTAATGTAAGAGCCGCCGGAGAGGATGAAGCATGAAGGGACAGCATTTCACTGCGTGTGATCTTCTGGGAATTTTTTTTTTTTTGTTTTGTTTTTTTCGCTAGTAATGGAAGATTTTGCGCCTGGAAGATTGAACGATTTTTATGCGCCTCATCTTTTTTGTGCCACGTCTTTTTTTTTTTTTTTTTTTTTTTTTAACTTCAAAAAATATCTATTTTACACAAACATCATCTCAAGGTCATTGTTTTTATTTTTATTTTTAATTTTACAAAAGATGATAAGAGGTGTCTTTGTGACGTCCCTATCTCGAATCTTGGATTCTTATATTTTAAAATAACGTCTGATACGTGCGATTAAAATTTAGCCTAATTGTATATGTAAGTTTTACATAACCAAATGTCAAAGGACAAGGCGAAAGACAAAACGATGACTCAGACAACTAAAACAACGAACACCACGATCGAAAGCAACACAAGTTGCATCTAATAAATAATTAAAAGACTTTATTATAAATGTCAACACATATAATCCATTACATCTTGATATCCACAAACTCAACCATTGATTTCTATCGTTACAAAGGTTGAGAATTTATACCTAAATTACAACAGAAGACAAGAATAACAAACTTGAACAGCATCATCCCCGGGTCAATCTTTTAGTGGCTTTAAAACAACTCTACAATAAACCACCTTCTCGGAGTGGGAAAAGAAAAAGAAAAAGAAAGGGGTAAGTACATATATATATATATATATATATATATATATATATATATATATATATATATATATATATATATATATACAAATACAAGTAAAAGCATTAAAGAGCTACAATCGCTACTACGTAGGAATGTAAAGAGCTTCACTCACCTCTACTATCTCAAATAGTATAACATTGTTCAAGTAAGTTTGTTACACCAAGATCAAAGAACACTGCGTATGGTGAGCACCGCACCACAAGATATATTCAACACCGAGGGCACGGACGGCTTCTGGGGGAGATTACACAAGTCCCTTGGCATCAGACCAAGTGGAGAGGTATAATGGTTCCATGTTGCGAAGAATAAATATGTCTCACCCATGATAATGGTGTTTTAGCTTTTGGACACAACACATATGTTTATTACAGATTTAGTCTAACCACATGATTCATTCACATAAAAGGCTTTCTACGGACTTTTAGTCCTAGACAATCTACTTGATCTACCTAGCACGTTGTAAAAGGACTATTGGCTACTAAGTCAATATCCCGCAATGCCTAAACAGTCGCCTCCTAGTGCTCCCACATTCTCCACGTAGAGGGTCTCAATTGTGGTGCTGAGCCGAGGCTACGAGAAGTCGATGTTGACATCTTCAAGTTACAAGTAATGCCCCAAAGGCATACATACCTGTAGGGTGAACAAAAATCACATCCCGCCCTAATCCGGCCTACTTTAACCTAACTCAACCCGTAATTGTGGGTTGAAAATGGATTTGGGTTGGTTATGGTTTTAATATATTTTGACCAGCATTTCACGGGTTGAGTATGAGTTGTACATAAAAATATATTTGAACTCAACTCAACCTATATATATATAAATATATATATATGGCGACAAACTAGAATTACTAGACAATGGAAATGTGTAATGGTTTTTAACTTTCCAAATTTCAAGATACACATTTAAACAAAACACTATAACATTTTTTCCATGCACGGTAAAATGAAGAGTCTAAAAAGCAAAAGGACTGCAAGTCTAAGCTATTGGATATCAATGGTATCGGAGTGCGCCCCTTCATGAGGGTGATTTAAGTGCAACGAAACGCCTTCAACTTGAATATGGTTCGTGAAGCATCTAGGCTTTTTAGGTCCAATTCCATCAATTTTGGTTGAGGGTAAACCTCAGGAAAACTTTATAGGTGCAGTACAGTGGTCGAACTCTTTTGATGGGAATAAGTACGGTAAGCCTGAAGCGGTGGCATGGGAACTTCGTACAGATGATCCACCGCCTCGTGTGTCCTTGCGGGATTAGCCTTCCTTTGCCCCTTGCGCCGCAGAGGGCATAGTAATCGGTATAGATCTGGCCATTCCATAGCCGGGAGAAAGAAGGCTACTCAAAGCTTCACAGATGACCCACCCAACGGCATAAGTGGCCTATCGATAGCGACCTCGGGCATTGCCTGCCCTTTCTAAGAAAACGGGAAATGAATAACCATTTTTAGCCATATTTTTTTCAATATCAAAGCACCAATTAATACATAGACAAAGTTCAACATTTTCTTCAATGTTGATATAATTATGATATATGCATTTATTCTATTACTTGGTTTTTAAATGTTGAATATTTTCTTCTCTCCAATAACTAAACAATTGAAGAAAGATTATTGAATCAATTAATCAAAGATCGAGAGCGTTAAAACTCGTTGTTATGCTAACCCGCACTCCAACCCATTTAACAAAACCCGCGTCGCAAGGGTTGAACTTTGAATTAGGTTGAATATGGTTTCAAATTTGTATAACCCGCAACATAAAGGTTGAGTAGAGTTTTTACGAAATCCATGACGATCAAAACATGTGCACCTATACATACCATGTTATAGCAAATAGCACACCAAAATAAGGTAAAAACAAGACTTTTAGGAAGTGGCATATGTGGGTTAGGCCTATGCCTACGGAACCTTAGGCGTCGCCTCGGCTTAATTGGGAACTTTCCAAGCTCTCTGAATCGGGTAGGCGACGATAACAAAACAAAAACTAGCGCTTGCCTACAAGTATTGAGACCTCATCCTCATAAGACCCAATATGTGCACACACCTTTTTATTATGTTTGGCGGTTTTCGATTTTTCGATCCATGTTCATCCATGTTCGGTTTCACTTTTCTAACTTCAAAATTAGCACCCTTTAGGCACTAAAGACATCATTATACCCGCAATAAACATTTATATGCAACCCAAACATCGAAAAGTAACACAAAACACAACTAAAAACCGATTTAGAACACCTCTTACCTTTAATTTGGGCCGTAAAGTGATCCAAAAGAAAAACAACGATAATTCCTACGATCACTCGACTTGTACGCAATTTCTACAAACCAAAAACACAATTCTACGATTTCTAAAACATTGGAAACAATCTAAAACACCTAAACTCGTATTTCTACCAAGAACAATTAAGATTCCAATTTAGTGCTGTAATAGCAAACTTATTAAATATGGAGATGTTGATATCGAAAGATTCGTTGAGTCGTGGGGTCACTTTTCTCAACTATGGCATGTTGAAAAGATGAATGGATTAACCCACGCTTGAAGATCCGTGAACCTTTTCCTCCCAAAATTTTATCCAAAGCTTATGTATCTTTTTTAGAATGACGTGTGGTAATGGGTGAATTAAGGAGGGTTTTCCTTTTATAATTATTACTCACCATAAAACCATAATTATCTTTAATTCCTGAAAATAATAATAACTGCTTTTACTGATTTCCAAAACATTAAAACAAAGCTAAATAATAATTAGGGTAAATAAATCCACAAGATTACCCTTTTACCTTACTCAAAAATTAGGGGTGTTACATTCTTCCCCTCATTCAAAGAAGTTTCGCTCTTGAAACTTGCCTACTCTTACATCACTTTCAACCTATGTGTCTAAAATCTTTACTTTCCCATTATTAAGCATCCGATACCTTATAGCGATTCAACTATTGTAACTCCTTGACATTCGGACTTCCCACTATCCGACTTAATTCACCCATGTATCAGATCTTATATTCTATGCCTTTCACTTGATATTATAGCGGCCTAAATCCATTACTCATTCCTGTCTTTCCCAAACTTTAATGATTGGACTATCCTCTCACTATGTCTAACATTCTTCCTTCATAGTTACCATCCTAGACACCCATTTTCTCAACGTAACTTGACAAAGACCATCCAACTTATTTGCTAGATTTTCTTTTGATGTTTCAATCATAACTTTACGCCAAAAACTTCCCTTTATAAAACCTAGGGAGATTTAACACAACAAAACCAAATCCTTCACACCATAATCAAATCTCAACTCGGATCAACCTATCTACCACATTTCTAAATTAACTTACGGGCATATTCCTGGGTCGCTTAATCGCACACTTAACTCCTTTCAATCTCAAGCTTCATCACCGTGACACAGCTTATTGAAGAACTACAAGGATTCCAAGCGATGAATTTTAGACTTTTTGGGGAAAGAAGAAACATTTTGTGGGTGAGGTGCTAATGGAAACTCAACACTTCGTAGGAAGTATTGTAGAAAGAATCCCGGGTTGGCGACCTTCTTCATGTAATCATGGTTCAAAAAACTCTTTGCTAGCGAAAAAGGAAGATATAAAAATATCTTACAAAAGCTCTAAGGATGAAACATGTGTAAAACGATGAGCGTTGCATAAAACAAGGAGAGACGAACGTTTGAAGTTAATACCGATTGGCTTAGTCTCAACCATTATCGGTTAGATTTTCCAGATAAGGGTTTCTTGGAAAACCAAGAAAATTGAGAAGTGACAAGTTGAGCACAAGGTGGTAGGTCAACTTGGTAAGCCAAAGAAAAGCATAATGCACTTAATACAAGGAAGGTTGCTCGAGTTCAATCAAGACGAAATAATTCCCGGTTGAGGAAGGATTGATGTTGGTTCAAGCTTGAAGGATGGACGTCGATCAAAATGTTAAGATAACCACCAAAAAAAAAAATAAACGGAACATCTTGAAAATGAAATTCATTCAAGAGAGTGGAATTCTACACGATATGGTGGTGCAAGGAAGCTCGTGCCGCTTGAAAGAAAGATAACGAGCATTTACGTAAGCCCTTAGGGAGTAGGAACGTTAAGGAAAATATCACATGTTGGACTTGGAAACATTTAATACAAAAGGAAAAGAATATTGGACTTGAGAATGTTCAACAAGTGACCTTAATCATTACTGATTTGATTAATAGAGTGGTGGTTGGCGAACTAAGAAAGTTCTCCATTCGCATGAATGCTGTAAGGGATCATTCCACAACAGAAAATCGAAAGGTGCAAGGTCGAGCACCTGAGAGGCTAAAACAACTTGAGAAATCAAGAAGAGGATCATAGTCTCATCATGAAGGAGTTATAGGGCCAAATCGAGTACACCAAAAGGTCTCAGATTGGAGCAAAAGCTTTTCAAGAAGTGTTCAAGTTCGCGTAAGTCAAAAGAGTTTATTGCAAGACTGAAAGGTGGTGAAAGCTACCTCCATGTATCATGAAGGAAGTCAAAGTTTGAAAGGGATTCTGCAACAAAAATGTATTTGAGTGAAGGAGGAAAGACACTTAAGTGTGCATGATAAAGTTTGATTTCATATAATTAATTCAAACCTTCAAAGAAAGTTTAAAAGGTCCCCAAAGATCCGATTCAAGGGGATCAAGGTTACAAATACTCAAAGGAAATAGTAAAATTCTAAAGATGAAGTGCTCAAGGTTATCCCTTGTGTAGAATTGAAGGAAAATGGTAGAACAACACAAACATTTCAAAGCAAAGATAACAGAACAAAAGAAAGAATGTCAAGAGGTGTGTCGAGAGGTTCATGGTTCCAAATGGACCGAAAGGAAAGGATACAAAGTGCATTAGTCTTTATTGGAACTAATAAAATTTTGGGTTTAAGTGGTTGGCTGGCTAGATGGGTTCGGAAGGCATCTTGGCAAACGGCTACCTTCTACATGAAACCGGTTTAGCATAATTTTCAAAAGGTTAAGATAAGTAATTGAAAAGAATGTCATGGTAGGATTAAAGATCTCGGGTCTGGTAAAAAGATGAGATGCATACCTTGAAAGAACATGTAGCATTGAGTGAAAAGTTACAACATCGACACCGCCCTTATAAGGGGAGCTGAGAATGAACACGAATCAGCAGAATGTTCTGACATTAGAGGGTTCAATCAAATTTGAATTTGAAGAGAAGATTGGGATTCCAAATATTACAAAATTGGAGCGGACTCGTCTTCTTTGATTTGGAAAGCAAAATGAACTTCTTCAAAAGAAAGGTTTAAGGCGATATGCTTCGAGGTAATTCATGACAAAAAGTTAGAGAGATGTTTATACATGCAAAATAAAAATGGTCTTTTCATTTATGATTTTTTTCCCACTAGTCAACTACTCAATTGACTTTCAAGAATTTATCAAAATTCGGTGTGAAGTGAGATCCAATCTAGTTACCCGATCCTCGCTTTGGTCGATCGACCGTGGAAATTTCGATATCTGAAACACTTTGCCAATTGCATCACCATGAGATTAGTGGTTGACTTGTCAACTCTTCGACAATTCACATCTATGTGATAGTCAACCCCTTGTCTCTAAAATTAGGCGGCCGTGACTTTGGCCAATCACCGCAAAATTTTAGTTAAGAATTAACCTAATATTCATGAGATCTCATAAGATCATATCTCATAACTACGATATACCCAAGTAATTCAACTCAAAGGTTGGTCGATCGGCTGGATCTTAAACAAAAGCTTTTCCTTTACCGTTATAATATTGGGAGACAATTTTCACGCTTAATTTTTTATGCAGGGAGTAATTAAATTAATTAATATAACTAACCGTTTAATTAATTACGGTCTCATCATACAACATGTATATTTCTACGTAATCAATATAAAGTAAAACACACACCATTCCGTGCACAAATTAACTGGCCCGATCCAGGACTTTTCCCCTGTGTGCTATGTCGAATACAAATCGACAAAACAATGGTCACAATACTAAGCATAAGTTGCAACCACCAACAAGATCTCTATGTTGTCTTCTTTTGGCCTTCATCTTCTGCTCCATCTTGTACATAATTTTATCTAATAAAATACACATGCCACACACTTGGAGGAGCTAACGGGAATGAGATAATGTAGAAAATAAAGCGGGTTTATTCTTCATAACGCCCTAGAAACAACTTTTATCCAAAAGAAAATAAATACATTAAACATCTATCATAT